>JARGCV010000109.1:0-410000 GCA_034064705.1 Bothrops alternatus
GTCATTTATAAAACAAATTTGGAAAAGAAAACCCGGTTCTCTCAAAATCATGGCTGGGGTTACATGTTTTATTAAGCCAGTGTCTCCTAACATTGTGTGGCTTTCAACTCCCAGAATTCTGTGCTGATGCTGGCTGTGGAATTCTGGGAGCTGAAGTCCACACATTTGGAAATTGCTTTGGTTGAGAAACAGTGTACTAAGCCAGGGGTCCCCAACCCCGAGTCCGTGGACCGGTACCGGGCTGCAGCATGCCAGCAACTGGTCCACGCAAACAAACAAAGCCCCATCCGTGGGATGCAGGCAGTACACAAAGCCATGCACTCTCTGGTCCATGGAAAAACCTCTCTCCATGTCACCCTGGTGCCCAAAAGGTTAGGGACCTCCATACTAAGCCATAATGGGTTCAGTCTGGGCTTCATTGTGACTCATAAGCCATGGTTGGGGCTTTGTACGACATGTGCATCTACTCACTGCAACTTATACAAACCATGGTTTAAGCAAACCATGAATCTCTATGATGCCTCCCTCATAGAGGGAAGGAAGTCTAGTGCAGCGGTTCTCAACCTATGGGTCGCGACCCCATTTGGGGTCGAACGACCATTTCACGAGGGTCGCCAAACGCCGCAGTCCGCCATTTTTTCCCGCCATTTTTTTTTCATTTTTTCGGCCGACGCAGGGGGCAGCACCGCGCATGCGCAGTTCGGGCTGCGCATGTGCAGTTTGGGCCGTCGTGCACACATGTGCAGTTCGGGCCATCACGCATGCACCGCACATGTGCGGTTCGGGCCATCGTGCTGCGCATGCACAGTTCGGGCCGTCGCATGCGCACCGCACATGCGCAGTTCGGGCCGTCGCACCGTGCATGCGCAATGCGGGCTTTCGCGCCGTGCATGCACGGCACAGGTCGGGGTTGCGCCGTGCATACGCGGCGCAGGGCGGGGTCTCAGCCTGAAAAAGATTGAGAACCGCTGGTCTAGTGCATCAAATGCAAACCTTACTGATAATGAAATCAGTCTTCCCATTCTTCCATCTCCTCTTCCTGCCTGAGTAATACAATGGGCTTAACTGCGCTGTCTCCCGAACAGTAGGTCTATTTCTATTTCTTTTTGTAACAGACAGATCTGGAATCAGCCTACCTACCTCTGACCATGGGAGAACTGGCTCTCAGGGTCAGGGCTGAAATAGGAGTGCCACCTTTTATAAGAAGACATCGAACTGGAACATGGAATGTGAAAAGTATGAAGCCAAGAAAAGTTCACTTTGCCAAGGCATAAATAAAAATACCCTGAACTGATATTATTTCTAGGTTTATTATTGTATGCTGCAAACTTAGGTGGATTGTAATGAGCCCATCCCATTTCTGTCGCTAAGCGAAACGTTTGTTAAGTGAATTTTGCCCGATTTTACAACCTGGAACAAAGTGGCTGCTTCAGTGAGTTGCAGGTGTTTCATTCATGCATTTATTTATTTATTAAATTTATAGGCTGCCCATCTTGCTGTCATGGATAGCGCCCCTTCCGAATGGAGTTTGAAGCATTGAACAGGTGTCAAAATGATTAAGGCTAATGTCTGTATCAGAACATCTAATTATTATTATTTTTTTTCCAAAGGACATTTACAATGAACAAATAGTTACTGTAAGAACTGAGTCTGGAAAAAAACAGAGAGACTCAGAAAAGCAGTGCGAGACAGACAAGGGAGCATATTGTCTCTACGTTCATTTAATGTATACAAATGCAAGATTGGATGCAAGATTGAACAATGGGGCAGTTGGCATGAAAACTAGAGGCTCAACCCCTAACAATTTGAGACACGCAGATGGCATTTTGTTGGCTGAAAATAAAGAGGACTAAGAAGAGCTTGGGATGAAAGTTTAAAAAAAACTAGATTAATGATACACATTAGGTAGCCCAAAGTAACATCAGCCACCAATGAAATGAACTCATGACAAGAAGATGACATATCATTTTGCCTTCCTGTGCTGAAGAATAATTAGTGTTCTGTACTCAAGGAATAAGGACAAGATTAAATTTATGGAGGAATGCAATGAAAAGCCTGAGACGAGATTCAAAGAAGCAGACTTTCCAAGGATAATGTCCAATGTTGAAAATTAAACTTTGAGGGAAAGAGAGGGAAGATAGATTTGGGATAATGCTGGTAGTATCATGGGCTGCAAGAAGAACCGATAAGTTAGTCCTACTAGGACTAAAAATAAAAATAGTCTATTTCCCTAATCTAAAAGACAAGGTTTGTTTTTAGATATTTTTGTTTGGACTTGTATTGAAATTTGATGTTTTATATACATGTTGTTAGCCACTCCGAGTCTCCGGAGAGGAGCGGCATACAAGCCCGAATAAAATAAATAAATAAATAATGGTCTGCAAATCCAGCTATTTGGTCAGGAAAAGCACTTGATAGCACATAATCAAGCAATCAATTAAACCCCCCCCGTCCCCAAGACAAAGATTAGCAACAGATATTCACAGGCCTTCAGCATGTAATAACAATTATGATGAACTAGAAAAAATAAGTGATGCTTGACAAGATTGAAAGAAGCAAAAGATGGAAAAAAGCAAAGGATAATAAATGGAATGGACGGCATCAGAATCACAGGAACATCCTACAGACAGGGATAGGTTGAGTTAAAATTGAGGGCATTTAATTCATGTAGTCATCGGGACTGGGTCTGCCTCAAAGTGCACTTTGACTGACTAGTTTGATACGCAAATACAGATCCTTTGTTTTACAACACAAGTCTTTCCTTATCTAAGCACCAGATAAAGACTATTAGACCATCTCATACTCGTTAGCATCTTAAAGCCTAGAGGAAAATACTTTTCTACTTCCTTCAGATGCTAGAGATAACTATTGCCATTCTGCTTAAAAAAAGAAGAGACACTAACAGTATGCAACCTTTATATAGAATAGAATAGAATAGAATAGAATAGAATAGAATAGAATAGAATAGAATAGAATAGAATAGAATAGAATAGAATAGAATAGAATAGAATAGAATAGAATAGAATAGAATAGGAAATAGGAATAGGAATAGGAATAGGAATAGGATAGGATAGGATAGGATAGGATAGGATAGGATGGAATAGAATAGAATAGAATAAGAAATAGAAATAGAAAAAGAATAGAATAGAATAGAATAGAATAGAATAGAATAGAATAGAATAGAATAGAATAGAATAGAATAGAATAGAATAGAATAGAATAAGAAATAGGAATAGGAATAGGAATAGGATAGGATAGGATAGGATAGGATAGGATAGGATAGGATAGGATAGGATAGGATAGGATAGGATGGAATAGAATAGAATAAGAAATAGAAATAGAAAAAGAATAGAATAGAATAGAATAGAATAGAATAGAATAGAATAGAATAGAATAGAATAGAATAGAATAGAATAGAATAGGAATAGGAATAGAATAGAGAATAGAATAGAATAGAATAGAATAGAATAGAATAGAATAGAATAGAATAGAATAGAATAGGAATAGGAATAGAATAGGAATAGGAATAGAATAGAGAATAGAATAGAATAATAACTTTATTGTCACTTTGAATGTACACTAATTGGCATACATTAAAATGAAATTTCGTTGCATACAACTCTCAAAGTTATATTGACTGAGACACAAGTGTGTCGTACAGGTTGGGGTCTCAGGCCAAGAAGGAATAAGGGTCTTCAAGATTCTGACTTTGTAAAAAAAAAAAAAAGATTCTGACTTTGTGTCAAATATTACTGGTCAGCCTAACCTAGCCCCATTGATTGTTTTAAGGATAAAACCTTCTCATTAAAAACTCCACATGAAGGTTGAGGATAAGCATCACCGAGATCAAAAAGTCAGACAGAAACCCAAGTTTGAATGGCAGGTTTTCTCCTTGCCGAGGTTTCATTTTAGTAGCTTTTCACCCTGCAGAAATGGAGGGGGGGGAACCAATTAAAATAGCTGTTCCCAATCGAGATGCTCTTCAAAGATACAGACTTTAACTCCCAGAATTCCCCAGCCAGCATGGTTGGCTGGGGAATTCTGAGAGTTTAAGTCCACATAACTTAAAGTTGCAAAGAAGAAACCCAGTTCCAGGGCATCTCTTATTGGGGAAAAAGCCCACCCAGAAAAGAAAAGCAACGCATAGGAACCTAGCCCCCACCAAGGGGCAACAGGGATCTAAAAATCAATGGAGAGGAGAAATCAGCTATCTAGAACGGGACAAGAATATGATGAAACAACACACTTTGATAAGGATTAAAGCAACAGAAACTGCAGTCCTTTGCTGTCACTCATCACCCAGCCAACTCCATCACCTTCAAAGCAACCTGGCTCAGCAGCTCAAGTGAGGGAAGAGAAGCGAATTCCCAGATGGGCTTGCTGGGAAAGTAAACATGCCGGAGAGGAACTGGTTGCCATCCCTCCATAAGCCAGGACCGCCTCAAAGGCTGCTTGGGAATTCCTTTGGCCTCTAACATCCCTTCACACATGCGACCTTCTCAAGAATATTTGAAAAAAATGTGAGCCCTGCCTTTCGCACAAAGGCACAGAAATTTGTTCCAACACGGAGCAGGTAAGGTTGCCAACTCAACTTTGCTCGGAGTTATGGAGACAATTCCTGGAGAATGGGAAGCCTTCAACACGGGGTCCCTCCGAAGGGGAAGGGATAATGAAAATATAATAACATCATAACATAACAACAAAACATAACATAATAATACTATACTATACTATACTATACTATACTATACTATACTATACTATACTATACTATACTATACTATACTATACTATACTATACTATACTATACTATACTATACTATACTATACTATACTATACTATACTATACTAGTAAATATAACATTATAATATATATTATAATATTAAAATATGATTATATATGATATATGATTAATCTAATCTAATCTAATCTAATCTAATCTAATATAATATAATAGACGTAGACCTCGATTTATTCATTAGATTTCTTTGCCATCCATCTCTAAATATCAAAAGGAAAAGTTTGGCAGGAAAATCCAGTTCGGACAAGGCTACAACCTCTCCTCCCTAACTCCCCCTCTACGCATCCTCCTCCAAGGATCTCTTTCACACAACCTGCTAGGCCATCGATGGTTTAATCGTGGTTTACAGAGCAAACCCGCGAGAGGCACGTCCCACGCGGTGTTATCGTGCAGGAACCGTCCCGTATGGGCTTACACAGCCAAGTCTCCCAGCAACAAACGCTACAGAGGGTTAATGCGTCGTGCGAACCCAGTTACGGGGGGGGGCACCTGTGCCCTCATGCTCTCAGGTCTGCGAGGTGGGTTGCGTTGTTGTTGTTTTTTTAACTCCATCAGGTTTCCTCCGCGCTGGCTCTGCTCACCTGACTAGCTTTATGGAACTGCTTCTTCAGGCCCGCCACCGACATGCTCCCACCTCCGGGACGTAGTAGCAGCGGCGGCGGCGGCGGCGTAAGTCCCAAGTCTCCAGTCCCCGCGAAGAGCAGAGCCGCTCCCGGGACGCGCTCCGTTCGCGAAAAGCTTCCTCCGCCTCGCTCGGCGCCGCTCGCCAGAGGGATGCAACGCCGCGTTCCAACCGCGCTCCAAACCTGCCAGCCGATTGGCCCGCGACGACCACTATGCAAATGCGGGGAGGGCTTCTCGCCCGCCTATTGGCCCATCCGCGGGAGCTATGCAAAAAAAGGAAAGCTCTCCGGGGCGCCCACGTTCTGTGATTGCTTAGAGACCGCGCGCGAGGGGAGGGCAGTGACACGCGGGGAGGCTGCACGTCGGAAAGGGGAGAGAGGAGGTAGTCGCGGGCGTGTGACTGGGTGCACGCCTTATTCGAGTGCAAGAGTGTGGGCGATAGCCCTCCCCTAGGAATAGGCACCCGTGGGAAGAAATATGTGTGCTCAGAGCTCAAAGCGTTGTTAGAAACCCCCACACGTCCACTTTATGGTCTGTTTCTGTTTGATTTGATTTGATTAGACTTATATGCCGCCCTTCTCCCAAGACTCAGGGTGGCTCACAACAAAAATACAAGTATAACACAAAATCAATTAAAACTACCAATTCACAGTGTAAAAACCAATTTCACTCATACAACACACAGTCACAATCAAAGGCCCAGGGGCAGAGCGCAGCTCACATGCCCCAAACCTGTCTGCATAAATGTGTTTTCAAGAGTTTTCGGAAAGCTAGGAGGGAGGAAGCAATACGAACCTCTGAGGGAAGCTGGTTCCAGAGGGCTGGGGCAGCAACGGAGAAGGCCCTAGCCCTAGGTCCTGCCAGATGACATTGTCTAACAGACGGGACCTGTAGGAGGCCAACCCTATGTGCCCTAAAACCGGTCGCTGGGATTCATGAGCAGGTTTTGAAGTCTTTCTGGAGGGACTACCGGATTCTGTAATAGCTTTATTCCCTAGGGACCGGTTCCGTGGAGAGAGGTTTTTCCGTCGACCGGAGGGTGCATGGTTTTGTGTACTGCCTGCATCCCGCAGATGGGGCTTTGCTTGTTTGTATGGACTGGTTGCTGGCAGGCCGTGGTCTGGTACTGGTCCAGGGATTGGGGGGACTCCTGTCCTATACCATCTGTCTGGTAAACTCGCAAGATTCATTTTTCTCGCCATGCACGTGTATACAGAACCTGAATTAGACTGTGTTGTTTCTCTTTGTCATATAATACATGTGGGTATATGCATAATTCGGTGTGTTTATTTTTGTCATATTTATGTAGTGTATATTGGAGGTGGTGACCCTTTGAGAGCTGAATGCAACGAAATTTCATTTTAAGGTATGCCGATTGGTGTACATTCAAAGTGACAATAAAGTTATTATTCTATTTGGCGGAACAGCGTGGAAATCGTGGAGGTGAACAGCTAAGCCATCAATGTTTTGGGTTCAGCTCAGCTGGTTCAATACCCTGCCAAAGTGATACAGCGACAAATACCGGACTGACACCTGATCTGTTTTGCATATAAATCACAACAGTTTATTTAGCTTAGGGCAGAATTTGTACCAAGCGTTTACCCATTAATGGGTTCTGTGTCCTGTAGTTTGTTTTCATGATGGCATAGAATCGGTCATAGCTAGGCATTGTCTCTGACTCAGGAAGAGACTGAATCCCTGCACGCCTTGTGTATCATCTGTGTGCTACATTGGGGTGTGCATAACATCTGGATTATAAACCTGTTGCTGAGCTGCTGGGATTTTTCCTGCTTTAATCGGTCCACTGAATTAGTTCTAATCTACAATGCTCATCTCCTAGATTTCAGGCAGCCCCCATTAAATTACTTAAAACCTTAAGGCAGTAAATAAAAAGCAGTAAGCCACAGTAGGTCTGACTTGGGGGTAGTAAATATCCACTGATGGTATGTAAATTCATATGTAATAGCTGGGGAAAAAAACAAACTGCCTTTTTTGAGTTTTACAAAGAGGGAAATAACCTCTATCACAGTTTCTGCAGCCAAGTCTTATGTATGCCTCTAGGTCAGGAGAAGGCTACAGTAAATTAAATAAACATGTTCTTGAAGTATGCGTAAGTTTTCAACTGCAAAACCTGCTAGTAGGACCAGCCGAGTGGATGTTCCCGCCCTGTACATTTGGCTGCAGAAATCTATGTGCGCTTTCTGCCAAAGTCTTTTCTTTGCAAGGAAAGGATGCTGAGGAAAATGTACTTTGCTAAGACACAGAAACGACCCAATTTTGGATACATTATGTGAAGACCCAGCTCTCTGGAGAAGACCATAATGCTGGGAAAGGTGAAAGGAAAGAGAAGAGGACAACCAACAGCAAGATAAGAAGGAGTCAGTTGTGGCGGTGAAGAGTGCATTGTTGGAAGACCTGAAAGACTACGTTAGGGATAGATTGTCACAGAGAAAATCTATCATTGTGGTTGCTAGGAATTGAAAAGAATATGATGGCCCATAATCAATCAATCAATCAATCAATCAATCCTTACATAAGGCTGGTCAATGACCAAAGTCAACTATATGGATATAAGCTAATGGAACATTTATTGTATTGAGCTCAAATATTAAGAACTGGGTCTGAAAAATATATACTTGCCAATTTATGCATGTCAACCCATAAAACCCATAAACTCTTGCAGCATGCAGCCAAACTCCTTAGGGAAAGTTGGCTCTTTTCTCTTTTTTAACAGAGTTTGTGTTGTGTTGTGTTCAGGTCATTGGAAGTCTTCAAAAAGCAAGTTAGGGTTAGATTATCATGGAGAAAATCTATATGGTCACTAAGAGTTGACAATGAGTTGATGGCACACATCAACCAATAAATGTCTATTCCTCTGTTCTTATCTGCAACTGAAACAGTCTGTTTGTAGGAGCAATAATTTTAGTTTATGCCATCAATCCAGCATGGATTTTTTTGCAATCAACTTTGCCCATGTTCGTAAGTATTCATGTCTCTTGTTTGACTAATACAGAAAGGCAGAGATGCTACTTGCTTTCAGAGAAACTTGGAAGGGACTTTCAAGAATGGCATAAATCCTGCATCTGGGAGCCATCAGATAAATCTGCTGGTGAGGCAACAGGAAAGGTATGATGACTCATAGATGTTAAATATGGAGCTGTGCCACAAAAACATTTGGCTAACAGAGGCCCATAAAAAGAATTTTTAAAGAAGCAAAGCAAACATTGAGGCAGGATAGGGTTATCAGTCAAAATTAGGTAGATATTAGCAAACTAACTTTCTTTAAATATGCCCTTAATTAATCTTTGGTGTTTATGCACAAATCTGCCCTTCTTCTTAAGAAGACACACTGTTTAAAATAAATTTATAAGGCGGTAAGGTTTAGCAAAACCAAGAAAGAAATAGAGACGGGGGGAAAACTGAAAGGGAAGATTTTAGATTTTCTTTAAATATATCAGAGAATAATTTTAGGGCAATGAGTTTATGACACCGATTGGAGTAAAAAGAAATGAGTAACAGGTATTTAGCTTCTTGCTTTTGACATTAATAGAATTATCATCACATTTAATGAACATAATCAAAAATAATCATAAAAACAGGGTTATTGACAGACCTTGTAGCTGGTTCCTCAAATGTAAATTCTTTAATTTTAATAAAATCACATTCTGCAGCCTAGCTTTAGCCAAGTTATGCCTCATGGCCTAATCATTTTTAATTATATATTTTCCTACATTTGTATCCTGGCTGAAAATAGTAAATATGGTTTCTTCATCCTGGTTCCATCCCCTTATGACAGCCTTTTCAAGTAGAACTAGCTAACTGCTACATGGTGCTCATACACCACTTTAAGCCATGACTTATTAAGGAAGTGATGGTTGGGCTTGCCCAGCACAACCAAACAAAGCTCTCTGTGATTTAGTGGGTTGTAAAGACCCTTACCCTATTTCATGAATGTCTTTGGTTTCCACCAGGTACTTCTCAGTCCTAGCCCAGTAGTTTAAATGATACACCAAACTAAGTTCATACCACAAAAACACAATTGGTTTGTTTAGGGCTTACCATATGGTGTGACACAACCATACAGCCAGTTTGATCTAGTGCAGGGGTGTCAAATGTCACAGTCAGACTATGCCCACCCCAGCTACGCAAAGGCAAAAAAATGTCACCATACGTCACACGATCAAGTTTGACACCCGTGGTTTTAGTTATGATAGACAGCTTGAGTTATTTGTCAAAATAAAGACAGGAAATAAAGAAAAACAAAAAAAGTACAGTTTGTAATTCATTATTTAAAGCATATGACAATGTGGGAATCAGGTTATGTTTTAAGTGTGATATGTAACTTCAGTTGTGTTAAATACACCGTGGTCCTAAGTCAGTTTACTAGATATATTCAGAAGCAAAGCAATTGACTGTTTCTACGCAAATATGCATCGGATTGTAAGAGCTTCATTCTTTACACTATTTTATTCTTTTCTTTTAATTGTGTTTCTGGTTGTGGACTGTAGATGGCAGTGACTTTCTATAATTATTACTTTCTCAGCCTTTTGGAATCCTCTGCAGGATATTGAATACAACTCTAGTTCTGTGGCACGCCAAAAATTATTAATCATATGTACACATTTTTAAATGTGTCAGACATGGTTCCAGGAGGAGTCATACAATTTTATTAAGTTATACACTTAGAATTTCAGGAATAAGACAAAAAAAATTCTTGGCACACTAAAAACCAGCACTCTGCTTGAAAACCGCTGCTTTGAAGGTAAATA
Organism: Bothrops alternatus; assembly: GCA_034064705.1. Lineage (NCBI taxonomy): Eukaryota > Metazoa > Chordata > Lepidosauria > Squamata > Viperidae > Bothrops > Bothrops alternatus. The sequence goes on from JARGCV010000109.1 coordinate 10,198, forward strand.
CTTTAAAATTACTATAAAAATCAGCCATATGAAGGAGAGTCTTTTTACAACAGCTGCTGTTCACTAAAGCTTATGCCTTTTAATAAAATGTGTTAATCAGAAAAGGTTTTATCAGATTCTTGATTTCCTGCCACAGTAGTCTAGCATGGTTCTTCTCCTACAATGTCTACAACAAGCATAAAAGTCACTGTGGTAAAAAATAATAATAATACTAATCCAGCTTCAGAAGGATAGGATTGAGAATTAAGCAGAATGTTGTTACATACTCATTAACTAATACCGTCATTCTCTCTTTGTTGTTTTTAAAGAACAGGACACACCTTAAAAGTTGCTCAACGGAGCAGCAGTTGCAACCTTGAGCCATCTTTAAGCAGTTGTATGTTGTGAGTTATCTGGTCACTGATCAAAATAAACACGATCATCCTGGAAACAACTGTACGCCTGGGTTCACACACTGCAACTAAAATTTAAGCTGATCAGCTTGGCTTGCTATACGGTTCTCATTTTTTTGTAAACTGTGGTTATAATGGGTTACCTCAATCTCTTTCAATAATTGCTCTGGCAGGATTTAAAGAGGGATTTTTGCAAGATAACTAAGTTTAAGGTGTTGTGTTTGAGATAATCTGGATTTAAGATTTGCTATTTAGTCCTGCTGTCCTCATCATTAAAAGTTCAGATGCCTTCAGAGCCAATACCAAATCATTTAAATAATAATAATAAGCAAAAACTGGCTGCATTCTCATAACATGGTAAAGCCAGAAGCAACTGCAGTGGTTGAGTTGAATTCATCTAATGCCCTCATCTAAGAACTAGCTAATCACATAATTGTTGAGCATCAATGTATGAACCTAAAATAAAACATAACTGAATTCCAATCATATAAACTTGCACTACTGATTAAAACAAAGAATGTAGGGCAATACATGAGGGCAGACCTGGTCTAACCTAGAAACTGAGCCAGTTCAAGTTAAATTCAGGTCGAGCATAGAGATTAGGAACAATGCTGAACAGCCAGAAATGCAGATTTCTGCATTTGAAGTTTAATATTTCTTGAAGCAGATCCATAAATCAAATGCCAGCTAACTTTGATGGCAAAAAAGTTTGTTAGCCAATAAACTGATGTTTGTTCTCAGCCCATTATGAAGATGAGATGAGCGGTTTGTGATTGATTGACTGCTTCTTGCAAGCATTCTGAAAAATAGGCACCAATTGCTTCTTTCAATATAGTTTTCTTCTAATTCTCTTATCTGTTTCCCAAGGGACTTTCCTGCATTGTTTAGCAAGGCAAAATGTGATTTCAGTATGCACAAGGAAGTTCAATGATTAGTCGAAAGTGCAGAAGCAAATCCCATTTGGAATCATGGAGCTGTTTTTTGAGACACAATGGAAAACACATCATAGAAATTTTGTGGGTGTTATATCTCCAGCACGTCAAAGCATCTATAACTACCTATTCACATTCCACATAACAAATGAAGTATCTGGAGAGACTTCAATATGTGGTATAATTCTTTAGGAATGGGAAGGTCTGCTTGTCTTAGAGCAAGACTTTTCAACCAGTGGTATGGGTACCACCTGTAGTACATTGGCACCTGGCAGGTGGTACGCGACCATCCTAGAAAAGTGGTAGCGGGGGCGGGGAATGAGCTGAACTGGGGGCAGCACCGCACAAGCCTGAGCGAGAGATGGCTGGAGCTGCAGGGCTGTCAGAGCTCAGCAGAAGCGCCAGGATCAGCGCTTCTTCGGGGATGTCAGGGCTCAGCGGAAGCGCCAGGATCAGCGCCAGGCTCCAGCTGGAGCTCGGCGCTGATCCTGACACTTCTGCTGAGCCCAGAAGAAGCACTGATCAGCTGGAATGTTGCAGCATCTCCAGGGTTTTGTGATTTACATTCAGATGCTTGGCATCTGATTCATATTTATGACGGTCACAGAGTCCCAGGGTCATGTGAAGTGACCAAAACCTGCTGCAACCACCCAGCAGACGGGGGGGGGATAAAAACCAAACACCCCCCACCCCACCCCCGCTGCCAATCCTCAACAGAAATGCTCACAACAATGAAAACATCGGACAGGAGGAAGAGCGCTGCCAGGTGGGCAGGCAGGTGTCTTGCTCGGCTGTGGCTTGGGGGGCACTTTTTTCAGTGCCATTGTAACTTCCAGCAGTCACTGAGCGAACTGTTGTAAGTCGAGGACTACCTGTACTTCATCACTTTTTTCCTTTTTTTTTTGTTTTGGTCATCAAGTTTTTGACACCTTGCTAGGCGACTGGTGGTACTCGGAAATTGCCATATTCTAAAAGTGGTACAATGGGTGAAAAAGTTGAAAAGCCCTGTCTTAGAGCACTAGAGAGCATACAGTAGTCCTCAATTTATAGCTATCCATTTAGCAACTGTTCAAAGTTACAACAGGCCAGGAAAAAGTGACTTATAAAGAGTCTTCACGCTTAACGACTGTTGCAGTATCATGTGATCAAAATCCAGATGTTTGGCAACTAGGATATATTTATGATGTTTGCAGCATGCTGAGGTCACGTGATGGTCATTTGCTCCTTCCCAGCCAGCTTCTGATGAGCAAAGTCAACGCGGAAGCCAGATTCACTTAAAACAACTGTGTGATCCGTTTAACAACTGCAGCAAATTCCTTTAACCCTTGCAAAAGAGGCCACGAAATTAAGCACAACTTAACTTAACAGCAACGGCAGGTAAACTGAATGACCAACTTGGCAGTTAAAACCAAATTGGCCAACCCTCCATTCAAAATTGCGGCACCTTTAGCAGACTCACATCATTCCCTCCGTCTAAATACAGCCTTCCTTCACTTACTGCACAGGGGAGACAAGGGAGTCCAGCTCCCATAATCCCCAGCAACACTGGCCGTGCTGGCCGAGGAGGATGGGAATTGAGATCCAATACTTTTGACAGGTGGACTGAAACCTTATCCTCCACCTATAACCTGATTTAATGCAAGGCGACTCATAATTCAGCTCCTTTTACAGCTGGAAAAATGGCAAGCTCACTTAAGAGATTCTAGATGTAACCAGTTTGATCTTGCAGATGCTCGACCAGCTCCCCAAGGCTAAGCCTCTGCCTGGCTCAACACCCAGAGAATAATCCGATCCTATCACTTCTGAAAAACGCCACACCGGGAACACTCAGCTTGACAGTCACGGAAGACTGCCAGTAATCTGCCCTTACCTTCAGCCTGATGCTCCTGCTTCACGCCCTCTTCACATGCTCACCAGAGCCCTGTGCTTTGCATTTGCTCCCGGCCTAGTGTGTCAGAGTCTATCAGGTTTTCCTGAAACCACTCCACATCAGGATGACATCTGAAAACTAGCCAGTTTAACTACAACACTTTACACTTCACAGGCTTCCGCCATACGAAGCCTTGCAGTTCCAGGGCTCGGGGACAGAAGGCGAAGGACACAGAAGAAATATATCCAAAGCAGACAATCAGATTTAATCCTGATTAGCATTTCTCATCTGAAAGAATGAAACTGTGGAGGTCATAGATTCTTAACAACATCCTGGGATCAGATTTGGAACGGGCTGAGGTCTTGTTGTATCTGCAGCCAGCTGAGGAGCACATTTTTCTGGTTGTTTCTCCAACCGTGCTCCAATTCCTCATAAAATGGGGTGAATGTGGTGAGATGTTCTGTTCCTCAAAAGACAAGAGTTGTTGTTGTTGTTAGTTGTGAAGTCGTGTCCGACCCCATGGACAACGTTCCTCCAGGCCTTCCTGTCCTCTACCATCTTCTGGAGTCCATTGAAGCTCAGGCCTCCTGCTTCAGGGACTCCATCCAGCCACCTCCTTCTCTGTCGTCCCCTTCTTCAATTGCCCTCCATCTTTCCCAGCATCAGGCTCTTTTCCTTCTTATTAGGTGGCCAAAGTACTTGAGTTTCAACTTCAGGATCTGGCCTTCTAAAGACCAGTCGGGGTTGATCTCCTCCAGGCCTTCCTGTCCTCTGCCATCTTCTGGAGTCCATTGAAGCTCACGCCTACTGCTTCAGTGATTCCATCCAGCCACCTCAATCTCTATCGTCCCCTTCTTCTCTTGCCCTCCATCTTTCCCAGCATCAGGCTCTTCTCCAGTGAATCCTTCCTTCTTATTAGGTGGCCAAAGTACTTTGAGTTTCAACTTCAGGATCTGGCCTTCTAAAGAGCAGTCGGGGTTGATCTCCTCCCGGCCTTCCTGTCCTCTGCCATCTTCTGGAGTCCATTGAAGCTCACACCTACTGCTTCAGGGACTCCATCCAGCCACCTCCTTCTCTGTCGTCCCCTTCTTCTCTTGCCCTCCATCTTTCCCAGCATCAGGCTCTTCTCCAGTGAATCCTTCCTTCTTATTAGGTGGCCAAAGTACTTGAGTTTCAACTTCAGGATCTGGCCTTTTAAACAAGATTACATTGTATTTATATTTATGCACAAACTTTATCAGGAGTAGGAGTTCCCGTGCAGAATGAAATTAAAGAATATATTGCACTGTTGAAATTTTTCCAAGAGTCAACATTTTATCTTCAAACTGGAACAATAAGAAAAACAGCGTGTCAAAGTAGCTTGTGTTTCAAGACAACTATAGTTCTTTAGGGGAATATGAATAATAGAAAAAGCGATAGTTCAGTGCAAACAATGGAACAAACATTTTAGAAGTCTGCATTGCTAGACAGCAATCATAGGAAGGGTTTTATATAATATTGGAGAGAAAGGAGAAAGTGAAGGATGGCAAGTATTGAATTAGACCTCAATCAAGCAATATGTCCAAATTGTAAAATATTATTGTGTAGTTTGATGAAGTAATTCATTTGATGAAGAGAGAAGGATGTCTGTATGATTTCTTTTCTTTCAAAACTATTCAGACAATAATAATAATACATTCTTGGAAGTTAGTTCCTTTTAAATCCAAGGTATTTGGTTATATTAGGTATCATCAAGACTCAGATGATTCTGTGTGGGTAAAAAAGAAATTATATGCAAATAAAAGAAAAAAAAAGAAAAACAGTGTGTGAAAACAGGGAAGAGTACAACAAATGAGATCGTCACAAAGGTGCTTTTTCCAAAAGACAATTAGACTTTCTTGGGGTTTTGTTTTTCAGTTCAGAACTAAAGAAGTGAAAGGTTTTCAAAGAAAAAAAACAAACTAAGCAAGTCCAGTTGCCTTTTAGAAAAAGTACCTTTGGGGCAACCACAACCCGGATGGTTGAGAATCTCCCTAGACAACAAATGAGATAAAAATCAGAGATGCATGGGATAGAAAAGGTGGATAGAGAAAAATTCTTTTCTCTATCACACAATACCAGGACAAGGGGGCACTCCCTAAAGCTCATAGGTAAGAAAGTGAGGACAAATAAAGGGAAATATTTCTTTACCCAGAGCGTCGTTGGTTTATGGAATTCACTTCCAGAAGGGGTCGTGACAGCTGTCAGCCTTGACAGCTTCAAGGCAGGGACAGACAGATTCATGGATGCCAAGTGTATCGGTGGTTATTAAAACGGATGTCCATGTGCCGCCTCTATGTTGGTTGAGGCAGGCAGGATTCCCTTGAGTACCATTTGTTGGGAGTCAAGGGAAAAGGAGGGTTTTGCCTTCTCTTTCTGCTCAAGATCCCCATGTACAATTGGTGGGCCACTGTGTGACACAGAATGCTGGACTCGATGGGCTTTGGCCTGATTCAGCATGGCTCTTCTTATGTTCTTATGTTATGGTGATTATGTCAGATAAAATACCAGCAAAGTAGAGATAATAATAATAATAGTTGGAAGGGACCTTGGAGGTCATCGAGTCCAACCCCCTGCTCAGACAGGAAACCCTACACCATTTCGGACAAATGGCTGTCCAGTCTCTTCTTAAAAAGTTCCCGTGTTGGAGCATTCACCGCTTCTGGAGGCAGGTTGTTCCACTGGTTAATTGTTCTGACTGTCAGGAAGTTTCTCCTTAGATCCAGGTTGCTTCTCTCCTTGATTAGTTTTCATCCGTTGCTTCTTGTCCTGCCTTCAGGTGCCTTGGAGAATAGCTTGACTCCCTCTTCTTTGTGGCAGCCCCTGAGATATTGGAACAGTGTTATCATGATATAGATCTCAACTTAAGAGCATTTGTTTAATTGGAAGCCATTGGAAGCTAGGATGGAAGCTGAACTTATGACCAGTTTTCAGATTTACGGCTGTCTCGGTGTCCCCAGAGTCACAGAGTCACCATTGAGAGCTTGGTAACTGGCATTTATTTATAATGGTTGAGTATCCGGAGGTCACATGCTTGCCATTTACAACCTTCCCTGCTGACTTTCACCAAGGGAAGTTAATGTTTCTAATTATCTGCTAATTTAGATATTCTGCAGAATTGAAATAGGGACCATGTGCATAGAGAAAGTCAAGTCTGGATGCGATACGAATCCATGTATTAAGCTGTAGCCAAGGGATGGTTCCCAGTTTGATTCCAGCTTGATTTGAATGTTCTATCCGATTTTCTTTTAAGATACAAAGCTATTATTTATTTATTTATTTGTTTGTTTGTTTGTTTGTTTATTTAATTCGATTTCTATGCTGCCCTATTCCAAAAACTCAGGGCGGCTTACAACATAGATAATAACATATAGAAATCTGACATTAAATACATTTATAAAACCCCTAGATTAAAAACCAATCATCCGAAAACAAATTTACAACAAACATACACTGGCTGGGGCAAGGTGTTAACTGCCCCAGGCCTGTCGGCAAAGATGTGTCTTCAACAATTTGCGAAAGACGGAGAGGGTGGGGGCAATACGGACCTCTGGGGGGAGTTGATTCCAGAGGGCCGGGGCCGCAACAGAGAAGGCTCTTCCCCTAGGCCCCGCCAGGCGACACTGTCTAGCTGACGGGACCTGGAGAAGGCCGACTCTGTGGGCCCTAACCGGTCGCTGGGTTTCATGCGGCAGCAGACGGTCCCGTAAGTATTCTAGACATCAAAGAGAACTCCCATGACTTGGTTTAGCCATTCTTCCACTGACTTTCCCAGTAAAAAGCATGTAAGCTACCAATTAAGCTCCATCATTGAAAGAAAGGAACAGGCATCCTGCAAAGATGTTCTCCAAGCTAAAACAGACTCTTTTTCTTCAGCCTTCTTGCCTAGGATTTGGTCTCCAGATTTCTTACCACACCTTGCTTAGCAAGACTTGCAAATTGTGTGTGATTTTAATACCTGTACCTGCTAGTGGCAGAAATTATATTGACCCACCTACCAGTTCCTTCGATGGCTATATATGCTCTCTCTTAATTTTACCAAAGAAAAGTAACATCAAGAGCCTGTGACCTTCATTTGAAACCTCAACTTGTTGCTTCACAAGTGAAAAAAAAAAATATTGCAGCAGCAACCAGAAATACGTGGGTGCTGATTGCCATCTTAACTCACCTCTCCTTTATATCATAATTATGGTTTAACATGATGACTCAGCCCAGTCATGGGAGATGGGTAAAACAATCATGGTTTAGCACAAAGGGTAAAACCCAGTTATCTCCAGTAACTCCAATTAAAAACAACCTAGTTCACACATAATGCTAGACCAGAGGTCTCCAACCTTTTGGGCACCAGGGACCGGTTCCATGGCAAAAGGTTTTTCCGTGGACTGGAGGGCGCGTGGTTTTGTGTGCTGCCTGCATCCCACGGATGGGGCTTTGCTTGTTTGTGTGGACCGGTTGCTGGGATGCTGTGGCTCAGTACTGTCCACAGACCGGGGGTTGGGGACCCCTGTGCTAGACCATTAAGCATCCTTTACCAACCAAATTAATGGAGCTAATTAATCACCTTAAGCCGAAAGCAGGCTGACTTCTGAAGTCAGAGTTAAAAACATCCACGGGTGCCCAGCCTGCGTGTCTTAAATCCATTCATTCCACCTCACTTGCAAGAACACACAGCTGCTGAGGGTCAGCCTTCCTCTGGCTTTTGATAGCGAGCTACGCTTAACGTCCTCATCACTTTGATTAAAGCCTTGGTTTGGTTCTGAATGTCATGTACAGTATATCAGAGGAGATCAGTAACCTGTCAGAAAGTCAGATGACAAAGAAAACAATCAGAACATGCCCAGTTAAGCAGTGTTCCAGAAGGAGACAAGGCTCATGTAATGAGATATAATTTTGGAAAAATATCCATGAGGCCGCTCAAAGCTTGAACCATGCGGATTACGTCTTAACATCTTAACGGTTTAGAATTAATTAAAACTTGGCAGACCAATTGCTGATCACAAGAGAACTGTTCATCTTAGGCCAGGGTCCTAATTAAAGTACTAATTGGTGATCTCGGGTAATCGACCAATATAACTTACAGATCTGAAGCTTTAGAACGGTAAGACGAACATGTGCTTTAGAACATTTGGCACCAATGTTTGCTCAATTCTGCCTTAATAGTCCAAGATCCATGTTCTTATTTCCTTTAATCACTGTCTCCGTGGAAGGACACACATTTTCAACTTGTAAAATTACACAAATGCCAGTATTTGGATCATTAGATGAAATATGCACCATTTCAACAGGATTATAATAGCATCAGCAATTATGGAATTATGCCCTTGTTCCTGATCAGATTTCTTTCAGTTATTATAGCTTTAGAACTGGGGTTTTTTTGGTTTTTTTTTTTTTAGGGAAAGCAATACTAATTGCTGTTCTATCCACCAAAGAGAACATATTTTTTAAAGAAAGGATCGTCCAGAATTGATAAACTAATCAAATGATAATGTCTACAGCAGGGGTGTCAAACTCAATTTCATTGAGGGCCGCATCAGCACTGCGGTTGCCCTCAGGGGGGCAGGTATGTGTGCCTGTGGGGGCCTGGTCAGGCGTGGGACAGATCTGAGGGTCTCTGGCAGAAGGGGGCGGGACCGGGGCAAGCTCCAAGGCAGGGTCCATTTCTTCATTCCTCACAAAGGGGGACCCCTCCTCAGCATGCACCCAGAGGGCAGGACCGATGCGGCAGGGGCTGGTTCCTCGCTGTTTCCAGACGGCCTTGTGGAGCTAAGACTGAATGCATTTCAGCATAGATGGCCACCACAAAATTGTACACTGGCTCCCGGCCGGCCTGGGTCAGGGCCAAGGCAGCGGGGGCCGTTCCCTCACTGTTTCCAGGATAGCTTCGTGGGCCACATGAAACCACTTTGCGGGCCGCCTCTGGCCCCCGGGCCTTGTGTTTGACATGTCTGGTCTAAAGTCACAGCTTCACTTTGACTTTTACCGCCAAACATTCTATGGACTTCCCAAAGTAGGCCATTCACAGCGGTTCTCAACCTGTGGGTCACGACCCCATTTGGGGTCAAACGACCATTTCACGGGAGTCGCCAAACATGGCAGTCCGCCATTTTTTCCCCCCATTTTCCCCCCATTTTTTTCCCCATTTCCCCTCGGCTGTCGCGCGCGCCGTGCATGCGTGGTTTGGCCCGTCGCGCGTGCACCGTGCATGCGCGATTCGGTCCGTCGTGCCGCGCATGCGTGATTTGGGGCGTCGCGTGCGCACCACACATGCGCAGTTAGCCCGTCGCGCCACGCATGCGTGGTTTGGGCCATCGCGCGCGCCGTGCATGCACGGTTAGGCCCGTCGCGCCGCGCATGCGCGATTCGGCCCGTCGTGCTGCGCATGCGCGGTGCAGGTCGGGGTCACGCCGCACATGGGCGGTGCAGGTGGGGTCTCGGCCTGAAAAAGGTTGAGAACCGCTGATTTAACTTATGGCTTTGCATGTTGTACCCCGTGATTTAAAAATGGCAGGACTTCCATTCTTTGGTTGGAAGTTCCTCCTTGTGTCTCCAGTTTCTCAAAGTCACTGTTTCCGCTGCTTGCTTTTTTAGTAAGGTTCAGACAGATCTATTCAAGCAAACAGAAGCTGTTGTTAGCAATGCCCCCATTCGGTATCTAAGGCTGTGATGCTGCTCTCTGAGCTGATGTGATCCGAAAGAGATCCTTTGCTCAAGGAAATCCAACTTGCCTTGGCCAGAAGTCACTTCCACTTGCATTTTGTCAGTTGCCTTTACCCAAGGCAGATATTAATCTACCTGGTGGGAAATATGCGGCCCGTATGTTTCAGTTTTTGAAGGATACACCAAGGAGTTCCAAAGGGGTGATAAATCCATGTAGAGTTAAGGACAAATATGTTCCAGCTGTTGAAATTAAAAATCCCTGTAAATAACATGCAGCAACAGCAATAGCAGTGAAGTCTTTTTCATTAGTAGGGTTTTAGCAATTTAATCTTGTTCCGCAGTATTTGCAGAGCTAAAGGGCAAGTGTTCTAGCAACTGACCGTTTCACGGGGGTCGCCAAACATGGCAGTCCGCCATTTTTCCCCCCATTTCCCCCCCCCCATTTTTCCCCCCCATTTCCCCTCGGCCGTTGGTTAAATTCTGCTCAGGATGCTACTTCACGGTGGTTTGGGAAGCTGGGAGATTTCCACAATCTAGGTTTGTACATTGCAACAAAACATGGTTTATTTCAATCATCCTGGTTAAATAAGCCCAGCTAGCCTCACCTGTGCTAAACGAAGAATAGGCCAACTTTTGGGACTGAAGCCACCGTTGCAGTTGTGAAGACATTGGGTAGGCACACTCACAAAATGACTGCCGCAGTTATTCACCAAATACCTTCCAAATATTGGCTTCATCACAAAATACCCATTTCTCAGAAAGTATCTGCTGTGCCGTTGAGAGCTTTGCTGGGTCCAATATATTACTGCCAACAAATATGGTGCTAAAGACTTGCACTTTGCTGCCAACTTGTAGCAACCTGTAAGTGTAACAACTTCCTCTTTAATTATCTTTGTTGACTTTTTTTTTAAAAAAAGGTCAGAACATGAAAAGTGATAGGACCCAAGTAAGCAGCCCACAATCCCTGTATAGTCCATATCTGCCCTAAGGCATAATACACATAATTGCATGTTGAAGTAGAGATAAATCAAACAAAGCCAAGGTAAAACTGGGTTGGGGGACTTTGGCTCCAAATAAAGTCTAGGTAATGTTGGAGGCTCACATACATTGGAGGTCTCTGGATCAGCAATCAAAAAGCTAGAGGCTAGTTCAGAGAAATCATTGCAGCGGATGAGTTAGGAGTCATTCATTCTTTGATCAGTGTCAGTCAAAGGAGTATCAGTCTGATTCTGGGCAATTAATAAATGGAGTATGAGATGAGGAAAGCAGGTTTTAATTACTGGGTGGGAAAGTTTCAGAAGCAAGTCAAAGGGAATGTAAATTAATTTATTTATTCTCTTCCAAGTGAAACCAGGGAGCACTTATCGCTGTAGAAGAGAGCAGGCATAGCTATAAAAAGTCGAGAAAACACGATGGACGACTTTTATGTTATCGTTGCAGGGGAAGTCAGCATGGAAAAGGTTGGGAAAAATGGCCTTTGTGACTGAGTTCCCTCATAAATGAAGCCTGATATGCAGTGTTTGATTAACGATCATTTATTTTATTCTATTAAAATAAGCTACAGTTGGAAGGACAGATACTGAAGCTGAAGCTCAAATACTTTGGCCACCTAATGAGAAGAGAGGGCTCCCTTATGTTGGGAAGGGGATGGCAGACAATGAGACGGTTAGATAGGGTCATTGACTCAATGAACATGAATTTGGGTGGACTCCTGGAGACAGGAAAGGACAGGGGAGCCTGGTGTGTTGTGGTCTATGGGGTTGCAAAGAGTTGGACTCAACTTAACAACCGAACAACAACAACATACAAGGTATGAGTATACCCAAAATGTAGATAGAGTTAGGACCTGAATTTAGAAGGAGTGTAGGGATGGAAATACATATCCTAAGTGTCTAAGTATTTGGGCTACCTTAAGCTCCCCCAACTTCTTAACATACAAGCTCTGAAGGCCACAAAGAAGATGCATTGGTCATAGGCGATCCACCTTGTCCCCCTCTGCACTAATCTATGAAACATGGTTTACAAATCAAATAGCTGTGTTATCTGATTTGTATACTAGCTGATTATGATACCCTAGTCAGCAACTAAAGACATTGCATGGTGGCTTCACACAATACCTGAACACCCATTTCTTTGTCTAGTTTTAACAACTCACAAGTTGTAGGAGAAGAGCAGGAGACCAATGTCAGGCACAAAGAAGCAGAACCATCCTTTGGACCAGGGGTCTTCAAACTTGGCTGGAAATTCTGGGAGTTGAAGTCCGCAAGTCATAAAAGGGCCAAGTTTGAAGACCCCCTGCTTTAGACTGCAGCATAGAAGATTTCTTCAAGCCTGTACACAAGAATCCAGTCAACTAAAGTTCAGCCCCAGAAAAGGCTGAACAGAATTCAAGAGGACTTGGTCCATTTGTGGAAATGTAAGGATTCTATGCTGATGACATGCTTAACACCGCTCTACCAGTTCTGCCGGCTGTTCTGCTACACAATCAATTCTTTGAATTTCAGTATCGGTCATTAGCAATGTGTCAATGATCAAAGATGGGGGTGGAGATGGAACTGTGGTCCAACTGATTGGTTGTACTTGAGATTTTACAAAATGTGTAGCCTAGTACTGACCTTTAGGGCCTGTGAATTGTGGTTTATGTATATAGGTTATATATGAACTATGCTGTTGGGCAGACATGTCAAACACAAGGCCCGGGGGCCAGATACGGCCCACAAAGTGGTTTCATGTGGCCCATGAAGCCATCCTGGAAACAGTGAGGAAACGATCCCCACTGCCTTGGCCCTGGCCCAAGCCAGCCGGGAGCCAATGTACAATTTTGTGGTAGCCATCTATGCTGAAACGCATTCAGTCTTAGCTCCACAAGGCCATCTGGAAATAGCGAGGAACCAGCCCCTGCTGTGTCGGCCCTGCCCCCTGGGTGCAGGCTGGGGAGGTGTCACCCTTTGTGAGGAATGAAGAAATGCACCATCGCCTGGAAGTAGCCAGCAAATGGCCCTCGCCTACTTCACATATCTGACTTGATGGGCTCCGGCAGAGGGGTTTCAGAAGGCAGTGAGGCTCCTCCAGTGGACCATGCCTTGGCACTTGCCCCGGTCCCACCCCCTTCTGCCAGAGACCCTCAGACCTGTCCCACTCCTGCCCAGGCCCCCACAGGCACCCTTGACGCGAACGATGTAGAACTGGCCACGCCCACCCAGTAGACCACACCCACTCCATCCACACCCACCCAGTAGGCCACACCCACCCTGGCCACACTCACCCGGCCCCCCGGGGGCAACCACAATGCTGATGCGGCCCTCAATGAAGTTGAGTTTGACACCCCTGGTGTTGGGATTCCACCTACATATCACACAAAGTTATGGTTTACTGGCTAAGCTACAGGTTCACACCTTATACTGCATGAGGTGTTATGGTATGCAATCCCAGTAGCTGGTTCACACAAAACACAAGTCCAAACCACATTTTGGTTTAATCTGCTATGTAAACCAGGTCTAAGACAATTCCATCATGATCACATTGACAGCAAAAAGATGGGATGTGAACTCAGAAAGAAACCAATAGAAATGCCTGTTGCCCAGAAACAGTCAATGTATCAGGGACAAAATGGTAAAGAGCAAGAATTTACTTCCTTTTCTGATAGGCATCAGTCATTTTCTAGAATTGATTTTATATTAACTTCAAGTGATTTTCTTTTTAGTTTAAAGAAGGTGCAGATCCTACCTAAAGTTTTAACAGATCATAATCCGGTTTGGATGGAATTTTTGGCGGAAATGGTCAAAATATCTGCATATTTGAAAGACTATTCGAATGAAAAATATATGTTAGAATGGAAAAAATGGATAGACTACATTCAAGGGAAATATCAATCTAAGAAATTGTATTTAGCATATAGTTAATTTTTTATTAGGATTTATATAATAATTTTGTTTAATATAGTGGGTTTTTTTTCCTTTTTTCTTTACCCTGTATTCACTCTGGGAAGTGGGGGGGGCAGGTTGGGGGGTTATAATAATGTACTCAACTGTAATATTTGCAATATATAAGAAAGAAATATTTAACGATAAAAGAGGGGTTGCTCGGGCAGTACCTCTGTACTACATCTGGAGGGGGTTGTGAGGGAGGAGTGAAAGGGGGAAGGAAGTAGGATGGCTGGAGGAGAGGAGGGTGGAGAGGGGGGGAGAGGTGAGGAGGAGGGAAGTAGGAGATAGGGAGGAGGAAGGGGATGTGGTGGGGGGGTGCTGCCAAGCAACACCCATAGTTAAGTATTGTATAAAAGAATGTATGTTGGTTTTTTATTTAGTGTGCGACAAAGTTGAAAAAGAATGTATTAAGTTGAGTTGTAATTTGGTTTTTCTTTTTGTTGTTTAAAATTATAAAATCAATAAAAAAAAATTTTAAAAAATGCTTTAACAGGTTTTATTTTTGTTTTTGTTTTTTTAATGCAGAGGGAGGGACTGAAAAATCGCTTTGCCTTATATAATGCCAGTGTCAGGCATCAACCAGAAATGGAGCAGGGAGAGCTCAGGAACATCAAAGGCCCAACACGTTTGTCAACAAATCCTTCCAAGCTCTTTTGCATATTGTGTGGCGAGATAGCTCTCAGATGTAATACAAGTTTTGCCATAAAAGCTTGCACAAAAAGCAACAAGGCTGGACTGGACTTGTCCTCGGAGAGAGGGACAAGAATGATCTTAAGAGCAAATGCGTAAGGATCAAACAGTGGCTTGAGCAAAAAGAAATCGGTCCCATTTTTTTCACAAGGTGGACAACATATAAACCAAAAATGGATTTATAGCAGGGGTGCTCAGTTCTACAAGGAGAAGTTTCAAGGGTGAAAAGGGAAGGGACCTGGTTTAAATTTGGCCTGGGTTCCAGCATTGCCAAATATATTTCTCAGATTCACAATAAACTGAGGATTGGGGGAGAGGGAACATGTGTGTTCTTCCATCTAATCTCAGCCAAGAAATCCAGTGGTGGGATTCAGCCGGTTCGCATCACTTTGGCAGAACCGGTAGCTCATTTTTTTTTATTGCCCAGGCCCAGAATGGACTTCCAGAAGCAACATCCACACAGAGAACTGGTTGTTCATATATTTGAGTCCCATCACTGCCTACCTAGAATTGTCCAGCCCAGCTTTCTTCCAGTTTCGTAGGGTGGAAGTATTGCAGATCACTTTCAATCTTTCTTGCAAAAGGAATCTACATTTCTGGGGATTTCTGGGGGAAAAAAAGGCACAGTTGTACATTTTTAAAGCTTAAAAGTGTTTGTTCATAGATAAGAGATAGAACATGGGAAGAAGAGATTGCTTGTTGGGCTTTAAGAGAAGGTGATAAGTTACTAAAATTGTTTATACTTGTAATGAAGTGGGAAGTCATTACTTTATATATATTTTTCTTTTTTTCTCTTCTTTTTTTCCCTATTGTTGTGCACCTTGTTTTTTTCTTTTTTTCTTTTTAGTTTGTATTAGTTCTGTTAAAAATTACAGTTAAAAGATAAAAACTAACAGAAGAGATGTGTAACTGGAGCACCGTACAAAAACAGGCATTGTACTGTCAAGATTTAAAATATTGGAAAACAATCAGAGTCCTAAGTTTGAGATTACTGGAGCCTTTCCAAGAGAAGAATGACTATGATGGTGATGATGGCTATCACAACAAGGCCATCCATTTTATGGGGTGTTTTACAGTGTTTCGTGATCAAAAGAAACTAGTTTCTGGACCTCAAGGAATTTACAGCCCAAAATTTGCAGTGGGGAAGACAAAATAAGCGAATGGTTAGAAACCAGGGTAACATTTTATTTTGTAAGAAATTCTCTTCCTTGCCCTTCCCATTAAGCCCACACATTTTCAACTATTCTGGATTAAACTACTACGGTGCTCTTAGAGAGGGGTAGATGATCAAGTGCTGCAAACATGTTTTGTATTACAAGTCTTGTGTAACAGGAGAACAATTCAAAAAACGAGCTGCCCAAAGAATTAAGAATATAGAAGCACAAAATGATATAGCGATCCTTAGTACAGTGGATAACTTGAAATGGCTGAGTAAATACAAGCATACTTTTCAAGTAGACAGCTATTTGAAGTTACAATTGCCAAAACACCTTAGGGAGATATTTACGCAAGCGAGATTCAAACAGCTTGACACAATGGGAGATTCCATTCTACCGGTATATCTTACAATGAATGTCTCTGCATTTGCGGAGCGACAGTGGTAGAAGACCTGGCTCACATACTATTTGATTGTTGTCTGTACAAGAGGATGAGAGACATGTACCTCGGTCTATATACCAAACAAATGAATCATTGGGATCTCCATATCAAAACAACTTACCTTATGTGCGTCCAGAACTTGAAAATAACATTTAATGCAGCACAGTATTTAAACAAAATGGTTTGGTTGAGATCTGCATATGTGGGACTGATTGGGGTAGATTGCAAGGGTGACTCCAAGATAGAATTTTATCATATTTTATCTATATTTTAAATCACTGTACTCTATTTTAATTTCATTTTAGACTGTATTTCACTCCAATTTCATTTTAAGTCGTATTTTACTCTAATTCCATTTTAAACTGTATCTTATCAAATTTCATTTTAAATTGCTTTTATCAAACTTTAGTAATAATTTGTTGCTGGAGCTTTGCACTTTGATATGGGCCAAGGGCTAATCAATAAAGATTTATTATTACAAGTTTACATTAATCATCCTAGCTGTGGGCTGTGGTCATATAGGATGGGGTCAGAAAACCTAGGGTAAAAAAAAACACAATGCCATGGCTGATGGGGAAGTAACACAGCAGAATACTTGGGCTCATTAATGGAAACTTGAGGTTTGAGGTACTGTGGAATCACAACTACAATTTGACTGGGGGAAAAAAAGAGGTTTGTTGAAGACTGCAAGATAATCTCATTAATCCTAAACCAAGCAAACTATGTTTTGGTTTAGTAAGTCCTAGCAATCCGGCCACTACATTTTAAAATTATAATATATGGCTTCCTGTGCGCTGGAAATTAACTCGCAGTTAGGTGCCTTTTATGGAGTCTGAAGTCATATCCCAGCTGATCTGGGGCAAGTCCTTGGGTGTGTGTTCTCATAGGACATTAAATTGTCATGTGATTTTACATGTTATCTGAGTTTACATATTGCACAAAACTACCCGTGTGGGGGCTGTAAGCATGGTTGTTAGTATAAGGTGCATGTATAGATCCAATAGTTCTATTCATTAAACCACCATAGCACAAAGCTAGGAGCAGCTAAGTCCAGTGTGTAGCTGCCATCATTGTTTTTCACCCTCACTAAACAGGAAATTTGTCATTCTTTTTTTCTTAAAAGTACAGCTCACATCTAAGCTTATGTAGCCAAGCGCATTGAATGGCAACTTAAAGTTCCAACTAGCTAGGAATTTGGAAACCATAGTCCTAAAGTGGATTAATCTTTGGTCTTTCCAAAAGAAGCCAGCCTGGGGACCATAGAGAGAGAGGGAAGGAATGAGGGAGACATATTCCAGCTGAAACTGAGACATTTTACAGCTGTCTCTTTTAAATCCTACCGTAGGTGTGCATCTGGAGTGGTTTGCTTTCCTACTCTTTCTCTCTCTCCTGGAAGGATTATTCTCCTAAAAGAGCACAGGTGAGCTAAGAGGGGACTGCCTTTTTCACACCTGCCTGGGGGAAATGACAAGCAAGCAGGCAACAGCAAAGATGTCCTCCTTGCTCTTGAGAAGACCCCAAACAGAAGTATTAACACCAAGAGCTGCTGCATGTAGCTCTCTGCCTGGTTTTTGTTTTGTTTTGTTTTTTGCAAAAGCAGACATCCAAGTCTTTTCTGGATGGCTTTTCCAGCAAAATATGTTGTAAGTATTCTCTGACTTAGCTGATTCAAGCTGCAGAACTTGGAGAACATAAAGGGGGGGTCTCGCCTGGCACTAAGCCACAATATGGGTTTTGTTTGTTTGGGGGTTACAGGCTGTGCTCCTTTGGTTCCTGGTGAACCAAGTTATCCAACCTTGTTGCAGCTTCACAAATTGTGCCATGGATCCCCCTCTGGTTAGTATTTGGGGCAGAGTATTGTGTGCAGACTTTGAAAATGGAGCTAATTGAATAAACTGTGATGAAGTTAATCACAGGTATGCACCATGTGAATGTAACCAGCTTGGACTGCAAAGCATAATTCATACTTCACTTTGCGGAGTTAGTTCAAGTTGTGTGAAATTTTGTTGCATTGCAAAGGGAGGCTGGGAGATTGATTTGAGGGAGATTGTTCTGCAGTTGGATGGAGAAGGATTAAAAAAAAGTCTTACTCGTTAACAGCTTTACTAGTGTCGATCTTGTTGGGAAAAGCAATCCAACAACTTTGCACAAAATGTCAGCCCAGATGGTGGCTGCATTGGTTGTGAATGCATTGCAGCTGTTACACAAATCCAGGCAGTTGTGCTAATTTAATCAAGAATGACTCATGTTAACAAGGGATGTTGCACTGGGTGGACAGTCAAAATTTTCTTGCTTTCTTCACTGATTCTAGAAAAAAAAGAGACAAGACAAATATTTGGTTGATTTGCCTGCGCCTCCTCACCCATTAAAAACACTACTTCAGATCTCAGGGAGAGATGTAAAATTCAAAGGGTTTTTTTCCTCTCTCTCCAAAAATATATTGGGCATGACTCTCTATTTGTATGTAGGCTTGATTGATTTTCCCTGTCAATAAAAATGGCGAAGCGCACACAAAGATTGCATAAAAAGGAACCTTTCAGTCAAAAGCTCCTTGACATGGGCAGACTGTTTGATCCTGCTGCCTTCTTCCTGCATTCCTTACTGGAGCAGTTTTAAAGGCAATGGCGGAGTGTGCTTTTAAATGACTTGTGCTACTTTTATTGCTGTGGGCTGCAATTGGTGACTTTCCCGTTTGCTTCAAAAAGTAGACTTCAATTGGAACATGTTTGGAAATGTTTGGATCTTGGGTGGGGCCTCTTTCTTTTCTGGCCTCTGTTGTCTCCTTGTTCCTGTTATTGTCTTGGAAAACAGGAATCTCTTTCATTCCAGAGTTGGATACATTTATTATATATAACTCTAGGGTATGGAGTTTTTCCCTCTTTCAATCTTCTGCCAGACATCTTTTTGAAAGCCGTTCTGCTTCCGTTGCAGTGGATGCCTTGACGGTATTTTAGGACACTCCTCTGAGTCTCTTCCTCTCTATCCTTGTATGCTGGGAGGAAGTTGCTGGGGACTGGAGAAAGTTTGGGGAAGAAACCGTAGCTTAAGAGCAGAACATGTGCTTTGCATGCCAGTGGGCCCAGTTTTCATGTCAGCATCTCCTGTTGGGGCTGCAAAGAGTTTTGCATGAAACATTTGTTGTTTTAACCAGTCAGTCATGTCTGAATCTTGGCGACTTTACAGGCAAATGCTCTCCATGCTACCCTATCAAACACAGCTTCTTTCAGTTGTTGGGTGTTCATCTTTGTGTCAGTTCTGATGTTATCAAGCAAGCGTGTGTTGTTGTTTTTGTGCTTGCCCCTTCTTCTTGTTCCATTAACCATTCCTAACATCATTGACTTCCCCAATGAATTTGCACACACGACATGGCCAAAGTAAATCAGACATAAATCAAATGAAACACTCTAGGTCTGCTATGAGTTGGAGTTCTGGAGCTCCTCCAAGATGCCACCCTATAAACCATGGTTTGTCCAATACAGTAATTTGTTATGTAGTATGGAATAATTTATGTTTTGTACCAACCAAATCAAATGATGTCCTGGTATGGTTTGTGACGCGGGCCATCATGTCACACCAGTATATTGATTGACTCCACAGGTTGTATAAACATGGCCCTTTTGTTAATCAGTTTGTAGTGTATGTATGGTACATTGATTATGTTACATCTCTTTGAGTCCTATTTAATATGCTTCTACCTCATTCTCTTTTCTTGAAATTGCTCTGTGTTTTTTCCTGGAAACTGGACACGTAAAAATTAAATGGATAAGAATTTTCTCAGTCATTCCACAAAACCTTCACCAGCTTGCTTCTTAGTTGTTGGTTTCTAAACCAGAAACCATGGTTTACGAATCTCAATGGTTATGCTAAAACTAAAGAGCTGTATTTTTGTCTTAGTGCTGTTTCAACTACACCATTAATATTAAACTCTGCTTGTTTGCCTAGTTTAGCTCAACATGTGGTTTCACTACAGCTGCTGTAGCTTGTTAAAGTCTGCTTTGGGGCATAACACAACTCCAACTGTTGGGAAGAAAACCAGTAAAGGTTTCTTCCCAGGGGGAAAAAATGTAATGAATGGGTAGACCTACCAACTATCCAACGTTATAATATATAAATATATATTTGGCATAATGTTAGAGGATTAAGCCCCACCAAGTGCATAAACTGTAACATGCTTATAAATCAATGATACCCAACTGGTTCAGTTTACTTCAAAGTTGACACTTCATAAGGCTGTTAGATTTTGATTATGTGCAGATTGGCTTAGCCGAGCAATCCCTTCCAAGTCAGCATGTTTAGGATTTCAACCTGTAATTGTTTTGATTTATAAGTGTTTTCCAGAGAATCTAGCTAGTACTGCCATTACCCATGTCAAACAGATAACAGACTTCTGAGTGTTTAGCAAAAACCTTGGCCCTAAGGAGAATGTTCCCGCTTGAGAAGGGGTTAACCTTGCAGACCTCTTACAAACATCTGGCAAAGCTGTGGGTGTTGCTTGTGGCAGATCCCAGGTCTGTACCAGTCTCCACAAGGGAGTTGTCTACGGCTCTGATTTATACCTTTTCCTTCCTCCCATCCTCATGTCATGAAATACAGGATGTTGAAACCTCCGCTGTTCTGAGAAGAAATTACGGAAAACACAACAATTATAATTTAGTATCTAGGGAGGCCAAGAATGCTGGCTTTTAGTTAGGACTGTTGAAGGCAGAGCTAGCGATTCTCTGTTTAAAAAATATGATAATCATCCGGATATCGGTGCAAATAACTGGGAGGAGGCGTGGTTGGCAACCCAACCTCTGGAGCTTCACAAATATTCGCAAGTGATGACTGATTAAGTCAAGGCATGTTCTGAGCCTTAAATACATTTTGGAGGTTCTGGCAGTGGGGGAAACAACCTGATGGATTTGCATCTTTTTCAAATGCCAGCTACCCAGTTTTTTCACCTGGTGGCAAAAAAAAATTGAAATTGCACATGAAATGTTGGCATTCAAACCAGAAAGGTCAAGTGATGGTCATCTGATGGCATTGTGGACATTATGCTTAGGTAACAAACCATGGCTAAAAAAATCATATGGCTCAGCAACATTTATGGGAGCCCAAAAATGAAAAAAAAAATGAAAAAAAAAATGAAATGGCTGAAATTTCACAAAATTGCAGCAATCTTACCCCAAGACTTTTAAAAAGATGTTCACATTCAAACCAAAAATGTCATGGATGGATAGATAGATAGATAGATAGATAGATAGATAGATAGATAGATAGATAGATAGATAGATAGATAGATAGATAGATAGATAGATAGATGGATGGATGGATGGATAGATAGATAGACATAGATTATATGAGAGAGAGAGAGAGAGAGAGAGAGAGAGAGAGAGAGAGAGAGAGAGAGAGAGAGAGAGAGAGAGATATGTCTTTGGTTATTCGGATTTTCTCCCACATAAAATTGGAAGTGTCTTGGCGACGTTTTGACGAAGTCCCATTCATCATCTTCAGGCTGGTGTTTTCGGCTTCGTGCTTCTAGGAGCAATGTGTGATCGTAGCTGTTTCTTCCTTTTAATTGCCAGTGGGGGTATGAACTGATTGGGTGGGAGTTTGGCTATGTTCTGATTGGGTGGAGGTGCGTTCTGATTGGTTAGGGGCTTAGCTGTGCTCTGATTGGCTGGGGAGTTGGCTGTGCTCTGATTGGCTGGGGGAGTGTTCTGTTTGGGTGGGGGCTTTGTTGTGCTCAGGTTAGTCTGAGTTGCAGGGCAATTTGAGATGGAGAGCTGCATTGCTGTTGTTTGGCTTCGTATTCATGGTCGTCCTCATCTTCATGGTGGGTGTCAGTTTGCTTCATGTATGGATTGGAGGGGTTTAAATATTTATATTTAAATGTGTTCTACGTGTTTTATTGAATGATGGAGTTCTGCAGAATCCCGTTTTTGAGGCTTGTGATGTCATTAGCATCCTTGGTTATTATGGAGCTAAGCCTCTGATTTAACCAACATCTAAACGTTGTTTTATCAGAGCAACTTTTTTGCAAGAAGCTCTCCAAGGTACTGCAAGTGACAAAAGGGCTTTTGTAGGGTCCTTGGTGCTCTCTGGGCCTGGTAGTTTTCTTGCAGACATTTCATGACCCAAATTGGGTAACATCATCTATGCTAGCACTAGCACTGATGTTATTACCTAGTTTGGGTCCTGAAACATCTGCAAGAAAGCAACCAAGGTCAGAGAGCACACCAAGGACCCTCAGCTCCTCCTTCTTCTCCTTCTCCTTCTCCTCCTTCTTCTCCTTCTCCTTCTCCTCTTTCTCCTTCTCCTCCTCCTCCTCCTCCTCCTCCTCCTCCTCCCTGCAAATCCTTCTAAGCACTGATGATATTACCTAGTTTGGGTCATGAAACATCTGCAAGAAAGCAACCAAGCTCGGAGGGCACACCAAGGACCCTCAGCTCCTCCTTCTTCTCCTTCTCCTTCTCCTTCTCCTCCTTCTCCTTCTCCTCCTCCTCTTTCTCCTTCTCCTCCTCCTCCTCCTCCTCCTCCTCCTCCTCCTCCTCCTCCTCCCTGCAAATCCTTCTGATGATATTACCTAGTTTGGGTCATGAAACGTCCGCAAGAAAGCAACCAAGCTCGGAGAGCACACCAAGGACCCTCAGCTCCTTCTCCTTCTCCTTCTCCTTCTCCTTCTCCTTCTCCTTCTCCTTCTCCTTCTCCTTCTCCTTCTCCTTCTCCTTCTCCTTCTCCTTCTACTCCTTCTCCTTCTCTTCCTCCTCCTCCTCCTCACTGCAAATCCATTTAAGCACTGATGATGTTACCTAGTTTGGGTCATGAAACTTCTGCAAGAAAACAACCAAGCTCGGAGGGCACACCAAGGACCCTCAGCTCCTCCTTCTCCTTCTCCTTCTCCTTCTCCTTCTCCTTCTCCTTCTCCTTCTCCTTCTCCTTCTCCTTCTCCTTCTCCTTCTCCTTCTCCTTCTCCTTCTCCTTCTCCTTCTCCTTCTCCTTGCAAACCCAATTCCCTTCTAAGCACTGATGATGTTACCTAGTTTGGGTCATGAAACATCTGCAAGAAAGCAACCGAGCTCAGAGAGCACCAAGGCCCCCTTAATTCAACACTGAGCTACAAAAATCCTCCTTTATTGGTAAAGAGCTTTTGAATAAATGTCAATTTACAAATTGAAAAATATGTACGGTAGAACCAGACTTGGAAGGGACCCCAAGGTGATACAGAAAATTCACCACTCCAAAATTGCCGATGACAAGCCATTTAAAAGGTCCTCAGTTGTACTTTCAATGTATCAGTCACGTCTCTGTTCTTATTCAAAGGACGAGCGTGTCTTTTTTAGCTGCACATCTTATCATAAAAGTTTAATTTATGAAGTTGTCTTGGAACAATGCAGGTTGCGTATTGCTTCTAGGGTAACTAAGAGAGGGGCAAATAGTTATGCATTCGGGAGCACAGCTGTATCTTCCTAATATTTCAAGCCTTCAGAATCCGAGAGAACAAAAGCAACAAAATTCTCAAGACTGTTGAAACTTTAATGCAAAAAGCCAGAGTAGTGTTTATATACTGCTGCTATATAAGTCCAAGCTGGAGACTTATTGATTTCCCTTTCCGCTGTTTTCAAAAAGCTTCTGTAACTCTGTGGCTGTGGCAATGCTTGCTTCTCTTGGGTTGGAAAGAGGAGAAGGAATGCATGGAAGAAGGAAGTTTTGTGGAAGCTCCAGCTGGATCATATGGTTGCAATTTAGTGTCTGGCTTGTCGCATCTCTAAGCTATAATGTGATTTGTTTGGTTTGGGCTCAGCCTATTGTGCGATTCCCAGCCTTTGCACTTTGCAAATGCTGCTATGTTGTCTGCTGTGCACCCCATGCTTATTTAGCAAGCCACGATTAAGTACATTACAATCAGCATTTTGTGATCAAGTCCCAGATTTCTGGCCAATGCGGCAGTATGGCTACAGAAACCTGAGTTTATGTAATATGCTTACCCATCTTTAATTGAAGCAAGTCTGGGAAGACCTTGAGAATACAAGCTAGTTTTCAGCCTGGCCCTTTTAACAAATTTTCCTGCCTATTTCAATGCAAGTCATTTCTTAGGATGGAGTTTACTGCCTGCTAAGTATATTTGGGGTGGCAAATCTAAAAGTAATACCTGACTTTAGATGGCAGCACAGTCATAATTTTTTTAATCTCTGTGGCTGTGTTCAGACAATACGCTTGGCCCAGACTCAGCTCATTGGGTGAGTTCATGGCTTAGAGAATATTGTCTGAAACCAGAAAGTGGGGCACGTAGAAACTAGATTAAAAGTAGAGTGTGAATCCAAAAGTTATTGTGTGAATCCCAATTACATGGAACTTTGTTGCTGATGCAATATAGAGGTTTAAATCTCACATTACTGTAGGCAGGGCTTGGAAGATCCAAGATTGATTCATAATGTATCCATGAAATTCAGATAGTGATTCTCAATCAGCTGTCTTTTGGTTATTGATAAAGTAGCAATATTTGCTAGGCAGTTTTCTGTCTTTCTTTTTCTTTCTTTCTTTCTTTCTTTCTTTCTTTCTTTCTTTCTTTCTTTCTTTCTTCTTCTTTCTTCTTTCTTTCTTTCTTTCTTTTTCTTTTTCTAACATAATCCACCCATAAGCTTTGTGCAAGTAAAAATCTGTCCTACCCAGGGTCAAGGTCAAAGGTCAGCACTTTCCCTGTTGGGCTGACTTCTGCTTGGAAGAAAACTTCACTGTTTATTTAATATGGTGGCCATTAAATCATAGGGCTCTTTCTCCTTCTTCTACCCCTGCAGATGACTTTTTGCAGGATAAAGTTAACCATGTGGTTTTAATCAACCTAAATCCCCTTTCTGGTGGATGAGAATATCAGACTTCAACTCTGGGTACCCAGCAGATTCACTAGTTGTTGTTGTTTTTTTTCTTACTTGGGCCCACTTTGCAAGATAGTTTTGAGAATAATAATGAAGCGGGGTGAGAGAATGACTGACGGATAGTCCTTGACTTACAACCGTTCATTTAGTCGTGACAATGGCTCTAAAAAAGGCTGAACTTAGGACTGTTTTTCACATAGGGGTTGCCCCAAAGAAGAGGGAGTCAAGCTGTTCTCCAAAGCCCCTGAAGGCAGGAGAAGAAACAACAGGTGGAAACTAAGCAAAGAGAGAAGCAACCTAGAACTGAGGAGAAACTTCCTGACAATTAATTAGAACAATTAATCAGTGGAACGTCCTGCCTCCAGAATGCTCCAACACTGGAAGTTTTTAAGAAGAGATTGGACAACCATTTGTCTGAAATGGGATAGGGTTTCCTGCCTGAGCAGGGGGTTGGACTAGATGACCTCCAAGGTCCCTTCCAATTCTTGTTATTCTGTTCTGTTCTGTACGACCACTGTAGTATCCCCATGGTCACATGATCAAAATTGGGACCCTTGGCAACTGGCATGGCTTTGTGACCATTACAACAAATGGTTGTGTGCTGAGAACGAGTTGTATTAAATTATAGTTTTGCAGTGACTGCTTCGTGCAGTCTACAAACAAACTAGTAACTGAGGGAAATAAGCCTTGTTAAATCTGGTAGCATGGCAGGGAAAAATGGACCCAGAGTTACTTTTTCCTGGCTCCCATTATCTGGGTGTTTCACCCTTTGGTGGGATGTTTTGTAACACCACTTGGTAAGTTCCAACGGCATTTCCATTAAGAGCAACACCCAAACATTACTATGGGCATTTTCTTACGAAAGTCCATGGGAGCTCAAACAAGTCAGGGCATTTAAATATATCCTGGGGACAAGGTATAGGCTTGGCTTTGTGTGTGTGTGTGTGTGTGTGTGTGTGTGTGTGTGCGTGTGTGTGTATACACACACATGTGCACATTTTTAAAGAACTGCACGGTTTTGGTATAAGCTCACAAAACAGGAAATTAATAAAGTGATAAAATACCTAGCTTGAAAAGTCAGGATGCCAATAAAAAAACCCTTACTAGTTGGCAAATTTTGATTTTATAATTAGAAATCCATTGCAAACCTTATCTCCCCCCCCCCTTCATCCTTACTCATTTCAGAAAGCATGTATCGGCATCGTTCATCTTTCTCTTTTTAACTCCCTGTTTCCTCCAACTTTGGCGTTTCCTGATTTTTCACGGGGATCATATGATTCTCCCATGCTTGTAGCTGCATTCCAGATGTTCGTGAGCCAGCTGCCTACCTGCCCATCCAGACTGCCTGAACCCTTTTGCCAGCACCAAACTTTTTAGGAGGCTGAGCAGGGGAGGGAGGCAATTAATTGGTCAATAACCTCTGCCCTGGAACAAGTGATCATAGCCTAGCATACTTCCCAAACAAAAGCACATCCCTAAGGGAAGACTAAAGAGTCAGTACTGTGGTTTGACCAATACTGAAAGACAGCATTTTCTGCAACAAAATAGCATTAAAATATTAATAGCATTAATATTAAAATAGCATTCGTAAATTGCTTAAAACATACTTTTGCCGGCAGGCCTGGGGCAGCTAACATCTTGCCCCTAGCCAGTGTACGTTTGTGTGTATGTTTGTGGATGATTGGTTTTTCCTTTTTTAACTTAAGAGTTTTTATATTTATGTATGCTATTGTAATTTCTATCATGTTGTGAGCCGCCCTGAGTTCTCCGGAATAGGGCGGCATAGAAATTAAATAAATAAATAATAATAAATAATAATAAAATAATTAAAGATCATACAGAGGTAGTTGATTTACAGTAATTTCTTTAGTGATTGTTCAAAGATGCAACAGGACTGAAAAAAACTGACTTAGGGCTGTTTTTCACACAGCCATTGTAATAATAATAATAAACTTTATTACGGTCATAGACCAGCAATAGCCATAACTTTTTAACAACAACGATGATGACGACAACAACAACAACAACAACAACCAACAACAACAACAACAATAATAATAATAATAAAGTTGGAAGGGACCTTGGAGATCCTCTAGTCCAACCCCCTGCTCAGGCAGGAAACCCTATACCATTTCAGACAAATGGCTCTCCAGTCTCTTCTTAAAAACTTCCAGTGCTGGAGCATTCACCACTTCTGGAGGCAGGTTGTTCCGCTGGTTAATTGTTCTGTCAGGAAATTTGTTTCTTAGTTCTAGGTTGCTTCTCTCCTTCATTAGTTTCCATCCGTTGTTTCTTGTCCTGCCTTCAGGCGTTTTGGAGAATAGCTTGACTCCTTCTTCTTTGGGACAGCCCCTGAGATATTGGAACACTGCTATCATGTCCCCCCTCGTCCTTCTCTTCATTAAACTAGACCTACCTAATTCCAGCAACTGTTCCTTATATGTTTTAGCCTCCAGTCCCCTAATCATCTTTGTTGCTCTTCTCTGTGCTCTTTCTAGAGTCTCAACATCTTTTTTACATGGTGGTGACCAAAACTGGATGCAGTATTCCAAGTGTGGCCTTACCAAGGCATTGTAAAGTAGTATTAACACTTCATGTGATCTTGATTCTATCCCTCTGTTAATGCAGCCTAGCACTGTGTTGGCTTCATTAACAGAGGGATAGAATCAAGATAGAATCAGGAAAGATCTGCAGGAAAGAGGGAGAGAGAGAGAGAAAGAGAGCTTGCATCTTGCCTTGTGATCTACATTCATCACTCTGACCTTTTTAAACTCAGTTGGCTCTCAATGGGCTGCCAAAAGAGAGCAAGAAGGAGAAAGTGAGAGAAACAACAGAGGATTTGTCTTTGCAGCATCAAGTAAAGACTGCACAGCCTCTTTTTAACAATTAGCAGCACAGCCTAAACTGGTTGAGTGGGAGGGGGACAGAGAATGTCATGACTCATGAAGCCTCACCCACTAAAGATCATTTTGCCTGCTACTCCTTCCCATCCCAATAATCAGCTCTCTGCCCACCCTGGCCTAAAATTTCAAAACAATGTTAATGATGGTTCCTAGGAACCGAGTGCAATTTTGCACAGAAGCATCAGTTTCAACGAAGTGGCAATAGGTTGAGAAAAGCTGATATAGGCATATACTTTCTTAGGGTGTTTCAGCAGCCCCAAAGCACTACAGGCCAGCCTCAACTTATAAACATTTGTTTAGCAGCTGTTCAATCAATCAATCAATCAATCAACCAGTCAATCAATCAATTTGTTGCAGCCAAAGG
Source organism: Bothrops alternatus (assembly GCA_034064705.1). NCBI lineage: Eukaryota > Metazoa > Chordata > Lepidosauria > Squamata > Viperidae > Bothrops > Bothrops alternatus. Next base: position 38,404 of record JARGCV010000109.1, read on the forward strand.
CCACACATAAATCAAACATCCAAATAAAACAAAACTAAACAGAACTATCACAAGTGGACATAGCAATACATCACAATCAATGATCCAATCAGTGGGCGACCAAGGTCTGCCTCCTTTTACAAGCTAGCTGTTCCAAGTTGCAATGGGCACTAAAAAAAGGGATGTGTGTTTTCCACACAATGGCAGCAGCATCCCCACCCGTCACATGATCAAAACTCAGCCGCCTTGGCCACTGGTTCATATTTATGACCGTTGCAGTGTCCCCTGGGGTCATGTGACTCCCTTTTGCGGACCTTCTGATAAGCGAAGTCAACGTGCAAATCACATTCACTCAGCAATTTACCGTAACCACCAGAGCACTTCACTTAACACCTGGGATGAGAAAGGTTGTAAAATGGAGACAAACTCACTTAACAATGGTCTACCTTAGCAATAGAAATGTTGGCCTCTATTGTGCTTGTAAATTGAAGAATAAGCATACTGTCTCTAACTTTATTACCTATAAAGCCCTATATGGCTGTGGACCAGGATACTTACGGGACCGTCTTCTGCCACATACTTCCCTTCGACCGGTGAGAGCGCACAGGGTCGGCCTCCTCCGGGTCCCGTCAGCGAAACAGTGCCGTCTGGCGGGTCCTAGGGGGAGGGCCTTCTCTGTTGTGGCGCCCACCCTCTGGAACCAACTGCCCCCTGAAGTCCGTGTTTCCCCCACTCTCCCGGCCTTCCGGAAGAATCTAAAAAACTTATCTATGCTGGCAGGCCTGGGGATGACTGTGATTGTGTGTGAATGATGAATGTGTTTGGGGGGTCTTTTTAAATGCTTTGTAGATTTGGGTTTTAGATTTTTTTTTTAAATGCTGAGATGTTGTTTTTGTTTATGTTGTTAGCCGCTCCGAGTCCTTTGGAGAGGAGCGGCATAAAAATCTAATTAAAATAAATACATAAAATAAAATAAATAAAATAAACTTATCTGTAATCATCAATCAACATGGGATCAGCAGGGCAGAAAGATGTTAGTGCTGAATTCTCCTCTCTCAATCGAACTGTTCTTTATCTGGTACGGTATGTATGTATGCATGCATGTATGCCATGGATATATGAACACACGGGTCTGGAATTCTACTGTGGAATAACTGTCCAAATTGTTCAGCTGGTTTCTAAATATGTGATGCAATTTTCTTTCTCTTTTTCAACTCAGGCTAATGCCAGGTGGCTTTGTGGTTTTTAAGAAGATCTTGTCTATGGGAAAATAACACCAGGGAACATATATTGTACTCCTCAAGTCTTGACAAGCTTGCTAACACACATGCAATTAAAAATACTAAGATCATAGAGATCAAAATCTGTTTTATCCCTTCGATGCTGCTTTGTGATCTATCTTCCTCTCTCTTTCTTTTCTCAGCATGCAACAAAAGATTAACAGAATCAAAGATCAGTATCAAGATACCAAATATGACTAGTTTTATAGGATCACATAACACCCTTAGACCATACATGCAAAGGTGTTGCGTAGGAACACAGGTGCTACCCATCGTTGCCCATCAAACAACTCAATAAAGTGAGTAAGATAGCAAATTGCTTTCTATCTGCCGGGTCAAATGTCATAGTGAAACAAACAAAAATAAAAATGCACATGCTGTCCCTACATAACAAAATGTGCAAATGAAACATCTAAAAGGCATAGAGAGCTTGATTATCATACTGCTTTTCAGATGTTATCTTGGGCATCTGAAGATGTTACCTTGGACATCCGATTCAGCCATCTGGATCAACTCACCTTGATCTTCTAGCACCATATTCCAGTACAGGTAGTTCTCAACTTACAACAGTTGGTTTGGTGACCGTTCAGAGTTACAACGGCCACTGAAAAAAAGTGACTTACAGCCATTTTTCACACTTGTGACTGTTGCAATATCCCCAAAGGTCACGTGATCAAAATCCAGATGCTTGGCAACTGGCATGTACTTACGACGGTTGCAGCATCCCAGGGTCATGTGGCCTTCCAAAAAGTAAAGTCAATGGGGAAGCAGATTCATTTAATAACCATGTTATTAACAACTACAGGGGTTCACTTAACAGTCTCTCTTAACAACAGAAATGTGGGGCTTAACTGAGGTTGTAAATCAAGGACTACCTATATGCTCCCTTACCTAATCCAGTTTCTATGGTGGCCTCCAAAATATTGCTGGCAATCCAGTTCAGTCAACGGGAAAGTTCCTAGCAAGCTCTAAGCTCTTCCTTTTAATCAAATGTATCCAGTCTAAATATATATTTCGTTAAACAACTAGTTGTTAGAAAAAATATCTGTGGCTACAGCGACAATGGGTGCATCATTAAAACATGTGAAGGGACGGATTATCATGGAGAAAATCTATGTGGCTGCTAAAAGTTGATGCCAATGCGATGGCACATAATCAAAGTATCCGGGATGAAGTTATGAAAGCTCATCACATCGTCTTTCATTCCAAGATTGTCTTAGGTACCTTACCTGCAGCCAACACTTTGATCTATCTAATGCAATCCTTTGGCACTATCCAAGGTTCTGGTGGGAATTTCCCCCAACCTATTTGGTTTGGTTCGGTCTTGAACCCAGGACCTTCTGCGTATAAGTCAGATGACTTCCTGTGGTGCTATAGTCCTTCATCAGTCCACTTCCCCCACCCTCAACTCCTGAGGTAACACAATGCCTGGATAGATAACAACAACAACAACAACAACGATGACAACAACAACAACAATAATAATAACGTTGGAAGGGACCTTGGAGGTCCTCTAGTCCAACCCCCTGCTCAGGCAGGAAACCCTATACCATTTCAGAAAAATGGCTGTCCAGTCTCTTCTTAAAAACTTCCAGTGTTGGAACATTCACTGCTTCTGGAAGCAGGTTGTTCCACTGGTTAATTGTTCTCACTGTCAGGAAGTTTCTCCTTAGTTCCAAGTTGCTTCTCTCTTTGGTTAGTTTCCACCCGTTGCTTCTTGTCCTGCCTTCAGGTGCTCTGGAGAATAGCTTGACTCCCTCTTCTTTGGGGCAGCCCCTGAGATATTGGAACTCTGCTATCATGTCCCCCCTCGTCCTTCTCTTCATTATAGTAGACATACCCAATTTCTGCAACCATTCCTTGTATGTTTTAGCCTCCAGTCCCCTGATCATCTTTGTTGCTCTTCTCTGTAGACTTCAGTATGTTTCTTTTTAAGTAATTGAGACTCCACAATAATTACACACCCAGGACTTGAGGCAAGTTTGGAATGGCTTTGCTGTAATTGTTAATTTTTGTTTCTCTGATGTTTTGCATCTGTATGTACCTCTGATTTGTGTTTCAGTTCAAGCTTCTTAATTTGAACAGGACCTTATTTTCCAGTCAATCGCTCTAGGTTTTTTTTCTGTTGGGGGAGACTTAGAGCTGATGCCTATCTCTGGACCAATGTGAGACACATGTCCTAACATTATTGTCATTTGCTTCATTTCGGCTTAGAGAGGAGATGCATAATTCCCACCAGTGTAAGAGCTGCACTAATGGGACATGATGGGACAAGGACCAGTTCTGGAAGGTCATTAAAAATGGGTGACCAAAGACCGATTTTGCTTCTCCTCTTTTTCAATGGAATAAAAGATTTGGTCCATCTATTTGAGGATGGCTCTGGGGCCTCAGAAAAGATCCTAGCAAGTCAAATATAGCCAGACATTTTGCTTCCACAACTTGAGTATGCATAATGTCAACCATGGGATTATGGTTTTATTTTATGCGTTATTTTATGTGTTGTTTATTAGTAAGCCACAGTTAAGCAAATTATGGTTTAGTATGATGTGGTGAGGAGCAATGCCAAAAATAACATTGTTGCTGAGTTAGGAATTCTTCTGCATGATTCATGGCACATGTTTGTTCCACACCCGCTAATGCCATCAAATGATGCAGAGAGGATGGCCTACAAGTGTACATCTTAATAATATCTTGTCATATACCTGAAAGCCAAAGATGTAAGGGCCTGTTGCTTACATGAGGGCAATAGTTTTTTCTTTTCCCAGAACACAGGATTAAGTTTTACAAGCTTTGAAGGATCTGCTTGACCTTGAGAAGGAACATCTTGATGGATCCAATCACCACACTTCTTTCAAATAAACCGGACAATCATTTATCAGGAATGCTGCGGCTTTGTGATTTTTATACCGGTCTGGAGGGCTGAATTAATTGAACAAGAATCAGGACTGGCCCAAAATATATGGATGTCTAATGAGAAGGGCAAAATCTCTTATTCTAATTCTCTATATAAAGAAAAATTGGACCATCAATAGAACGGGCTGGAGGCACAATTGTCAGTGGGGGTTCCAATCCATTTAAAGAGTACTGTAGGAGAAAAGCAGGCAGAGCTGGGGGAGGTGGAGACAAATGTGTCATCAGCCTCGAGTTATTGGGTTCCCACACACAATCCAAGTCCAATTCTTCCTGAATTTCGTTGACTCTTACCTGGCGCAAATTTAGTGTTGAACTTTAGTTGACCAGATTCTTGTGTACAGGCTGGAATAAATCTTCTATGCTGCAACCTAACTGGTAGACCTGATTTTTTGCACCTGATACTGTAAATAGTTGGCTAAGGAAAGCTGCTATTGGTAGGGCTGATGTCCACTGCGACTGGTGGGGCTGATGGAGCAAAGGCCACCTAGGTTACTGAAGATGGAGCTAAATTTAAAAGGAGTCTCCTATATACTGCCCCTGGTACTATAAGTAAATGTCAAGGTAACGATTTAACAGCTAATCAGCTTATGTAATGTGAGATGTATGATGTAATGTTGGGAATGACTTAGCAGGGTCTATGTCCCTTTAAGAGCCAGCAGGGTCTGTGTCTCTTTAAGAGCCTTTGTATAAAAGCAAGGCTCTGCTGCTGTGTTCTCTCTCTTCCGTTTCCTGTTGTAATTGTGTTTTGTTGGATCCTGCTGTATTAACCCATGTATGCATATTGTTCCTGGTGTGTGATATTGTAGATCAGGGGTATCAAACTGCTGGCATCATAGTGAAACCACACCCACTCCATTGCTGGCAATGGCAAAAAAGTTGCGACACGTCATATGACATTGGGACTTTGACACCCCTGCTGTAGATAGGGTAAGATAAACCACCATTTAATAAAGACCACTGTTTACTGTGTTTACTCCTGGGTTATCTCAGTACAATAAGACTGATGGCTTGGAGTCAGCCTCAGGTCCTGGTGATGCCATGCAGTTTTCTTGGCAACAGAGTGAAATTGGTTTACCGTAACCTTTTGGGGGATGTTTTTCAGCTTCTTAGCTTAGCCCACAGCCCATGTCTATCCGCTGATTTCCCATCCTGAGTCTTAACCAGTCCTAAGATTTACTTACCGGTAGTTTCTGAATCCAGACATAGTCAGCAACATACTATTGCCTACTTAAATGTTGGTTTCTACTGCAGAATAGCCACAAAGACACACAATCATGAAACATGCATAATTGTATATATAAAGCAGAGGTTATATACCAATTCAGTATCTGATTTTTTTCCCCACATAAATGATGCTACGTTTCAATAGCTAGATGATTCAAACATTGGTATCTGAATATAGATGTTCATATTTTACGGGGGGGCAGTGGGGGGGGAATCGAAAGAGAGAAACAAAACTGAGAATGTGACATGTAAAATTCTGCAGCCCAAAGCCCCAGTTCTACAATGGGTAAGTTGTTTTTTTGTAACTTATGAGCTAGTTATGCAGACAATTGGATAATCAATTATTTTCACAATTTTTCTATTGTGAATGTTTTACTAATTATAGCAGCTTCTGACAGTACCCGTCCCCTGTTCCAAAAATTGCTTCTGGTTGCTCAGCTGAAACAGTTCGTGTGTTTTCGTTCTTTTGACAACCATAAAGGTTGGAAACTTGCCTTTAAAAAAAAATAATAAAAATCCACAGTTGGGATATTTAACTCGGCAACCATATTCATAAACTTCTTGGCAGAATTAGAACTTTTGGAATGAGGTGGATTATAAATTCAATAAAAGTCCATAAACTCCTCCCCCCCCCAATGAATTCTGCTACTTGGCCAGGGCTACCAGTTCCATGGCTTTGCCTCTAAAATCACTACAAAAAAGCATAGGCTGTCTACGGAGGGGAGTCAAGTGGCAATGAGAAACATCTGAAAAACAGAATCCCTAAATCCCCAAGTTTCTTGCGCTGTTATGCTCTGGGTCATTTTTGCTGATGGCTATTATCTTGGTTTGACTAGTGGTAACCTTCAGGGGTACAAAGCTGTTATTAACACATTGTCCATCACTAAATGTTTACTCTCCAAGTGACAGCTTGCACATCTGGACATTGTGCAGTGTTTGATCTGAGATGCCAGAGGCAGCCCTCTGGGAACAGTGGCAACAGCAGACTCTGGCTGAACAGTTCAAAGGATGAATTCTTAAAGGCTATTCTGATATCTTAATTAGAAATCTTTCTTTCTTTCTTTTTCTTTTTTTCTTTCTTTCTTTCTTTCTCTTTCCCCTCCCCTCCCCTCCCCTCTTCTCTTCTCTTCTCTTCTCTTCTCTTCTCTTCTCTTCTCTTCTCTTCTCTTCTCTTCTCTTCTCTTCTCTTCTCTTCTCTTCTCTTCTCTTCCCTTCTCTCTCTTTCTCTCCTCTGTGCTTCTCCTCTCTTCCCTTCCCTTCCCCTCCTCTTCTCTCCTTCCTCTTCTCTCCTTTCTTTCTTTCTTTCTTTCTTTCTTTCTCTTTCTTTCTTTCTTTCTTCCTTTCCTTTCCTTTTCTTCCTCTCTCCCTCCTCTCCTCTTTCTTCTCCTCTCTTCCCTTCTCCTCTCCTCCTCTCCTCCTGTCTTCTTTCTCTTCTCTTCTCTTCTCTTCTCTTCTCTTCTCTTCTCTTCTCTTCTCTTCTCTTCTCTTCTCTTCTCTTCTCTTCTCTTCTCTTCTCTTCTCTTCTCTTCTCTTCTCTCTCTTTCTCTCCTCTGTGTTTTTCCTTTCCTTTCCTTTCCTTTCCTTTCCTTTCCTTTCCTTTCCTTTCCTTTCCTTTCCTTTCCTTTCCTTTCCCTGCTTGAAAAGGAAATGCCTTAGCAAAATCTCTCCCTGGTCACTGTCACAGTTATTCATATAAGCAGGCAGACATGATAGTGTGTGCTTTGCTCCAGATAACGGCAGGCTCTGTGGATTTCAATTTAGTAGCTTCCCTTTTCTCTAATGTTGATATTCTCATGTACATTTGAAGGCAGGTGGTCCCTCAATCAAGAATAACAACCAACTAATACAACAAGAGCAACAGCCAGGATAACACTTGGATAAGTAGCAATTAAGACTGGAGAAGGACTGTGGGTGTGGCAAACATCTCATTATAATAAAGTAGAATCATGTCACTAGGGGTGATGTGATATCGGTGTTCTAATATTGGAGGGGCTGCCACAAAGAGCAAGGGGTCAACCCATTCTCCACAGCACCAGAAGGCAAGTCAAGAAACAAGGGATAGAAACTAATCAAGGAGAGAAGCAACCTGGAATTAAGGAGAAACTTCCTAACAGTGAGGACAATTAACCAGTGGAATGGCTTGCCTCCAAAAGTTGTGGGTGCCCCATCACTGGAGTCTTTTAAGAAGGGGCTGGACAGACACTTGTCTGGAATGGTATAAGGGCAAGAGGTTAGACTAGAAGACCTCCAATGTCTCTTCTAACTCTGTCATTCTGTTAGAATGAGTTCATCTGGGCATGCTTTCTGTCTGGCCTACCTTGTGAGGCTGGCAACTGTCTCATCAATCCATTGCTGATTATTTTCCTCATCCTTCTCCATTTCCTACCACAGATATTTCATTTGGTGAGCTTTAAATATTGTGCAGTTTGATTTAGAGGGAGAGGAGGGGGGGCATTCTTGGCTGCCAAAATGCCTCCAACCACCCAATTCCCTAATTATGACAAGGGTGAAGACTTCAAATGATAAACCTGAAGGAAAACAAACCTGCCTCTTGGAGCTTTCAAAACCTAAGTAGAAGAAGTGATGCATTTGCTAAGAGCCAGAGCTGAAAAGGGCTGTTTTGGAGCATAAGAGAGACTCTTTCCTGCCATCAATATTCCTTCCAAGACCTGGGTACTTTTAACAGATGAGGACCCTTAGAGTTTGTGTGTGTCTTTTTATAGTGATGCATTTGTCCCAGGAATGCATTTGTTGCATCTTTATCAATTAGACCCACACAGCCCATTTCAAAAGGCAAGGCAGTAGAGGGAACAGATGCCTCTTACACTCTTCTTGAGTGCTAAAAAGCTTAGATATTTTATTTTATTTTATTTTTTAAAAAAAGAAGTTGTATAACATCTATTTCTCTGAATTGCCCTGTCAGAGAAGAGATGTTTCAATGTCCAGGACAGCCCAGAACGGAGGTAAAATGTGTGCAGGTGTTTGGCTGAGGGTGTGTATTGCATCTCTCCATCCCTCCATACATCTATAGTTTGGATAACACATCATTTAAATCAGGGGTTCTCAACCTTGGCAACTTTAAGACTTGTGGACTTCAACTCCCAGAATTCCTCAGCCAGCAAAGCTGGCTGAGGAATTCTGGGAGTTGAAGTCCACAAGTCTTAAAGTTGCCAAGGTTGAGAACCCCTGATTTAAATGATAAATGGAAATCGAAATGGGAACTCCCAGAGAAAATATAATTGGCTCATACTTTCCACCTGGCAACTCCTACACGGGAGTAATACCAAGCACCTGATGGTACCATGCTCATAAATATTCAGTATAGGTATTTGGGGGGAGGGGATTTACTGTCCAGCTTCCAAAATCAAGTGGGTAAAACACACCCAGGCAATTGAGACTCTAAAATGATGAATAATTCTTCTACGTTTGCATGTTAAACACAAAGCTGTGCAAAAAAGAAAACCTTCAGAGATTTGATTCAAAGGCAATTCCACCAAATCTCCATACCGAACGTCCCTTTCTGCACAGAATCCGTTCATAAAACATAGAATCACAGAGCTGGAAGAGCTGGTCTTCTACTCCAACCCCGTGCTCTTCTTAAAAATCTCCAGTGATGGAGCACCCTCAACTTCTGAAGGCAAGCCGTTCCATCAGTGAATTGCTTTCACCATTAGGAAATTTCTCCTTCGTTCTACGTTGGTTCCTTCCTCAATTAGTTTCCATCCATCGTTTCTTCTCTTTCCTTCTGGTGCTTTGGAAAATAGGTTGATCCCCCCACCCCCTTCTTCTTTGTGACATTGCTATCATGTCTCCCCTAGTCCTTTTTTCCCTTAAACTAGACCTACCCAATTCCAGTTCAGGTGCCTTCGTATTTATACTTCAGTGTTTCAGTCCCAAATCTCTATTCTTGTCTTCTGTTATCCGTCTCTCCTTAGGAAGTTCCATCCATAAACCAATGTTTTTGTAAAGAGGGTGCTCATTGATTTGATGGATATCCTGGGCCAAACCTCCCCTACAGGTTCTGCTGGCTGGGGGGGGGAGGGGGAGGAGAGGGGAATTATGGTAGTTGTAGTTCCAGAGGGCACCAGTTTGGAGAAAGGCTGTTTTCTATTAATTGCAGATGACTAATCTTGTTAACTGCCAAATGAAACCTGCCCTCAGGGTGGCTTGGGAAGAAGAAGTGAATTATGGGCTGTAATTCTGAAGCATTTCTTATTCAGGAGACTGCACAACTGTGTTTGGGTTTGCTACCCAGGACATTTAAGCATGAAAAAAAAAAAATACTATTTAGTTTGGGGTTTTTTTTTCTTTTAACTGGTTCAGCAGATGACGTGATGGGGTCATGCCATGTCAGAATTAAAGTAAAGGTGAACACCTCACGAGCTTATCTTTCATTTTGATCCCTCCACCCAGAGCATGCCCAGTCCATGGGAATTTGGATGTAAAACTCTTGATTTTCAGGGGTGCAATCTTTCATCTGCTTTTGCTTCCCCTGCAGGTGCAAAGTAGATGCATTAAAGCTTTACTACATTTGACACACTTTGAACCCCACCCTACAGAAGAGAAAAATATTTGGGGAAACATCTCCTCAGGGTGACTTTACCAACTGTGCCCCTGGCAGCACTCAGAAGCTAAAAAAAACAAGCATGTGCAACCTTCCCCAAGCAGCTGAATTAGAGCTTGTCTCAATATTTTGAACCACTTTTGTCTACCCGTGTTTCCCCTAAAGCAAGACAGGGTCACACTTTCTTTTTATCCCCAAAAGCCCCACTATGTCTACTTTCGGGGTACGGCTTATATTGATTGGAAAACAATTGTCAGTTTTATTTTAAGTATTTAAGTATTTTAAGCAGGAGGCGGAAGTGGGCAGGAGTAATATGTCTTACTTTCGTGGTACGGCTTATATTAGCCGACCCCCTGAAAACCCCGATACGTCTTACAATCGGGGGTGTCTTACTATCGGGGAAACAGGGTAGTAGTTAAAGCACCAGACTAAAAAGCAGAAGATTTGATTTCTAGTCCCACCTTAGCCATGAAAGCCAGCTGGGTGACTTTGGGCAAATCACTGGGAGACGGTGAGTTCTAGTCGCACCTTAGCCATGAAAGCCAGCTGGGTGACTTTGGGCAAATCACTGGGAGATGGTGAGTTCTAGTCACACCTTAGCCATGAAAACCAGCTGGATGACCAGCTGAGGGGCCAGTCCCTCTCTCTCAATCCAACTCATCTCACCTATAGCCTTGTTGTGGGGACAATCAGAAGAGGAAAGTGTTTGCCACCTTGAGTTACTTGTAAAAATAATAAAGACGGGATGCATATAAACAAAATAAAATAAATATGTCAATGAAGACCTTTCCTTCTACCTCCCCCCCAATAAATTCTCTCCCAGCATTAGAATTGCACCATCCCTGGAACCAATTCTTATTCCATTCTTACAGTGTCTACTTTAGGTCACTGGAGTTTTCTCCCTCGTTCCCTTTTTAATGGTTTTCCAACCAGCCCTGACTTGCGTAGCAGTGACACACATCTGCTGACTGGATGGATCAACGACGATGCATGCATTAAGCTTCGGGCAGACTGGTGGGCTATGGCGGAAAGGTTTCTGGCATCTGCCGGTGCCTGCATTTTTCACCCGTGACTGAAAGCAGATGCTGGAGGTACAATCGAGACTCTGTGAGCGTGTGGGTCCCAGGCCGCTTGGTGGAACATCTGGCATGGGCTGGTCCCCTCCTCCCTCCCAGGTGACTCATCTCTCCCCTAGGAGGGTGGCTCGAGCCCTTTGGCATCTGTAAAGGGGCAGGAAGTGTCTGCCTTCATCGGAGACTGATCTTTATCTCTGCGTGCTTTTCCAATTTCATCACAACCTCCATGCAGTGTGTGTTCCGGGTGACAGGATAAAACCTGTCAAAGGCGAAGGGAGCGGGACTGGTATATCTGAGTCCCTCTGCTGTTCCTCTTTGACGATCCAGAAGAAGACCACCAAAAGACTCAAACGTCTTGCTTAGGAGAGCCAACGTAGTTTGGGGTGAAGAGGGGGAAGCAACAGATCAGACACAATCACGGGCTGCCCCAAAGAAGAGGGAGTCAACCTATTCGCCAAAGCACCAGAGGGCAGAACAAGAAGCAATGGATGGAAACTAATCAAGGAAAGAAAGAAAGAAACCTTAGCACTAAGGAGAAGTTTCCTAAGAGTCAGAGCAATTAACCAGGGGAATGGCTAGCCTTCAAATGTCATGGGTGCTCCATCACTGGAGGTTTTTAGGAAGGGATTGGACAGGAGCCCAGCCCAGGCCCGCCTGGGAGGGAGCCCCGGATTCGGTCGGGCTCACCCCGAGGATCAGCCGCAGAACTAAGGAGAAATTTCCTGTTAGAACAATTAACCAGTGGGACAGAAGTTGCCTTCAAAAATTGTGGGTGCTCCATCACTGGGAAGACTGGACAGCCATGTTGGGGTTGGACTAGAAGACCAAATCAACTAATCAAGAAAGATGATTAGGGGACTGGAGGCTAAAGCATATAAGGAACGGTTGCTGGAATTGGGGATGTCTAGTTTAATGAAGAGAAGGATGAGGGGGGACATGATAGCAGTGTTCCAATATATCAAGGGTTGCCACAAAGAAGAGGGAGTCAACCTATTCTCCAAAGCACCTGAAGGCAGGACAAGAAGCAACGGATGGAAACCAATCAAGGAGAGAAGCAACCTAAAACTAAGGAGAAACTTCCTGACAGTGAGAACAATTAACCAGTGGAACAACCTGCCTCCAGAAGTGGTGAATGCTCCAACACTGGAAGCTTTTAAGAAGAGACTGGACAGCCATTTGTCCGAAATGGTCTAGGGTTTCCTGCCTGAGCAGGGGGTTGGACTAGATGACCTCCAAGGTCCCTTCAAACTTTACTACTACTACTACTACTATTATTATTATTATTATTACTACTACTACTACTACTAAAAAAAAGAAGGGATTGGACAGGCACTTGTCTGAAATGGTATAGGGGGGTTGGACTGGAAGACCTCCAAGGCCCCTTCCAACTCTTTTATTCTGTTGGGGTTGAAAACCAGGCACGGCATGGCGAAACTGGATCAAAAACACAAAGATGTCTACTGTGATCCGTTGGAAGGAGGCTTAGGGCTGACAAAACCATGTACCTGTTCACACAGTGCTTAATTAACCTTGGAATGTATTGTACTGTTTTTTTTTCTGTGATAGCCACCAATTTGGATGGCTTTAAAAAAAGCATCAGTTAAAATCATGATTGGGAAAAGCTACACAGAATTGCCTATAGTATCTAATCAGAACTATTCCATACAGAAAAGAGATTTTGTTGTACAGAGATGTGCCCATATAAGATGTTATCTTAGAGAAAGTTCTGCATGATAGATGCAGATTCTATTATGTGGGGGTTTTCAATTTAAAGAGTGAAAAAAAGGGGGACTGAACGGACTAATATCTGAATACTATGTTGACACAGATGTCATTTGACATTGATCTGGGTATTTCTTGTGAAGGACTTACAACATCTGGCTGGCCACTCTTTGAGGCAGAATCCTCGGCTAGGTAAACTTCAGTGAAAGGGAATCCTTGTTTCTGCTGATGACACGCAAAGCCTTTGTTAAGAGATTTTGAAATAACAACTACTGTGTGTTGGGGTGTGATGAGGGAAACATGTTTCGTAGCCATTTGTTCAGGGTAACCCTCAGGGTTCAGGAGTTGCTGATAGGAGTTGTCAGGTCGGCAGCTGTGAAGGGCCCCCAGCTTGGAGGCCCACCACCTGGGAATACTTGGGGTGAAGGGCCCCCAGCTTGGAGGCCCACCACCTGGGAAGACCTGGGGTGAAGGGCCCCCAGCTTGGAGGCCCACCACCTGGGAATACTTGGGGTGAAGGGCCCCCAGCTTGGAGGCCCACCACCTGGGAAGACCTGGGGTGAAGGACCCCCAGCTTGGAGGCCCACCACCTGGGAAGACCTGGGGTGAAGGGTCCCCAGCTTGGAGGCCCACCACCTGGGAAGACTTGGGTTCAAGGACTGAGAGAAAGAGTTGGGAGGGGGAAAGCAAGAGGAGACAACAAGAGCAGCTAACCTGGACAACTGTTTGCATATTGTCAAGATGAAACAGCATGGTTGGGCAGGCTAATTATACAATGTGATGAGCTGGAAGAGAAGATGGTGTGACATGTTCTCTTTGCCCAAACGTGCCCCATCCCCACCCAGATTAATACGTGTGTGTGTATATGTTTGTGTGTGTGTGAGTTTAAATAACTCTAAACTGCATTCCTGGGCAACATGTATCAGTGGCCTTAAGCACATGCAGTGATTGTCAACACTGGCTCTCTTTTGCTAGCCTGACTCACAAATCGCTTGACTGTGCTTTCACCGGATTTTATCATGTTACACTGCAGTGGAACAGCGGTGGTGGATTAGTTAGATTCCCCCAAACGGAGTGTTTGAGAACGTCCAAGTTGTTCCCACAGGACAGAGGTGGCCAATCTGAAGTCCTGGAACTAACTGAAGCTGTTAGTAACTGGAGAAAGGTAGTCAGTCATATTAAGGCGTAGGAGATAACCAGGCTGAGCCTGAGGGTGGGGTCAAACATGTCATCAGTATGAAGTTGCTATGCTCTCACAAGAGACCTAAGTCCAGCCCGCCCACCTGTGAATTCCAGAGCAGTGATTCCCAACCTTGGCAACTTTAAACTCCCAGAATTCCCAGTATGGGAATGTCTTAAATTTGCCAAGGTTGAGAAACACTGAACTAGAGACAGGAAGGAATATCTTGCCCCTGACACTTGAGTAGGATCTCTGTCTTCGATTGCCTCACCTTATGGGATATAGAGGTTGGTTTTTTGTTTATCTGCCAGTCTAGCATATTCAACCGTTAAACTAGATTATTCATTAAAAGGGCTCAACTGGGAGATGGTATGATCTTAGCCCTTGTCCATACCCTTGGAGAAAAAGGATTAATTTTCCAAATTGTTTCCGATGTCCAGATGAGCTTTAGACACATCTTTGAGTTGGACCCCATTCAATCAGGCACAGAAAATGTCCAGGCTGACCTGCATAGGTTTGGAGCACCGAACGTGGGGAGTCAGACATGACCACTACAGGGTCAAAGAGATTGTGAGGAACAGCATTCCACCACTGATAAGTATCCAGTCTTCTCTTCCTCATTTGGTGGCAAGGCTGGCTGATTGGCATATCTCTGTGCTCCTCCAATCCTCCCTGGCTTGCTCATCTGCCAAGGAAGAGGCTTCCTTGCAACTGACATAATTTAGAGTGGAACAGACTCAGTTGGGACATGTTAAAGACTCTAGCTGGCATTTCTGCCTGGCTCTGAACACCCGTTGCTGCAAAATGGAGGGAAGACAATCAAAGAGAGAGCAGAGCTCTGGGGCCAAGAGACAGCCTGAGCAGTGAGACAGGGATGGGGCTGCAAAGCTGCTTTTCTGAACAAAGTAAATTGAACATCAGAGTTGAAAATGACTTTGGAGGTCTTCTAGCCCAACCCCCTGCTCAGGCAGGAAACCCGATACCATTGGCTGTCCAATCTCTTCTTAAAAACCTCCAGTGTTGGAGCACCCACAACTGCTGGAAGCAAGTCCTTCCACTGATGAATTATTCTCACTGTTAGGAAATTCCTCCTTAGTTCTAGGCTGGATCTCTCCTTGATTTAGTTTCCATCCCTTGCTTCTTGTCCTGCCTTCAGGTGCTAATTTGGAGAATAGGTTGACCTCATATTCTTTGTGATAGCCAACAGAAGATGCCACCACAGTAAGTGGCCAGTTTCTTGGAAGGAACTGGTCCAGGAAAACAGGTATAGAACATAGAATTGGAAGGGACCTTGGAGGTCTTCTAGTCCAACCCCCTGCTCAGGCAGGAAACCCGTTACCACTTCAGACAAATGGCTGTCCAGTCTCTTCTTAAATCTTGCAGTGTTGGAGCACCTACAACCTCTGAAGGTAACTATCAGGAAATCTCTCCTTAGTTCCAGGTTGCTTCTCTCCTTGATTAGTTTCCATCCATTGCTTCTTGTCCTGTAGATCTCTAGCAAAACAACAATACAGATGACTGGTCATTTGCAATCTAAATTCTTGTATGGACGTGCCTTTTTTTTTTTTTTTTTGGTCATGGCCAACAAATTAGCAAGGGATTACTGTCATTACTGAAGGGAAGGCTAAAAGTTGTTTCCCCAACTTGCTTATTTTGAAAAAGGGTGAATCATTGTAGATTAGCCCAAAATATGGCAGTGGAGACTGCTGAGGTTTCTCTTTTTTGTATGGGAAAGGTGTGGTGAGGAGAGAGTTGTCTTCAATTAAGAGTCATCTTTCTTTTGGGTAAATTGGTAGCCATCTAGCCATGATTTGACACTTGGAGTCAA
This sequence comes from Bothrops alternatus, assembly GCA_034064705.1. NCBI lineage: Eukaryota > Metazoa > Chordata > Lepidosauria > Squamata > Viperidae > Bothrops > Bothrops alternatus. The sequence continues at coordinate 54,170 of JARGCV010000109.1, forward strand.
AGTCAGACTAATGACATGCCAGGTTGGGCTGACTTTGAACAGAAAGTGTAAGTGTGCGTCAGCGTCTAACGTGTCTGCGTAATTGAAGTCTCGCCTTAAAACAGGGGTCTTCAAACTTGGCAACTTTAAGACTTGTGGACTTCAACTTCCAGTTCAGTAGTTTTCTTGCAGACATTTCATTACCCAACTAGGTAACATCATCAGTGCTAGAAGGGGTGTGTGGAGGAGAAGAAGAAGAAGGGGGAGGAGGAGGAGGGGGGAGGTCCTTGGTACTCTGTTTGGCTGTTTTCTTGCAGACGTTTCATTACCCAACTAGGTAACATCAGATGTTAATCTAATTTGGCAAGAAAACAACAGGCTCAGAGAACACCGATGCCTCCATAACTGTGTCCTATTGTGGTTGGGCTAAAATAGAAGCAGAGTTGGGTGAGAGTAAGTGGGTTAACCTAGATGAGTGAAGTGCTTTCTGGGATTCCATGTGCTCTTGCGAACTTCCAATTACAAAATTTACTGCTCTCGTAGGAAGAAGAGAAAGGCTAATAAATCAGCTCAGAGCTTGCCTCATTCTCCATGCCTATGTGCAATGTCTTAGGCATGCCTTCAGCATCGTGCGCTATTAAACCTGGACACTTGAAAGGAGAAGTTGAACATGAGTTCTCCGGAATAGGGCGGCATAGAAGTCAAATAAATAATAATAATAATTTGAAACTGGGATTAAGCCGATCACTGAAGTCTACAATGTGATGGGCTTAATTTATTTATTAATCAATCCCATTTAATACAGTGAACCCCTTTCACTGAAGTGGGGGGGTCCAGCAAACAAATAAAACCAGGAGGCAGGAACGTAGTTCTTATCAAAATAGGAACAATCATTCCTCAAAAGAAAATAGGATGAGGAAATTGTGACTTATGACTGTCGCATTTATTTCAAAACATGCGTTTTCTTTGAAGACTCAAGTGTCACTGATAGTTCCATCATTTTTGCATGCCAGGGTAATGAGGCAAACACCCCACCTTTGTATTCTCCAATTACAGGCAGTCCCACCCTTCCTAGAATCTCGGCCACAAAAGGCATTCTTGCTCAAAAATCCACCCTTGTCTCTGCTCTTGTGTGACACATTCCAGAACCCAAGTATTTCTAGAGGCAAATTGGGCCTGTCAGTTTCTTTGGGTGACCCTTCGTAACCTGTACCAGCCAGCAGGCTAGCACAAATGTCAACCTTGTTTACTTGGACAAGACTGATAGCATCCAGGTGGAATTTCCAGACTCTTCTTGGCCCTTCTTTCTTTCTTTCCTTTTTTTTTTCCTTTCCTTTTCTCTATAACATGATAGGGTTTGCAAATCCAGCACAAAGCTTCTACAGTAAAGTCTGTTGCTCTGAACTTTGTCATCATTCCAGTTCCTGAAAGTTAAAAAATGTCCCACTGGAGGAGACTAGGGATACTTCTTCTTCTTCTTCTTCTTCTTCTTCTTCTTCTTCTTCTTCTTCTTCTTCTTCTTCTTCTTCTTCTTCTTCTTCTTCTTCTTCTTCTTCTTCTTCTTCTTCTTCTTCTTCTTCTTCTTCTTCTTCTTCTTCTTCTTCTTCTTCTTCTTCTTCTTCTTCTTCTTCTTCTTCTTCTTCTTCTTCTTCTTCTTCTTCTTCTTCTTCTTCTTCTTCTTCTTCCTCCTCCTCCTCTTTCTCTCTTCTTCTTCTTCTTCTTCTTCTTCTTCCTCCTCTTTCTCTCTCTTCTTCTTCTTCTTCCTCTTTCTCTCTCTTCTTCTTCTTCCTCTTCTTCTTCTTCTTCTTCTTTCTCCTCCTCCTTCTCCTCTCTTCATCTTTGTCCTCTTCTACTTCTTCTTCCTCTTCCTCCTCCTCCACCTCTTCTCTGCCTCCTCCTCCTCCACCTCCACCTCCTCCTCCTTTTTCTCATTCTTCCTCCCCTCCTTCATCTTTGTCATCCTCATCCTCCTCTTCTCTTCTCTTCTTTTTCCTCTTCTTCTTCCTCTTCCTCCTCCCCCTGCCTCCCACAAAAAGGCCACCATTTTGAAGCACCTTCAAATCAAAATCAAATTAAAAAAAATAAAAACTTCACACCACTCTAAAATCAGCAGCCAAGAAGGAATGTAAAAGGTTAAAATGAAAATGTGTGTCCATTTTGACATTGCAAATAGGAGATGCCTTGAAAGTCTCCAATGCAATCTCTAAAACCTTTCAAATGTTCCTACCCCACTGTAATGTCTCTTCTGGCAAAAAGGGAGAAAGGATAAGATGCCTAAGGAATACTCATGGGTAACGTAAAGGACTGCAAGGTGATCAAACCGGTCAGTCCTAGAAGAGATCAACCCCGAGTGCTCTTTAGAAGGCCAGATCCTGAAGTTGAAACTCAAGTACTTTGGCCACCTAATGAGAAGGAAGGACTCACTGGAGAAGAGCCTGATGCTGGGAAAGATTGAGGGCAAGAGAAGAAGGGGACGACGGAGAATGAGATGGCTGGATGGAGTCACTGAAGCAGGAGGCGTGAGCTTCAATGGACTCCAGAAGATGGTAGAGGACAGGAAGGCCTGGAGGAATGTTGTCCATGGGGTCGCGATGGGTCGGACATGACTTCGCAACTAACAACAACAACAACAACAAGGTAAAGATTCATTGTGATTAAGCTTGACCTCTAGATTATCCATACACTGTAACTTTCTTGGCAATAATACGATACTAAAAGGTTATGTCACATATTTTAGTTATATTTTTCAGGTCTGAGGGTGGGCATTACATTTTGGAGGAGTTCCTTCTCCAGGTGTCAAAATAACTAAAGTTAAGAATATAAATATTGACCTAAGTAATGGGGAATACTTTCATATTTGCTATTCAGTCCCAAGTAGGAAAGTGTCCTAAAGCTTTTTCTATGTTTGTCTTGGAGGGCTCCATATAACGGCAGGAGTTATATGTAAAGCATTTCCATATAGACTGGATGTGAGAAAGACACACATCTATGTCCATTGCATGGAAAATTCTAACTTGACACATCACCAGTTTCTTATACTTCTTTCATAACTTTATAACTCTTTCCAGCTCAACGCCAACTGTTATATTTGGGGGCACCAGGTTCCATTAAGCTAATGGAGTTCAAAGAAAGATAGGAGAGGTCTAGATAGTCTTGCAGACGCTCCATACATGCTGTTAAGATGGGTTTATTTGAAGGAGGGGGCTTCATCTGAACTCCCTAATCTATCCCCGGTTCACTATTTTCTGGTCCACTGCTTCCAAAGACAATCAAAATAAAGAGATAACATTTATTTTTGAAGATGTGATCTGGCAGCTCTAGTCTAACTTCATTCCTGACATTCCACAGCTTCAGCTTAAGAGGATAGTTCTTTTCGTTTTTTTTTAAAGTAGTATCAGTGCCAGAGGCTCTCACTGGATCAGTTTTGAAGAAACAAAGACTCTGATAGGATGTCATGTATGATTTCTAGACCTGCCTCCTGGTAGAGGGATACACTCCAGGCTCACATCTTCCTTTGCCAGACCAAGTCATGCATTGGAACCAATAATAATAATAATAATAATAATAATAATAATAATAATAATAATAATAATAATAATAATAATAATAATAATAATAATAATAATAATAATAATAATAATAATAATAATAATAATAGTAATAATAATAATAATAATAATAATAATAATAATAATAATAATAATAATAATAATAATAATAATAATAATAAAGTTGGAAGGCACCTTGGAGGTCATCTGGTCCAGCCTGCTTCTCGGGCAGGAAACCCTCTACCATTTCAGACAAATGGCTGTCCAGTCTCTTCTTAAAAACTTCCAGTGTTGGTGCATTCACCACTTCTGCTGAATGTCTGCAATGTAACAGCAGAAACATCTCACTTCCGATTAAAACGTCTTCATACATTAAGCCAGGTGTTCCTTTAAATCAGTGGTTCTCAACCTTTCTGAGGTTGAGACCCCACTTGCCCCGCCCATGCGCGCCGCGACCCTGACCCCGGGGTGCGTGTGTGTGCGCGCACGCGCAAAAAAAATTTTTTTAAATTTTTTTTAAAAAATAAAAAAAAAACAAAAACAAAATGGTGGCCGCGATGGGCGGATCTGCGCATGCGTGGATCGGCCCGTCGCATGCACCACGCATGCGCGCATCCGCCCGTCGTGGGCCGCCATTTTGTTTTTTTTGTTTTTTTTTTAAAATTTTTTTAAAAAAATAATAAAAAAAACAAATGGCGGCTGCGACGGGCGGATCTGCGCATGCGCGGATCGGCCCGTCGCATGCACCATGCATGCACACATCCGCCCGTCGCGGGCCGCCATTTTGTTTTTTTTTATTTTTTATTTAAAAAATTTTTAAAAAAATAAAAAAAAACAAAATGGCGGCCGCGACGGGCGGATCTGCGCCTGCACAGATCGGCCTGTCGCACACGTCGCGCATGCGCGGATCCGCCCGTTGCGGTCCGCCATTTTGTTTTTATTTTATTTTATTTTTTTAAATTTTTTTAATTTTTTTTAATTTTTTTTTAATTTTTTTCCCCGCGCGACGGGCGGATCTGAGCGTGTGCGGCGCACGCGTGCCAAAAAAAATAAAAAAAAATTTAAAAAAAATAAATAAAAATAAAAATAAAAAAACAATATGGCGGCCGGCGGTGCCCGGCGACCCCCGCGAAATGGTGTCGTGACCCCAAATGGGGTCGCGACCCCAAGGTTGAGAACCACTGCTTTAAATTGTTAGCAGAAGTTAGCAGAATAACAGAATTGGAAGGGACCTTGCACATCTTTTACTCCAATCCCTTGCCCAAGCAGGAGACCCCATACCATTCCAGACAAGTGGCTGTCCAGTCTCTTCTTAAATCCTCCAGTGATGGAGCACCCAAAAACTCTGTAGCTACAATCGTGCTGTCTTTGCAAGGTTAAAGAACCTGATTGCTAAGATAAATGTAAACTATATTTGAATGTATGTATATGCCCTCTAGAATAGGGATCTCCAACCCCCGGTCCATGGACCAGCACCGGACTGCAGCATGCCAGAAGCCGGTCCGCAGAAACAAGCGAAGCCCCATCTGCGGGATGCAGGGAGCACATGAAACCATGCCCACTCCTGTCCACGGAAAAGCCTCCCTTCACAGAACCGGTCCCTGGTGCCCAAAAGGTTGGGGCCCACTGCTCTGGAAGCTTGCACACAGATTAACAAACTGAAATAACTTTCCAGCAATGTGGGGAGTTGAGAACCCTGGGCCAGCCTCCCCTCCACAGGTAGAAATGTTGAGTACCTAAAGAGGTCTCACATGTTCACTGCACTTGTTCAAGTGGGTGCTTGACCAGGAGGCCTCAATGCTTCAGCAAATTTGTAAGAGCAAGGATTCTACCAGACACCGTGCTTTGTTTTGTTACACATTGAGCTGAGGTCTGTGGCAGAGGTGTCCCCTTTTGCAAAAGGATGTTGCGGCAGACACTTTCTAATGCAGGCAGTCCTGTATTGTTGTTAAAAGTGAGACATTTGTTAAGTGAGTTTCCTCCCGTTTCATGACCTTTTGTTGCTGCAGTTTTTAAGTGAATCACTGCCGCTATTAAGTTAGTCTTGTGCACAGGGCTGCATCCTAAATCTGCTGCTGTTCACCCTGTTGACCCATGACTGTTGTGCTCAGTTTGCCACCAACCATATTGTGAAGCTCACAGGTGATACAACAGTGGTGGGCCTTATTCATGAGGACAGCGAGGGTGCTCACCACAAGGAAGTTAAGGGTTTGGTGAACTGGTGTAAGGAAAACAGCCTAGTTTTAAATACTGGAAAAACCAAAGAGATCATTGTTGATTTCAGAAAAGGCAGGTACAGCCACACTTCTCTGTGTAATAATGATGATGATGATGATGATGATGATGATGATGATGATGTTGGAAGGGACCATGGAGGTAATCTAGTTCAACCTCCTGCCCTATACCATTTCAGACAAATGGCTGTCCAGTCTCTTCTTAAAAACGTCCAGTGTTGGAGCATTCACAGCTTCTGGAGGCAGGTTGTTCCACTGGTTAATTGTTCTAACTGTCAGGAAGTTTCTCCTTAGTTCTAGGCTGCTTCTCTCCTTGATTGGTTTCCATCCGTTGCTTCTTTTCCTGTCTTCAGGCGCTTTGGAGAATAGCTTGACTCCCTCTTCTTTGGGGCAGCCCCTGAGATATTGGATGTGTGTTATGTATGTGTACACTTTGAGAGCAAGCAACTACATTTCCTTTTTAATGTATGCCATTGTGCCTACAGTAAAAAAAATGACAAGATAATCTAATATAATTAATCTAATCTAATCTAGTAGCACAGCTATTAAGCGAATTTGGCTTCCCCGTTGACTTTGCTTGTACGAAGGTCACAAAAGGTGATCACCTGACACCCAGGACACTGAATCAGTCATAAATATGAGTCACTTCCAAGCATCTGAATTTTGATCATGTGACCATGGAGATGCTGCAATGGTTGTTAAGTGTGAAAAGCGGTCATAAGTCAACCAGCTCATAATTATGACGGTTGCAGTGTCCCAGGGTCACATAATCACCTTTTGTGACCTTCTGACAAGCAAAGACAATGGGGAAGCCAGATTCACTTAATAACCATGTTACTCACTTAACAACTGCAGTGATTCACTTAACAACTGTGGCAAGAAAGGTCATAAAATGGGGCAAAACTTGTACGGCTTTTACCTAAAGCCAAGTGCCTAAATGTGGGTTTTACCCAAGGCCGTTGTTACGAAGCAATTGTCTTTTCCCCTCAAAATACATCCCGTTTGAAAATATCCTTTTTTGCAAACAGATTCCTTTAAAAATTATGCAGAGAATCTGCTTTTAAAGCAAGAGAGAGAAGGCAACTTTTGCAAACTCTTCACACACATTTTATTACTGCTGAATGCTGCAGAGAAGGTGGCTTTTGCACATTTGTGTGTGTGTGTGTGAGAGAGAGAGAGAGAGAGACAGAGCTAAGTAAGCAACTGCACAACCCCACTACAGGAAAATGTTATTATTTAACACCGCTTTAATCTAATTAGCAAGTACCATACACAGAGGCTCTGTTTGCAGAGGACTAGGCAGGTAGCTTTACGTAGCAATTAAGGAATTACATCACGACTAGCCAGTCACAATTAGGAAAACAGGCACAGCCAACAGCAATTGCTAGATGACATCAGTAGCAAATCAGCAGAGTTAAAATTTGTGTTTATCATGGAATCCTGCACCTCCCAAGTTACTAATGACTGCATGCAGGACTCTCAAATTAGATGTGGCCTCTGCGTTGTGTATTAGAGGTTCAGAATGCTCAGATTAGGAACAGGCTCTAAAATGTGATGAGACAATTAAGAAAAAAACCAGTTTTAGACATAGGAGAAGAATAGCAGTTTTCAAAAAAAAAAATAGCCCTTTCCTCTAACACTCAGCTGGTTCTCCTTAAGTAATGTAAAGTGACCATCTCTGGTAACAGAAGGTTGAGCATATCAATAAAGGAGAATAGCTCAGGGTTGAAATGAGGGGTCTTTGGTGTGTTCTGAGCTTGGTTGATTTTCTTGCAGATGTTTCATGACCCAACTAGGTAACATCATCAGTACTGAGCATAGGAAGGTCCTTTTGCCGATTGTACCCTCTGTGACATCACAGAAGCTTCACCAATCACCTGCCAGGACATTTACTCCCCTTGTTACCAGCACTGCAAAATCTGGGATGTCTCGAAGTGCTAAGAATTTACTCAAACTTCATTGGGAGAGGGCTTTGAGGCTGGAAGGAGCCAGAGGGATAGCTTTTCAAAACAACATTTTTTAAAAACGGACATTTTAATAACACAAGGAATTGTCTCAAAAGGTTGGGAGAGAGAGTCAGAGAGAGAGAGAGAGAGAGAGAGAGAGAGAGAGAGAGAGAGAGAGAAAGAGAGAAAGAGAGAGAGGCTGTTCCAGGCACTGAGAATGTCAGTTTTTGGAGTACAAAGGCCAAGAATGGGAGTGAACATTAGGATAAAACTTAATCTTCGGGCAGCTTTCCAATTCAGTCCTTGAGAAAGACACTATTCATAATGACACTCATCAATATGAAAAACACATGCCGGCTGGTCAGCCTATAGCAGGGGTTCTTAACCTTGGCAACTTTAAGACACAAGTCTTAAAGTTGCCAAGGTTGAGAACCCCTGGCCTATAGCAAAAGAAGGTTACAGCAGAAAAGTGGGGAAGGGATGGCCCGCCCAGAGCAAAGGAACACCTGTGCTCATACCTGCCTTCCTGCATTTGAGTTCAAAGAAGACTTCATGAAGGTACAGGTTGTCCTTGACTGATGAAAACAACTGAGACCAGAATTTCCATCGCCAAGCAAGGCACTTGTTAAGAGAGTTGCGTTCAGTTTTGCCACCTATTTTCAGCTTGGTTGTTCTGTGCATTGCTGCAATTGTTAGTGAATCACACGCTTGTTAAGCAAATCCAGTTTTCCCCTGTGGGAAGAATCCAGAGAAAGAAATATTTTAAGGAATATTAAAGAGGCAGAATATATTTCTCCAAATGAATAATGGGGAAGATCTTAAAAAGGCAGAAACGTCTCCCTCCCCGCCCAGCCAGAAAACTCAGCAGAAACCAGCTTTTAGAAACGCAGATGTAATAATCCATTCAGGAAGGTTGGGGCCAGGAAGCTAGAAGCTGATGAGATTAGGAAGACAAAGACTCCTAAAATCTACATGCCCCACCCAAACTCTAAAAGACATGACCTTTGGGGACATAATAGGATTAACCCACCAATAGCAAAAGGGAACATTCAGACTCAGGTCAAAGTACATGACACAGGAAATACAAAGCCTCAAACAGGAACAGGAAACCACCTCAAAAGCCCAAGAAGGTATCAAAACCCACCACTCCCTACTACATGTGGTCAGCTTTCCCAGAGCCATCTTTCTGTCTGGCTCTCCTCTTCAGTAAACTATAACCTTCTTTCTAAAGCGGCCTCCATTTTGTTTATTCCCGGCTTGGACTGGACCCTAATGAAGATTTTTCTTTCAAAACCCCGTTGTCTTTGCTTGTGGGAAAATGGCTGGGAAGGTTGCAGATGGTGATCCCGTGACCTCGGGACATTACAAACATCATAACTACACTCCACTTGCCAAGCACCGAAATGTTGATCAACAGTTGAAAGCGTGAGAACCGGCTGTGAGTCGCTTTGTTTCAATGCTGTTGCAACTTTGAACAGTACTGGTAAACTGAGGGCTACTTCTGCTCTTTTAATGGAACATTTTCACACTTGGACAACTGGGGCCGAAAGGAGACAGCCTAATGGAGGCCATTTACCACGTCAGGATTTGCCTTGGAAAGATAAAGTACACTTAAAAGCACCACTAAAAATAAGGGCTCGTTTAAAAGTATGAGGCAGAAAACCAGAAGCCTCTTTTGCAAGGAAACGATGCTGCCTAGAAGCCTGAATTCGATTCAAGAGAATCTGAGCTTAAATCTGATGTCATATGGGCAATGCCGATGTTCAAGATACTCGTTTTTTGCTCTTTTCGCTTGCAAGAGCTTAGGAAAGGAGTAGCTACAGCCCTACTTCGAAGAAGCCAAGAGGTGAAACTAGGATGGCCCCGGCTGCAACTGCACAAGCGCTCACCCTGACTAAAGTGTTGATCAGCGATAGCCTGGACCCCTGCTGCAAGCAGATCCTGGAAGCGGCCGGAATCCAAGTCCTAGAGAAAATTAACCTCAGCAAAGAACAATTGCAGGCCGAGATCAAGGACGTTGATGGGCTTATTGTACGCTCGGCAACTAAAGTGACTGCAGAGATCATCAATGCAGCGGAGAAGTTGCAGATCATTGGGAGAGCCGGAACTGGGGTTGACAATGTAGATGTGGAGGCTGCTACAAGGAAAGGAATCCTAGTCATGAATACTCCCACTGGCAATAGTCTCAGTGCAGCAGAGCTAACATGTGGTATGGTCATGAGTCTGGCCAGGCAAATTCCACAAGCTGCAGCTTCAATGAAAGATGGAAAATGGGACCGTAAAAAGTTTATGGGGATGGAACTTCAAGGGAAGACCCTAGGCATTCTAGGCCTTGGCAGGATTGGACGAGAGGTAGCCATTCGGATGCAGTCCTTTGGCATGAAGACCATAGGCTATGATCCCATAATCACTTCTGAGGAGTCAGCTGTCTTTGGTGTTGAACAGTTGTCATTGGAACAGATCTGGCCACTGTGTGACTTCATCACAGTGCACACCCCACTCCTGTCTTCCACCGCAGGGCTTCTCAATGACACTACCTTTGGTCAATGCCGCCATGGGGTCCAGGTGATCAACTGTGCCCGAGGAGGTATTGTGGATGAAGGTGCCCTTTTGCGGGCTCTCCAGTCTGGCCGCTGTGGAGGAGCAGCCTTAGATGTTTTCACAGAGGGGCCGCCCAAGGATAAAGCCTTGATTAACCATCCCAATGTAATCAGCTGTCCCCACCTGGGTGCCAGTACCAGAGAAGCTCAGAGCCGCTGTGGAAGAGAGATTGCTATGCAGCTTGTAGACTTGGCCCAGGGCAAGGCACTGATTGGCACTGTAAATGGGCAGGCTCTCAGCAGTGCCTATGCATCCCATACCAAGCCATGGATTGCACTGGGCAGAGCTTTAGGAAGTGTGCTACGTGGACTGAGCCATCAAGTGAATGGAGGAGTGCAGCTTATTACCGAAGGTTCAACCTTGCAGAAGTCTACAGTAGCAACTACTTGATTCCTGCAGTGGCAATGGGGCTCCTTCAAGAAACAACACAGAAGGATGTGAACCTTGTGAATGGGCTGCTTCTGGCTCAAGAGGCTGGGTTGAAGATCACCACTACTCACACTGACAGAACATTGGGCAATAATGGACAGCTGCAACTAACTGTGACCAATACCCCTCATGTGCTTGTTGGCACTGTACAAGGCACCATTCCATGCCTGCTAGAACTCAACGGAGCAATCTTCAAGCAACTGGTTCCCCTCAGTGGCCCTCTACTGTTCTACAAATCCAAGACCTCCAGTGTCAGTGTGTTACCAACAATTATTGATCTGCTAGGGAAGACCAAAATAGAGCTGCTGTGCTATCACCGTTCCAGCACTAAGAGTGGACATGAGTGGAATGTCCTGAGTCTATCTTCTGCTTTACACAACCTACAGGAACTCAAATCACTTCTGGCAGAAGTGTTCCAGGTGATACTTTAAGTTCTGGTGAAGAACCTGACAGGGCCCATCACTTTCTGCAATGTGAATCTTATAAATCTAATTAAAAATAATGCAAAAATTAAAAAAAAAGATACTCGTTTTTTGTTGAAATGGGGCTTTTTTATATATATATTAAAAAAAGGGGCCACGACAAATGCTTTTCTTTTTCAATTTAATATAGTCATTCAAGAGCACTTTGTGCATATTTAGCTCCTGCATTGTTTGCGCTTCTAGAGATCAAAAAGCAGTCCTTTCTCACAGTGAAATCACCTTAATCCTGAAGATAAATAAATCTTCTGAATAGTTTAGTTTTAAGTCACTTCAAGAGAGTTTCCTCTTAACTCGTTGCATTTTACAGAGGACATTATTTTTTCTAACAAAGTACACTCCATAATTAAATCCCTCACTCAGGTCAGTTCTGTTTGAGCATGCATACAAGAAAATAGAACAAGGGTTCACTTTCCTGGCTATGGGCAAAGAGCACAGGAGATGCTTAGCAAGGTAAAACTGGGATTGTCTGAGGCAAAATATAATTTTGAGGGTGTTAAATGAGTTACACTACAACCTGTGGCACAGATCAGAGTCATGCCATTAGTTCAGACAAAGCACCACAGTTGGCTTTTGATACATTTAAATAAATAAATTGGAACAGCTACAGTATGGTTACGTTCCCCATTATAAGAAGGGCAGGTCAGGAGGATACAGCCGCGTGCCGTCCAGCCGCTGCGCCTCCGCAGGAGCCAGGAGTTGAGAGCTTCGCCTGTTGCCGCCTCGTCCCCGCCATTACTCTTCGCTCAGGTTGCCATGGAAAATCCCTCCAGCTCCTCTAGAAATGAAGATTGTGATGATCCAAAGATACAATGGGATCGAGTGATGACTGGAAAAGAATGGCTAAATTGTTAGGATACAAACAATATTGGATTTCATAATAAAGAAGAGCATCGATTCCTGAAAAAACACCTGGATATTTTTCTCAACGGGAGGAAGGAATTAAGAATATTTTCTCCACTTTGTGGGAAAGCTGTTGAAATGAAATGGTTAGCTGACATGGGACACCATGTAGTTGGTGTGGAAATTAGTGAAATTGCATTGAAGGACTTTTTCACAGAACAGAATCTTTCATTTTCAGACGAAATAGTTCCAGAAATCCCTGAAGCTAAATTACTGAAATGCACGTCTCTGAATATTTCTCTGTATTGCTGCAGTTTATATGACTTGACCAGCTCTGTGACTGGTCATTTTGATGGGATTTGGGACAGAGGTTCTCTAGTTGCTGTTAACCCTTGTGAGAGAGAACGCTATGTCCAGTTGATACTATCACTAATGAACAGAATGTGTCACTGCCTTCTAGTTACTTTGTTGTATGATGTAAGGAAACACAAAGGTCCACCGTTCTATGTTTCTGATTCAGACGTGAAAAGTTTATTTGGAAAAGACTGCGATATTCAATGTCTTGAAAAAGCCTATGGTTTGGAAGAGCCACATAAGAAGTGGGGTTTAGATTATTTATGGGAGGTTTTATACTTGGTCACATGGAAAGAATCGAGATGACTCCTAGACCTTCCCCTCCGAGGATGAGGGGAACCACTTGGTTGCCAGACACCATAATGTTTCTGGTCTGAGGATCAATCACTCTTGAGATACTTTCTTCTATTATCAATATCTCTGAGAATAATTTTTGTGAAATTTGCCTTTGCAACTAAACCTACATTGTTAAAATGGAATACCAAGAGTTACATCAGGATTTGTGCTTTCTCCCCATTTTTCCTCTCTATTGGGTTCATCCTATTATTATTATTATTATTATTATTATTATTATTATTATTATTATTATTATTATTAATTCGATTTCTATGCCGCCCTATTCCGGAGAACTCAGGGCGGCTCACAACACAGTAGAAATCATGCTGCCAGGACATAAATAATGCTGATTATTATAAATACATAACATTATGCAATATTGACTTTGCTGGAAAAGGCTACTTGGCTGTAGGATGCTTAGTAAAATGTCTACTGGAGAAAAAAAAGAGAGAAGGGCAGGTCAGACTGATCTATTTTAATTTCAGTCTTACATTTCATTAAATCCTCCACTCTATGGTGAAGAAACTAAGTAGTCTTACATTTCATTAAATCTTGCACTCTATGGTGAAGAAAATAAGTACACTTAACCTGCTTATATTCTAAACACTTAATAGGTTTGTGTTTCCCTGTGGGGTCAAATTACAGATTATATAATTCATTTTATCAGCACTCCTCTCTTCTCCAAAACGGCCTTGGATGTTGGAGTGACACAGATACACCCTCCTTATTTATGGAACACGTATGCTGCATTATTTGTTCTTCATCAATTCCAGAGCACTTTGAGCTGGGTTTTCTTGTTCTTAACAAAATAGGGAGCAGACATTCTCTCTTTCTCCCCAAGAATATTTCTAGGTATGACATCAATATGTGCTAATGTTCCCCTGAAGCCTATGGAACAGATTTGCAGTTTACCACACATGTATATGCCCCTCCCTGGAAATTAACTCCCCCATGGAAAATAGCTCTTCCAATATGTCAGTGCATAAATAGATAAAATTGATTAGGCTAGATAAGAATGAATTCAGCCAACAATATAAATACAATGGAGAACTCTAGGTCTAAGATGGGTAGGTGTGTCTACAAAGTGGTACTTTTCTGGCCCAACCAGTTTAATGCACATTGCTTTGAAGGCTGATTGAGCCAGACAATGTTGTTGAAATAATTAATTGCACTTCTAAAGGAGAAACACAGGGGGATAACCGTGGGCTGGCTTTAAGCAGTTGTCCTTGTAAAGGTTCATTCCCTCTTGTTTAGTCAGACATCATCCACATAAGTGATATTTTATAGAGAAGACAAAGAAAAGCAGACAAAAATGAATCAATGTGTAGAAGATGGAGTGAAGAGCGAAAGTTGCTCTCATTCTTAGCATTCAAGGTAGAATTCTTTGTATTAAAAAATAAAAAAGTAGGGAAAAAGCCATTTTGAATCCAGGCAGACTCTCTCTGTTTTCTGGGACAATTCTTCCTCTTTTTTTTCTTTTCTTTTTTCTTTTTTTTTCCAGTAGAAGGTGCAAAGCTAGCATTTTTCAAATGTGGCAACTTTTAGACAAGTGGACTTCAACTCCTGGAATTCTCCACACATCTGAAAGTTGTCAAGTTTTAAAAACAGTGCCCTAAGCAGACTGGGATGTGTGTGGTATGCCTAAGGATGGGACGCATCCCTAAACAGCACGGAGAACATTTGCCTATAAAATTGTCAAGAGTCAGACATGACTACCGTAATAATAATAATAATAAAGTTGGAAGGAATCTTGGAGATCTTCTAGTCCAACCCCCTGTTCAGGCAGGAAAACCTATATCATTTCAGACAAATGACTGTCCAGTCTCTTCTTAAAAACTCCCAGTGTTGGAGCATTCACAGCTTCTGGAGGCAAGTTGTTCCACTGGTTAATTGTTCTAACTGTCAGGAAATTTCTCCTTAGTTCTAGGTTGCTTCTCTCTAAATCAGGGGTCTTCAAACTTGGCCCTTTTATAACTTGTGGACTTCAACTCCCAGAATTCCTCAGCCAGGCATGCTGGCTGAGGAATTCTGAGAATTGAAGTCCACAAGTCATAAAAGGGCCAAGTTTGAAGACCCCTGCTCTAAATGGTTAAAACAACGACAAACATAGTGGACATTAGAGACTGAAATGATCCACTCCCCATTTCCCATAGTTTGACTATTCCTAATGGCAGTGCCTATTTATAAGTAAATTGGTAAATCTTCCTTTATTATGGCACCTCTCTGAAACCATCGTAACTAAAACGAGACTTTCTACAGGGTTGCAAATCTTAATATGGGTTTCCCCAAATTGAATAGTAATTAGAGACAGAACATATAAAATCCTTCCACGGTTAATGTGAATTCCTCTTCATTTACCATTCTGAACTGAGTTACTTTGGGTCAAAGTGATTGAAGTATCATAACAGCATTTTGATACAGACATCACATACATAGTTAACATACATTATATACATAGATTAGCATAAATCACATTGTGGAATGGATTGAGATAATTTTTGAGAATATGTATTTAAATCCATTCCCCATGTTTCCATATTTTCTCTCCTACATTTTATGTGCAAAGGTGCACTGAGGTTTTTTTTTTTGTTTAATAATAGTGTATCATTTTTTGATGTGCCAAAGGCTTCCACATCCACACCTTTCTCTTTGTGTCAGCCTGCCAAGGTCACTGATGCACCTTTAGTCACTGGGGCAATCGTCTTAAAGACTGCGCTGGAAAACAAAAGATAAATTGTCACTTCACACTGACAAATGATTACTCATGGAACTTGTTATGGCACCAGGATGAATGAACTTCCGAATTGCAAACTTAGCCATAAAAAGCATGGAAACCCCCAGGAAATACCATGGAAAGTGAACATCTGAAAATAAACTAAGTTACTCCTGGTGTAACTTTTCTCCGCTGTTCTACTATTGCAGCTGGATCTGTGCCACTTTGTTTGACTATTGCTAAATTTCTTAGCATGTCCTATATCGAATTCTTGCAGCCAATCAATCCATAGTGGCTTATCCAAATGTCAAGTTCTCCCAAGTGTTAAGCATTCGAGGCTGAATTGTCAGTGCCAACTTTGGGTAGACTAGTTTCTGCTTAAATAAGAAAAAGTTAAGAACCCAAATGTATTGTAATTTCTATACATTACCTGTGTCCAGTTATCTTCTTTTGTTCACTGTGATAGATAGCTACAGAACGGATAAGCTGAACAAATACATTTCCTTAGGCAGGGTTTTTGTGTTTTGTTTTTTTTAATATTGGCCACTTTAAAATGAGTGGATTTCAATGCCCAGATTTCCCTAATCAACCTTTTAAAAATTTTGTGGAACTCTGGGAGTTGAAGTCCACCCATCTTAGGGCGGAGGGTGGGGAATGGAACCCTCCAGTCCCCAGAATAGTGGTTGAGTCGTATTTCAGCACTATCTATGGGACAGCACCATTGTAAGGTCAGCAGGTTATCTTCTGTAATAAAGACCATCTCTTGAGTTTGCGGACTAGACTCTTCATCCAACATTTTGCCCCTGGTCTCCATTGTCCATCACCTTTGATCTCCATTGGGGGCCACATTCCACTTACTTCAGGAACATGGCCATCTTCTGCAGTAGAGGCTGTGTGTGAACGTCAGATTTGTTTTACATGATCCTGGCCTAATTGCAAGATTTTAGTTCTTGTAAGTGTGCTCTATCTTTCCTGCAATCAATTCTTTGAGTGAGTAAAAATGGGAAAATCCACCTTTGGCTCTGTCTCTACCCACTGTCCTGTCCAGCATGCACCCTCCTCCCACAGAACATTTTCTTTGAAAGTGTATGCCATTTTCCTGTTTATGTTTCGCTGATTTTATTGTCATTTTTAAAATTCATATCAGAAAGACCTTCAAGTTATAGTCACATAGCATTCAACCCTGAACAAGTAAAATAAATGTAAAATAGGTCATAGGAATAAAGCACATACAAATATTCAGTGAAGCTTCCCCACTGAGTTTGATAACATATATCATTTTTCATATATGAAGAATTCAATGTAATACGATTACCTGAATCTATGAGTTTAAAATTTTGACTATTAGATAAACAGAAGGAAAAACAGGAGTCATTTTGTGAAGGGTCAAAGAAGCTTCCTTAAATGCTGTTGATGTGGCCCGATATCAGGCGAATGTCATTTAGTTTTAAGCCTATTTATTTCACATACATTTTATATGTATGTGAAATGTTTATTTCACCTATTTGTTTCACATTCATATAAACCTATGGGTCGCGACCCCATTTGGGGTTGAACGACCGTTTCGCGGGGGTCGCCGGACACCGCGGTCTGCCATTTTGTTTTGTTTTGTTGTGTTTTTTGCGCCTCGCGTGCGCACCACACATGCGCGGATCGGCTCGTCGCGCGCGCGTCGCACATGTGCAAATCGCCCCATCACGCCACGCATGCACGGTTCGGCCCATCGCGCGTGCACTGCGCATGCGCGGATCGGCCTGTTGTGCCGCGCATGCGCAGTTCGGCCCGTCGCACGCGTGCCGCGCATGCGCAGATCAGCCTGTCACGCGTGCATGCGCGGATCAGCCCATCGCGCGCACCACGCATGCGCAGATCGGCCCCTCGCACGCGCGCTGCGCTTGCGCGGATCGGCCCATCGCGCGGGTTGGGGTCGTGCCGCACATGGGTGGCACAAGTGGGGTCTCAACCTGAAAAAGGTTGAGAACCACTGATATAAAATGTATGTGAAGTAAATATGATTAAAACTTAATGGCATTCGCCCAATATTAGGCTTCATTGACAGCATTTAAGGAAGTTTACAAAATGAGTCTTCTCTGTTTTTCCTTCTGTTTCTCTAATAGTCAGAATTTTAAAATCATAAGGTTCAGGTAATCGTATTACACTGAATTCTTCACATATAGAAAATTCCAGAAGTTACTGAACTCAGTGGAGAAGCTTCACTGATTTCAGGAGCAGACATTATATATAAAATGTAGTATAGGATCATTGGCATCCACAGAATGGGTCAATAAAGTTAAAATGGCAGCCTCAGCATGATCATCAAAGTCCTGCCTCCTTTCTACACACATCAAAGTTGCATCACACCCAAAGGGCAACGCTTTGATCTTGCTGCCACAATCACTGTGTTGCCATTTGCTCCTCCTCCTCCAACAGACGCTGGTGGGGATGGTATAGATTTTTTTTTTTTTTGCAAAGTGAATAGTTGGGACGGGCAAAGAAATAAATATTCAGAAGCAATAATGATCTATTGAGAGATGATAAGCAGTTCCTGATATTTTCTGATTTTTTTTCCTTCTCGGTGAATCATTTAAAATTTTATCTTGGGGTGAAAATATGCTCTGAGATATACAGTAGAACATTTTACTGTGCTCAGCTAGAATTTTAGATAAACAGCTAAAGGTATTACTTGACGCTAGATAATAGTGCTAAGTTTCATTTACAAAGGGAAAAACAAGATAATTTTGGAGAACGGTAGGCCCAACAATCTTAAAATAAACACAGAAATATCTCCATCTTGTTATCTCTGTAATTATTCACAATCTTTAAAGATGACTGTACTATAGATACATGTAAAATTATTTGTAGACTGCTTTGATGCCAGTGTTGTTTTACATACCCTAAACTGTGTGCATGCTGGATTTGCTATCAGAACCCATTGTGGTGAAGTTGTTGGACTAGAATGGGGAGACCCCAGGTCTATGTCCAACCGTGGAAAATGAGCAAGTAGCTTTGGGTAGGTTACTCTCTTTCAAACCAACTTAGCATAGATTGTTGATATGACTGGACAAAATGAGAAGCTGGAGTGCTAAGCATACTGTCTTGAAATGTTGCATGGAAATTGGGATGCATGTCTAACGAAATGAAATAATTGTTTAAGACAGAGAACTGTCACTCTCTGTATTGGGCCAGTAGTGCATATATCTCTGTCTAGACCAGGGGTTCTCAACCTTGGCAACTTTAAGACTTGGGGACTTCAGCAAAGCTGGCTGAGGAATTCTGGGAGTTGAAGTCCCCAAGTCTTAAAGTTGCCAAGGTTGAGAACCCCTGGTCTAGACGATTTTGGGATTTATTTATTTATTGATTTGATCTGATCTGATTTTCTATAATTGCCCATCTCAACAAGTGACTCTGGGGGGGGCGTACCTCATAAACATACTCTATAGCAGGGGTCTTCAAATTTGGCCCTTTTATGACTTGTGAACTTCAACTCCCAGAATTCCTCAGGCAGGCATTCTGGGAGTTGAAGTCCACAAGTCATAAAAGGGACAAGTTTGAAGACCGCTGCTCTATAGTGTGGTCTAGTGGTTAAGTACTAGCCTAGAAGCTGGTAGACAGTGAGTTTTAGTCCTGCCTTAGCATTTAGCAATAGCAATAACACTTAAACTTATACACCGCTTCATAGTGCTCTGAAGGGTATACAATGTCAGCCTATTGCCCCCAACAATCTGGATTCTCATTTTACCCAGAAGAATGGGAGGCTGAGTCAACCTTGAGCCGATCAGGATTGAACTCCTGGCAGTCGGCAGAGTCAGCCTGCAATACTGCATTCTAACCACTGCACCACCACGACTCTTAGGTACAAAGTCAGCTGGGTGATCTTGGGCCAGCCACACTGTTGGCCCTAGAAAGAAGGCAATGGCAAACCACATCCAGAAATAGCTTGCCAAGAAAGCTTCGGGGACTATTTCACGCAGTCGTTAGGAGCCAAGGTTGACTTGAAGACAAACACAGAAAGACTACTTTAGCTAGTAAACATTTCTTTTGCCCATCCTCATCTAGAGAGGCTACGGATTTGAACCTGGGATATTAGACCACAAAGCCTGGGCTTTATCATTGAGCAAGGTCCCTCTTTATTGTTTCTAAAACATTTGAGTCTCAAGGCCTGAAAACAGAACGGATGCTTTTAATGCAGAAACACCATCACAGGCCAGATGCCTAAATGGGGGTTCTTAAGAGGATGGAGATACCGGTAATGAATCTGCCTCTCTTCAAAAAAATTGTACTAATACTGAGATGAATAATATATGATAGACTAGAAACTGTGGATAGACTATAGAAAAGAGAAACACCAATCAAACAAATTGTAACAGGCG
Organism: Bothrops alternatus; assembly: GCA_034064705.1. Classification (NCBI taxonomy): domain Eukaryota; kingdom Metazoa; phylum Chordata; class Lepidosauria; order Squamata; family Viperidae; genus Bothrops; species Bothrops alternatus. Next base: position 74,002 of record JARGCV010000109.1, read on the forward strand.
TTTAGTTGAGGCTTGATGTGAGGAGCGAAAAATGTTTACCAAACCAGACGTTTATAAAGATTAATACTTAGTGATGTATATCAGGTGCTATGATGATTGATGCATACTATGATTTTATATTCAATGCTGATTGTATGAGGACAGCTTATTAATATGAACCCAGATTTAATGTTGATTGCTTTAATATTGGGAAAGCGTAGTGAATTTCTATCTCAGGATACTGAATTTCTACCTCAGGATTTTTGGTTAGGGATCATAAAAGATTGTACTAATACTGAGATGAATAATATGTGATAGACTAGGAACTGTGGATAGACTATAGAAAAGAGAAACACCAAGCAAATAAATCGTAACAGGCGTTTAGTTGAGGCTTGATGTGCGGAGTGAAAAATGTTTACCAAACCAGACGATTATAAAGATTAATACTTAGTGATGTATATCAGGTGCAATGATGATTGATGCATACTATGATTTTATGTTCAATGCTGATTGTTTTAATAAAAGAAGTTTTTCAAAAAAAATCATTTTTTAAGCCTGTGTGTGACAGAGATTTGTGCCTGGGGCACCATAGCTGAGTCTATCTAATCATTGTATTTTTTTTTCCTTTTAATTGATACATCATTTAACCTGCATGCAAGTAAACAAACGTCCCAAACTGGGTCAGTTCTGATGCAGATGCTTTCCTTCTCTCTTTTTCCTTTTAAATCATCTTGCTGAACTTTTTTAAAAAAATAACACTAATGAAGCAGGATATGCCTGTGAGCTATTTGAGTTTTGATATGCTCCCGTTTTATTTCTCTTTTCCTTACTGAGACATTTGGGGCTCTTTAGAAATGACTTTTAGCTTGGTGTGCCTCCACAAAAGCTCATCTTCTTGCTCAGAAAAAAAAAACCCAGAATTATCTTCTTCTTCATCCTCCTCATCCTATCATCTTCGTGGTCCTCCTTGCCCTCAGAACTTTGAAGAGAGATCTATGGATTCTTGCAAAGTTCCCCCCCCCACCCTCCACAAAAGAAGGGGAGCAGCTTGGGCCTTAGGTTAGCTTCATTGACTGAATGGCTTCGGTGGTCTTGGGAGGAGCAGTGGGGCTTCTCTCTCCACATGCAGCATTCAGAGCTTGGGGGTGCCCAGGTCTCCTTTTGATCAGACCTGTGTGAAAGATGAGTATCGTGCCCTTTTTCTAGCCAGCTGTGAGGGGTCTGGCTTCTGACTGCAGGGGCTGCAACTGAGGTGGGAGCATCCTGGAGAAGAGAGAGAGAGCTAGAGGAAGGAAGGAAGGAAGGAAGGAAGGAAGAGCTAGTGAAAGAGAAAGGATGAGAGTGGAGAGGAGAGGGGGAGGGGATAAAAAGAGAAGAGAAAGGAAGGAAGAGAAAGAAGAGAGAGGAAGGGAGGGATAGAAAAGAGGGAGGGAGGGAGGGAGAAAAGAGAGAGGAAGGAAGAGAGGGAGAAGAGAGAGAAGAAGAGGAAGGGAGGAAAGCAGTGAGGGAGAGAGGAAGGAAGAAAAAGCTAGAGAAAGAAAGGATGAGAGTGGAGAGGGGATAAAAAGAGAAGAGAGAGGAAGGAAGGGAGAGAAAGAAGAGAGAAGAAAGAAGGGAGAGAAAAGAGGGCGAGGAAGGGAGAAGAGAGAAAGAGGAAGGAAGGAAAGCAGGGAGGGAGGGAGAGAGAGAGGTAGAGGAAGGAAGGAAGAGCTAGAGAAAGAGAAAGAGAAAGGATGAGAGTGGAGAGGAGAGGGAAAGGGGATAAAAAGAGAAGAGAGAGGAAGGAAGAGAGAGAAAGAAGAGAGAAGAAAGGAGGGAGAGAAAAGAGGACGAGGAAGGGAGGGAGGGAGAGAGAGAGGTAGAGGAAGGAAGGAAGAGCTAGAGAAAGGGAAAGGATGAGAGTGGAGAGGAGAGGGAAAGGGGATAAAAAGAGAAGAGAGAGGAAGGAAGAGAGAGAAAGAAGAGAGAAGAAAGGAGGGAGAGAAAAGAGGACGAGGAAGGGAGGGAGGGAGAAGAGAGAAAGAGGAAGGAAGGAAGGAAGGAAAGCAGGGAGGGAGGGAGGGAGAGAGAGAGAGGTAGAGGAAGGAAGAAAGAGCTAGAGAAAGAGAAAGAGAAAGGATGAGAGTGGAGAGGGGAGGGGGGAGGGGATAAAAAGAGAAGAGAGGAAGGAAGGGAGAGAAAGAAGAGAGAAGAAAGGAGGGAGAGAAAAGAGGGCGAGGAAGGGAGGGAGGGAGAAGAGAGAAAGAGGAAGGAAGGAAAGCAGGGGGGGAGAGAGAGAGGGAGAGGAAGGAAGGAAGAGCTAGAGAAAGAGAAAGAGAAAGGATGAGAGTGGAGAGGAGAGGGGGAGGGGATAAAAAGAGAAGAGAGAGGAAGGGAGGGAGGGAGGGAAAGAAGAGAGAAAGAGGAAGGAAGGAAAGCAGGGAGGGAGGGAGGGAGAGAGAGAGGTAGAGGAAGGAAGGAAGAGCTAGAGAAAGAGAAAGAGAAAGGATGAGAGTGGAGAGGAGAGGGGGAGGGGATAAAAAGAGTAGAGAGAGGAAGGAAGAGAAAGAAGAGAGAAGAAAGGAGGGAGAGAAAAGAGGGCGAGGAAGGGAGGGAGGGAGAAGAGAGAAAAAGGAAGGAAGGAAAGCAGGGAAGGAGGGAGAGAGAGAGGTAGAGGAAGGAAGGAAGAGCTAGAGAAAGAGAAAGGATGAGAGTGGAGAGGAGAGGGAAAGGGGATAAAAAGAGAAGAGAGAGGAAGGGAGAAAGAGAAAGAAGAGAGAAGAAAGGAGGGAGAGAAAAGAGGATGAGGAAGGGAGGGAGGGAGAAGAGAGAAAGAGGAAGGAAGGAAGGAAGGAAAGCAGGGAGGGAGGGAGGGAGAGAGAGAGGTAGAGGAAGGAAGAAAGAGCTAGAGAAAGAGAAAGAGAAAGGATGAGAGTGGAGAGGGGAGGGGGGAGGGGATAAAAAGAGAAGAGAGGAAGGAAGGGAGAGAAAGGAGAGAGAAGAAAGGGAGAGAAAAGAGGGCGAGGAAGGGAGGGAGGGAGAAGAGAGAAAGAGGAAGGAAGGAAAGCAGGGGGGGAGAGAGAGAGGGAGAGGAAGGAAGGAAGAGCTAGAGAAAGAGAAAGAGAAAGGATGAGAGTGGAGAGGAGAGGGGGAGGGGATAAAAAGAGAAGAGAGAGGAAGGGAGGGAGGGAGGGAAAGAAGAGAGAAGAAAGGAGGGAGAGAAAAGAGGGAGAGGGAGGGAGAAAAGAGAGAGAAAGACGAAGGAAGGAAAGCAGGGAGAGAGAGAGAGAGAGAGATCAGTCCCAACTTCAGACTGTGCGCTCCCTAGAAGCAGAGCCAGGAGTGTGTATGTGGGGGGGGGGAGAAGGCGGGGTGGTGTTGGGAGAGATCTGATTTCACTCCCCTGTGTTGAGCCTACACAGGCGTGGAGGTGCACCGCTTCAGACGAGGGTGAGAGACCAAAGGCTAGGGATGACTCTGCCTCTTTTACTTGTACAGACAAGAAGAATGTTTCCTGGTGGCGCTTTGTATAGCTCACAGCGGAGGGGATGGGAAATACTTTTATAGCTCTCCAAACAGATGCTGTGTAAGAATGTCGGAGGTAAGGAAAGTTTGTGTTTGTTTTTTTCTTTCTTTCTTTCTTTTTTTTTAACCTCCCTACACCTATTCGAGCGTCTCTCTTTCCCTTGCTCTCCCTTCTTCGCCTTCCTTTGCAATAGCTTGAGTGTTCCGGGCTAGCAAGCAAACAGGGTTTCCAGCAGATTCTTCTCCTGCAATGCCACGGTCGGTTCAAGCCTGGGAACCAGGTTTTGCAAAACTAAGTTGTCGGGGAAATAGCAGCCTTTCTCGTTCTTGCTGGAGAAAATAAAAATACCAATACATTCCGATTTGTTTCCACGGGCACGGGACAGCCAAGGAAGCCGGGTTTTGGTTTGCAAAGGTGGGTTGGAAAAATTAGAGGCATTGACTTTCGTTTAGCTTCCAGGTTATATAGAGAAATCATTTCGGTCAAGTTTTCCCTGGTTCTCTGTTGCCGGAGAAGCCGAGGCACCTGTACATTGTGACAAGCTTCGACAGCGTTTTTGATCCGTACCAAGATTTGGACGAGCCTTAGCAGACCTTGAAAATGCATGATTTGTGTCCTGCCACATGGTCCCAGTCAAGTGCTCTAAGCAGATGCGCGATGGTTGTGGTGATCCTGAGAACAGACAAAAGTGATTTGACAACATTAATTTCAGGATGGGACTACTGCTCTAGGGGGGGAATTCTGCCCTTTATCCTGCTGCAAGAAGATTGGTTCCGAATGTGATTTTGTTGACCTAGTTTTAAAAAAGGTTAAGACATAGTTTTTAAAAAGTTTTAGTTAGCATTCTTTAGATAACAGATCTAAGGTCCATGTAATGGTCCCTGTTTTACCCATGATGTGTGGGTGCATGTATAATGTACATTCGTGTGCACAGTGTGTCTCTGCATGTTTTTGTCTGCACTATTTTGATAAGTGCTGAAGATAGCAGATTGGAAAAAAAAGTTTACTTAAAAAAAGTAAACTTATGGGTAACTTTTTCTGGTTTGGAGATATTAAAAATACATCGCAGAGGGGGAAAAAGTGAGATTAGGCCGTGTGGCATAAGAAGGGGATATGTAACAGTGGGGGAGAGAACGAAAACAAAATATTTTTAAAAGCATCCAGCATTAGGCTCTAAAAACGTTTACAAAAAGAAAAGGGGAAAGAAGAAAAAATGCAAAGAAAATAAAGTCTCCAAAAAAAGGAGTGGGGGAAGACAGATTTTGAACAATTCCACTATTTCATTTCTTTCTTTTTTTTCATTTTAATTGTGCATGCTGGGGTGCTGTTTGGGTTCAGATTATCCCTGAAAGTTAGTTTAGAAAGCTCTTTTTTTTTTTTTTTTTAGATCATGCAATAGCTTGGCAGAGTGAATTTTGGGAGGTGATCGTTTGTCTTATCTTCTGGTGTTGCAAAACCTTGAGGCGTGTTGTGCTGCCTTTTATTTATTTTTATTTTTATTAAAAAAAAAACTTTCTGGGAGCCTGGAAGCAAAAGTCAACTTCATTAGTTTCAGTGAGAGCACATCACCGCTCGGCTGGTCTTGTCACTTCCTTCCAGCGAGTCCCCGAGCATGACGGGGCTGCCCTGATTTGGAAAAAGCTTGTAAGGATTTGTCAGCCAGATGTGACAAGATCAAGGAGCCGAGTCAAGGAAGAGAGATCTGATATTAATCAGTGCATAGCTCGGAGCCAAACTTTCTCAAATGCAGTGTAGAAACATGTTCTTCTTCGCATCCAGTGCACTTTTGTGGCTGCGGATATGCCACTGTGCACTTCCAACAGTTGGAGAGAATTGCCAGCTAATCATCTTTAATTCTCAAAAGATGAAAGTTTCAGGTGAAGGGAGGGGGAAAGAGTTGCCCTTGTTCTCTTTTTTTCCTCCCCTCCCCATAAAAATACAGATTCCTGCCACTCAAAGATGGAATATATAGAGTTTTTTCTGGAAGTCCTGATTCCAGCCAGGAAAAGCCTACTGTTTTTATCCACTGTTAGGATCATGACACAGGAGACCTGTGTCTTCCAGGAGATCTTCCCTCCAGGAGATACCCATCTTCCCATCTTCTCCAAATGGATTTTCAGAACTGGGACAATTTCTGAAAACCCTTCTCTTCCTTGGCTGTTCAGATGCTGCTACAAGAAATTACGTTTATTGTACATGCTGTATTACCTTTTCCCAAAATACATGTTTTATACTAAATCTTCAAACTACAAAAAAAAAAGAAAAGAAAAAGAAAGAAAAGCAATGGTGGGATCGACTGGATTGTGTTTTACAAAGCATCTCTTCCAAGGGGATGGTGTCTGCATGCTATTTGGTGCAATGAATCTTGACGCTGAATCCAGCCAGCTTGAGAGACAGGCCACCTTCCTTTGCTCCATTCAGTTAGGCAAGTCTTGCTGATTCATGGTGTGGTGCAGAATCACAATGGTCATTTTAGGATTAATTGAGCCTACAGGTAAAAAGAAAAAAAAACAGAAAAGGTCTATCTTTAAAATTACTATTTATTTTCACATCCTTCTCTCAGACTGACCCAGGTAAAATTTCAGTAGGAAATCTAGGCTGCCAGGGATTTTTTTTTAAAAAAAAAAAGGTTTGTGGAGGAGAGGCAGACAGGGAAAAAAAAATACTGTTAAGAATGATGGTTGAGTAGCTCTTCGGGGTTCAGGAGATAAATAAGAGTGGAGATAAATAAGAGAAGATGACCAACTACTTCACAGAGTCAATTAGTTCAGTCAATTTGTTTAGTCCAGGGGTCTTCAAACTTGGCTCTTTTATGACTTGGGACTTCAACTCCCAGAATTCCTCAGCCAGCCTGCCTGGTTTAGTCTGACCTTAGTATAAAACTCTGTTCACAATTAGGATAGTTATTTGAGTAACAATCAACCCAAACCAGTCATTTCAATTCCTCTTTTGGACGGGTGTAAACCAGCTGTTCCCAACCTGTAACTTCCAGATGTTTTTTTCCTAGCCAGCATGGATTACAAAATCCCATTGTCCTCCAAATAACAGACCCATTGACCAAAACTAGTTGCAGTTTGGTGGGCTATGTAATCTAAACACACCTGGAAGTTGCCAGGTAAGGAAAGCATCTGTAGATGTTCATTTCAGTAGCAGACTCGGCTTGTACCGCAGTCACAATTGACCACAAATCACTTTCTCCTTGGTGTCCTATCATTTGACAGATGCATCCCCGAAATGTTTTAGATCTGAAGGCTGGGAGAACTGAAGTATTAAATCTTTGAGGACTCCCTGGTTGAAAACCCCTAGCATTGAAACTTTTGCACCTTGTCACATTAATAATAGTTTGGGCCTCTTCTTTTAAGGATTTGTGGGGCGTTTTTATGGAGCTTCAGAGCTGGAAAATCTTTGTATAGCTGAAAAATCCTAAGCACATGTTTTTTTTAGGAAGGTCCCCAATTCAATCCAGAAAACAAGGTGGTGGAGGATATCAAATAGTAATCATACACACACACACACACACACACACACACACACACACACACACACACACACTGCTGGTCTTTAACTGTAATAAAGATTTGGTTTATAGATGTTCAAAACATCCGAGAGCTTCTTTTCGCTTGAATTCTGAAACTTCCCCAAAGTGCACATTCCTGCAACTTTGGTGAGTTTTGAGAAATAGTCTCACACGCTATAGACTGCAATCTAAAGAAGCACACACAGGTGAAACAGTCTGCTCAGAGAGGAAACACATTGGCCCATTTTAAAAACAAAAAGCAAGAATGCCATTTGTTTCAAATCGGGACAATCTACTGCTGTATTTAAAATGCAGCCTGTTTCATCATGATATAAAGGCCGTGATCTATCAATACTATCCAGGCTGCTAATTATGGATGAGCAAAAAATTTTCAAGGTTCCTTAGCAGTTCTCCCTTCTTCTGACTTCTTATCTTTAACTCATCTATGGCTTGGCCGGCTCCTGAAATGGAGGACTGTTTTTGTCATTTAGCCAGCCTTCATACCTCCAGATGTACCCACAATCTTCTGAACAGCTGTCTCAGAAGGACAGTGAGATATTTCCATCTTAAGCCCTTTTGTGCAAACACGTGTTGTCCATTGGCTGTCACAATTAAGGAAGCATCGGAGAATGAATGAAAGGTTCAAAGGATTCTGATGTGCTGGGTTTCTCTATTTCTTGGAGCAGGTTAAAGGACATACCAGTGAAGTATAAATTGACTGGGAACCCTGGTTGGTTTGGAATATCTTGAGAAGAAGCCTATAGATCCACCTGGAATTTTTTGCCCTGAAATATAATGGTTACCATTTCACTATTAGCATGTTCCAATGGATCGTGCTTGCCATGGTCTCCAGGTGACCCACAAATGAATGTTCTGGATATAAATCAAAGAATAAGTTTTTAACCTTTTAAGAAGAGACTGGACAACCATTTGCTGAAATGGTATAAAGTCTGCTGGAGCCAAGGGGTTGGACCAGATGATCTCCAAGGGTCCCTTCCAACTTATTCTACGTTTATTCTATGTTTTCTACTCTTCTATATTGGCTCCAAATTAATCCATCTGACTTCAAACTTTCCTCAAACAAATAATCTTACTTGTAAATATGTAAATATTTAGCAAAGCACTTTAAAATTGGTATTCCTTCTAAATTCTGTTTTGAACAGCCCTTCAAGTAGTTGTATGTAAAAAAAAATCCTTGTTTCCCAGGGAAATGTTTCTACTGTTTTCAGGGTTTCTAGTCCTTAGTAAGAAATACAGCTGCCTGAAAATTAACAAGTCAATAGTCATTAAAGAAAATTATTAAAAATTGTCTTGCTTGTTCTCAGGAATCTATGATCTAGCTAAAATTAGGATGTCCTTTTTCTGCTTTCTGTTTTTTAAATGTTTTATATTTTGAGAAAGTTTATGGTAGATATTATCATAAGTTTAAAAGAATATATGTTTCCATGTTTGATTCCTTTGTTTTTGGAAGAATTGTTACACAAGCTGTGGGAGTTTGCTTTGACATTTGGAATAGCTTCAAACCTTAAAAACAAGTCTGACATAGATAAGAGTTCATTTCTAATTAGAAACCTTTCCTGGATTCTAACTGAATACATGGATATTTTCTATAGTTCAAATTTGGATTTATTTTTTTTTGTTTGTGAAGTCTATATTTCACAGGAAATACTAGATTTTGTGTATTTTTCAAATTTTGACTGAAGTAGCTTTTCAACAGAATTAAAAGCAGTACAAAGTTTGAATGAAAGAATAGGGAAAACTAATAAGAAAGTGAAATAGCAAAAAGGAAAAAGGAAAAGGGGAAGGGGAAGAAGAAGAAAAGGAAAGGAAAGGAAGTAGGAAAGGAAGGGAAAGTAAAGGGAAGGGAAGGAAAATTCTAAATAAGTGATTTCCAGTAATTTATATTTTACCTTCTTTTTCTAAGGTTACTTAATAATTTGAGAGAGAGAGAGAGAGAAAGGGGGAGAGAGAGAGAGAGAGAGAAAGAGAAAGAGAGATAGAGAAAGAGAGAGAAAGAGAGAAAGAGAGAGAGAGAGAGAGGAAAAGAGAGAGAAAGAGAGGAAAAGAGAAAGAGAGAAAGAGAGAAAGAGAGAAAGAGTGAGAAAGAGAAAGAGAGAGAGAGAGAGAGAGAGAGAGAGAGAGAGAGAGAGAGAGAGAGAGAGAGAGAGAGATTCCACTGCCATTTCACTGCGTGCCCACAGAAATAAAGGATTTTACATTTAATTATTCTAATGATCTAAATTGCACACAGTGAAGAAAATTTCGCTCTTAATCCAGAACCTGAATGGATCTTTATACAAATCTATTTTCCATTGCATGTCCTCCTAATCTGCCAATTGTATGGTTGGAATATTTACCTCTTTGAATGTGAAACTGGAAAGCATCCCCTCTTTCAATTTCAATAAACCTGTCACGAAGAATTGTTTCAAAGTTTCTCAAAGATTTGCTGAGAGCTAGACCGATATGGACCCTGGTTGGGTTACCAGGTGCCTTCCTGTGAGTACCCAGTGGGAAAAAGAATGGGAAAAAGGGGAATTAGATAAGGTGCATGCAATGGTTATGTCATTTTTAGGGTTGTTTTTTTTTCCTACTGGAAGAACATTCGATTGGGGGAAAAACCCTATAAGAAATAAAGAGCACTTAGAAAATGCATTATTAAAATAGGACTGACCTTCCGTCAGCTTCTATTCATACTCTGAAAGGCTTGGGGAGGAATCTTCATTTGAGGATTCCCTCCATTTTTTCTTTTTCACTACTTTGCTTATGTACTTTCCCATCTCCTTTCTTTCTTCTTTTTTCTTTTTTCTTTTTGGAAATCAACAAACCAGGAAGTGGGAAAATGCTCTATGAGAAAATCCAAAATGAGACTTGGGATTCTGGTGTCTTTTGGATGATCTTGCCTTCCTCAAAACCGGTTCAGCTTCTGAGCCGTATTTTGCAGCTGCTTTTCCAAAAGGCAACTGGACTTTCTTGGTTCTTTCCCCCCTTGAAAACATGTCATCTGGCGGGGCCTAGGGTTAGGGCCTTCTCTGTTGCTACCCCAGCCCTCTGGAACCAGCTTCCCTCAGAGGTTCGTACTGCTTCCTCCCTCTTAGCTTTCCGAAAACTGTTGAAAACACATTTGAAAACACATTTATGCAGACAGGTTTGGGGTGTGTGAGCTGCGCTCTGCCCCTGGGCCTTTGATTGTGACTGTGTGTTGTATGAGTGAAATAAATTACCTAGTTTTTATACTGTAAATTTGTAATTTTAATTGATTTTATATTATGTTTTTTATACTTGTATTCTTGTTGTGAGCCGCCCTGAGTCTTGGGAGAAGGGCGGCATATAAGTTTAATAAATAATAATAAAATAAATAATAATAATTTTGCTTCTCATCCAAAAACTGTTCTTCAGAGAAGTGAAAAATTGAAGAAGCTTCTTGGATGAGAAGCAAAACATTTTCAAGGGGGAAAAAACCCCAAAAAAGTCTTGTTGCCTTTTGGAAAAGCACCTTTGAGACAACCATGACCTTGGATGATTAAGAATCTCCATAGACATTTTGGATGGGTTTTCTGGTGTCTGAAACCCAAAGTGATGGGAAATAAATCTAACAAAGGAAACCCAACAAGGAAGAGGTTGGGTTAATGGCTTCCCCACGAGCTGTGTAAGCTGTGTAGAATGATTATCGAGCCAATGGGAAGACTTCCCTGATTTTTCATTCCTAATGATGGAGAAAACCAGTTTTTCTTATTGGTCAGAGGATTAAATAACTGTTTTACTAGCCCGTGAGAAATGTGGGCAAAGCTACTTATTACTCCAGGTTCTTTACTTTTGTGTATAGCTCAGGATCTGCAGGTTGCTTTTCCTTTCTCTGGATATACTTTTAAAACACTGCAAGATGTTCATGGAGGCCTGATAGAAAAGAAACTACAAAATCAGCAGAAATGTAAAGTTTTTTCCTTAAGACCAACCAAACCTCAGATAACAGACAAGATTTTGAGTTACATTCTTCTTCTGGCTGTTTTTTTTTTTTAAAGAGGAGCTGGAGATGTCTTCCCTCTTTCCAACAAGAATAAGCATGAGCTATTCGGATCTGCTTTTTTTCTTAACTATCCAGCCTGAAGATATCAGTGTTTAGTTCATCTTCAAAAGTCGATTCCCAACTTTCTTCTGAAGAGTTTTGTTAAAGCTCTTTTGCTTTTTCACTTCTTCAGGGCAACTTTCATTTGATGACTATAAATGATGTTGTACTGTTGGGAGCTGTGAAGTTTGTAAAGGGGTGCCTATGCAGTTTTCAACGATCGTATTTTGTTCAAAATAATTCATAACACTTTCTGAACCAAGTCCAAGAAGTAAACAAAATATAGGTATGAGGATATAATAAGGCAGAATTTTAATCAACCTTTAAAATTAAGAAATGTAAAAAGGAACGTTAAACAACCCAGCAGATAAAATCAGTTCCATCGATAAACTAATAAAACTCCCCAAAACACAAAAATAAGTGAGCTTGTGCATCGTGTTAAATTTCACTTGTGAGAGTCTAGCTATTATGATTTATCAGTTACGTGTTTATGGCTGGATACATTGTGCAAGCCCAGCCCCTTATGGCTTAGCCAACAAATCTGGCTAATGGTTTGCCCAAGTAAAAATGTAGGATTTGTTCCAATAAGGGTGAATCGGAGAAGTTCTTCTAGATTGGTTTTGACAGTTTGATGCCCTCCTTCCAGATTGATGCTGGACTGTCACTCCCAGGATTTACTTGTGTTGAGCTACCTTGATGAACTTTAAGCATTGCTCCAAGGCCATAGGCTGCTTGTAGAGAGAGTGTCCAACAGCTGCAATTGACCTTGTATCTGGTTATACATGGATAGAGTACCTGGGGCTTTCAGTGTGAGTCATGGCTGACTGATGACTTCTCCGTGAATGAGCATGAATGAAAGATTGGCTGTGGAGAGGAGAGTGGTCCATCCTATCTCTCTGGAGAGAGAAAGAGAAGATTGGGAGATCACTCATGAGTGATCACTTCTCTTGAGGAGACTATAAAACAGCATTAGGAGCTATCTTTGTTCTCAGCAGCAGTGGAGCCTTTCCTAAAGATACAGCCAAACTGACTTTCTAATCACATGCTCCATTTAATCACTTTAATGGATATTGGAGACCTTCAAAACAGTGAGTTTAATTTGATACCTGGTAAGTTTTACCTCCTTTAGAATTAAGAAATTTCAAACAGAGACTAAAGAATCTAAAATAATATACAACTGACGAAAATCAAAAACAGAAAGTTTTAAATGGATTTGGAAAGCCAGATATAAATTTTTCTTGTGTTAAAGTATTCTTTGAAAAATGGACTGAGATATTGCTAACTTATATCTAAGAATGGATATAGATTTCAATAGATAAGCTATTAGAAGCTGATGAGAAAATTAAAAAAAACCTTTTAACTGACATATACATTATAGAGTTTATACATTATAGAGTTTGAAGGCATGATAGACAAACCTGAGATTAGCAAAATGGGAATACAAAAGACAAATCAAGAAAAAGATCTGGATGCGGAACAGCTGTGAGAAGAAATCCTCGATAATGTTTCTTTGTGGGATTTACAAAGTGGGCTGATGAAAGCTTTGAAGACTCCTTTTAAACACCAAAGAGTGATGAAATATTAAATCCTGCGATGCTACAGGAATGATTTAAAAGTCAAGGTTATGCAGAGCAAAAAGAGGGAATGTAAAGTTGGTTTATTTGATCAGATAAAGTATTTGTTTTGATATTTCTGGTAACACCTAATGGACTTTTCACTGAACTAGTTTGCATTAGTTTTTACTATACAGGTAATTCTTGATTTACAACTCTTCAAAGTTACAACAGCACTGAAAGAAGTGACTTTTGACCATTTCTCATAACAGATGCAGCATCCTCATGGTCACTGATCAAGATCCATATGCTTGGTAACTGGCTTATATTTATGAAGGTGGAAAAATGCTTGTAAGTAACCTGGCATCGGACCAGGTTACTTACGGGACCGCAGCGACCGGTTAGGGCCCACAGAGTCGGTCAGCCAGACAGTGTCGCCTGGCGGGGCCTAGGGGAAGAGCCTTCTCTGTTGCGGCCCCGGCCCTCCGGAGATCTGTATCGCCCCCACCCTCTCCGCCTTTCGTAAACTCCTTAAGACACATCTTTGCCGACAGGCCTGGGGCGGTTGACATCTTGCCCCTAGCCAGTGTATGTTTGTGTACGTTTGTTGTATGAATGGTTTCTTAATTTAGGGGTTCTCTTTTTTATATATGTATTTTTTTATATATGTATTATGTAGTTTCTTAATATTAGATTTCTATTTATGCTGTGAGCCGCCCTGAGTTCCCTGAATAGGGTGACATAGAAATTTAATAAATAATTTAATAAATAAATAAATAAATAAATAAATAAATTTCCCAGGGTCATGTGATCACCTTTAGCAACCTTCTGACAAGCAAGGTCAATGGGTAAGGCCGATTCCCTGACTTCACAGTTGCAGTGATTCACTTAACAATTGTCTCAAGAAAGGTCGTAAAGCACAGCAAAACTCAAACTTGACAATTGTCTTGCTTTGCCACATAAACTTTGGGCTCAGTTGTGATCGCAAGTCGAGGACTTCCTGTAATTATTAAAAACTTTAATTATTAACCCAAACAAAAGTTAATTGGATGGAAGTTGTCTAGGGACTGTAGAATGAGTTGGGAAGTTAAATCCCTGAGGAAGCCATTTGCAAACCAGAATATTGTGTCCGTGCCCTTAACTAGGAGTTGAACTCAACTTGACAGGATCTTTCATTATGGCAGGGAGGAACTGCAGACTGGGTGGTAATGAGGCAAATATAATGGGATGAAAAATCCCCAAATATTGTGTGGGTCTCTGCTTGATTGGAACATTCTTTTTCGCTTTTTATTCCAACTCTTTCTTGTCAATGACAGGTGCATTTCATGTTCTTTTGCAGCATGTGATATTAGCAAACTCTGTATAGTTAAATGGCCACATCAAAACCATTAAGATAAATATTATATACCATACTAAATCTCAGAAACAGCCAGTTGAAATGAACAAAAAGTAGCAAGAGAAGTAACCAAGATAATTACTATATACTCTATATTTGGAGCGCTGAGTGTGTTTCATCCAACCCAGTCAGGAGTCAATCAGCTTCAAAAAAATGAAATAAAACAAACATATCAATCAATACCTTTGGTAGCAAAAGTACAAAATAATAAAGCAGCAGCCAGACACTATAAAAATGAAAAGGAATAATTAAGCAAGAGTTTTCCGCACGCATGATATTTATAATATTGAAAAGGGCGCGCCAGCTGAAGAGCATATAAATCTGGCCCCAAACCAACCAAAAAGATGATGACTGGAATTAGTGGTAGAGATTTATTTTTACAAGAGGGAAAATACAGTATAACCCAAACCCAAATCCATTTCTGAAAATCAAAAGCTTAGCTGACCTTCAGCTCTTAAAGCTGTGTTTTAGATTGTTCTTCCTTTGTTTATGGCAGGGGTTCTCAACCTTGGCAACATTAAGACTTGTGGACTTCAACAAGTCTGGGAATTGAAGTCCACAAGTCTTAAAGTTACCAAGGTTGAGAACCCCTGGTTTATGGAATCATATTAAAAAGAGATGTAGGCCAATAATTTGTGAAAGACCAGTCAAGATCTCTGGAGTTTAAACCAAGAAGACCCTACTTGTCACAGAGGCAGGATCTTGCTGGAAATTTCTTGGTTTAACACTAAACTGGGGCAGAGAAATATAATTTCTTGAGATACTTAGTGCTTTCTTTATTTCTGCTGTCTCTCTTGAAAAGTTGATGGACAAGCCCCGAGATGATCAATAATCTTTCCTGAAGCCAGTTTTCCTTTCTATAATTCTGCTTCCCCCCACCCTCCTTAATTCCTCTTCAAATCCAAGAGGTATATTAGATGGGTATGTGATGTCTGAACAAGTTGGATTATTCCTCATGGCAATATTTAATGTGACAGAAGAAGAAAAATTCTGAAATGCACAACTGAAGAAAAATAACATGCTTATAATTCTAATCTGATTACAATATAAAGGAAATCAGTCATGAATGAAATCCCATTTTTGCCCTGGCTGCATCCACCTACTATTTCAAGGAAATATACCCCTTAGAATTACCACTTAGAGGCCTTTGAATCTCTTGGCTTGGGAACAAATGTGTAAGTTTTTGGCACAGTAGGCTACACCAAGCCCCTGTTTGGATTTAGCATTCTGATGCAAAGTAAGCTGCTTAATGGCTTGTTCAATAAATCATAAGTTAAAAAAAAAATCCTGGCTTAGCATTTTGTGCAAATTCGCCCAATGAATAACCACCAGCCGTGCTAATCCTATCTTGCAACTTTTGATGTAAACTATCTTACAACATTTGTACTCGATTACTCTCCCGCTGGGGCTTGCAATTTGCTTGCCTTTTTCTAAAGTTGCCTTGTTCCTTGAAGGTGGGGTGGGACAGTTTTACAAAAGAAGATATGTAGGGGAGACATGATAGCAGTGTTCCAGTATCTGAGGGGCTGCGCCAAAGAAGAGGTCAACCTAGGTCAGGGCCAGGTTGTTCACCAAAGCACCAGAGGGAAGGATGAGAAACAATGGTTGGAAACTGATCAGAGAGAAACAACCTGGAATTAAGGAGAAACTTCCTGACAGTGAGGACAATCAACCAGTGGAACAGCTTGCCTCTGGAAATCATGGGCGCTCCATCACTGGAGATGTTTAAGAAGAGACTAGACATTCATCTATCTGAGACAGTATAGGTTCTCCTGCTTTATATGTATATAAAAGAGCCACCTGTGCATAAAATTTCATGTTGCGGGCTCAGAAAACCAAGAGAGACTCATTGTGTTCTTCCTAGCAGATATCTTTATTGTTCCTTGCCCATAGACAGAATCTTGCTAAACTAAAGCATGCTAACATCCCCATAAAGCATATACTCTGGGAAGGGAGGAGCCATCTTCACCCTCTTTCTCTCACACAAACTATCTGAACTGGAGTGGTCTCTTGCTCCTCTAGAATGCAGGCCCTCCCTCCTGGAAGTCCATACTCCACAGGATCAGTGATCCGACCCTCCAGTACTTGGAAGACAGCTATCTAGCAACTTTTCAGTAATGTCCTTTGCAAATTTATTGCGAGGGTGAATATAGGAAAGTCTGAAGGCTTCATTGAATCTCTCTCTCGGAGTTAAAATATACCATACAGCAAGAATAATATAATGTAATAATTATTATGAGAAGGAGTGGGCCAATTTGAGAAATGTTGCAGCCTAGAGCAAAGTTACAAAGGGTGTTCCTACTTCCTCACTATGTCAAGGATGGATTTTTAAAAGCTTTTTGGCACCCGATACAGAAAAGCACACCAGATCCTTTTGTGACAGTTAAAAATGTAATTATGATATATTAAGGTGCTAATGATTTATTTTCATTAAATACAGTAGTAACTAACCATATATCTTGTTTCATGACATAGAAAATCTGCTAAACTGGATAGCCAATTCACGCTGCTTTACAACTTGGGATAGGGATGGGTGGGGGAGGTATTTGGGCTGAAATGAACACATCCGAGAGGGCTTCAGATTGAGGGAGGTGCATCTTGTAAGAAGCTTGCAAGGCCAGAATCATCATCAAAACACACCTTCTGCATTAAGAATAAGAAGGGGGACACCCGAAGCCCATATTCCTATAAAGGCTGGATAAAATAGTATGTGATTTAAATCCTGGCCTTTTTATAGAGTGAATTCTTAAGTATTGCAATAATTAGTCTTCATTGTTTGCTTCTTGTATGTCTCCATCTGACTCTTGTCCTCAACTCTTCTGTTGACCCTCAAGTATTGGTTGAGTTTCTAGAGAGAGAGATTTACTACTATGCGTTGGGTGAAGCTCTGATGAGATCTTTACTAAACTCTTGTTTTTTGCAACTGTTTTTTTTTTTTAATTTTGCAGGCCATCCGATGCACTCTGGAAAGTTGTAGCTGCCAGTGTTTTAAGACTGGGAAAATAAATCAACGCCAGTGTGACCAATGTCGGCATGGATGGGTAGCTCATGGTAGGTAATTTATGATGATTGTACTAAAATTCTTTGTAATAGGGTTGATGCATCTGTGTGAGAAGGCTTCATTTGCAATTTTCCTTTAAAGTCAACTCAATTAAATCTACAAACCTGTTATCTGAAGCAAATTGGCCAGTCTGTTTGAACAGTATAATTGATCCTTCTGAATGATTTTTGCCTTTAAGCATGTACAGATTTTTTTCCCCGAAATTTATTTAAAAGTCCGAATTGAATAAGTTCAATTCGAGGGCTGGATTCAGATGAAAATGAAATCAGATCTACTTTCCAAATTGAATCAAATTTCCCTGATTTGTATCCCTCTATTGCAGTGTTTCTCAACCTTGACAATTTTAAGGCATGTGGACTTCAACTCCCAGAATTCCACAGCCAGCAATGCTGGCTGTGGAATTCTGGGAGTTGAAGTCCACATGCCTTAAAATTGTCAAGGTTGAGAAACACTGCTCTATTGTCTAGCTTGTCAGCTAGTCGTACAAATATATAGATAATATATAAAGATAAATAATAATATAATATAAATAATATATATAGATAAATATATAAAGCCAATCCTCATTTTGCGCAGCAAAGCTGATGATCAAGAATAAGAGAGAAAAACACCTATTATTATTATTTTTATTATTTATTAAATTTCTATGCCGCCCTATTCCGGGAACTCAGGGCAGCTCACAGCATAAATAGAAATCCAATATGAAAAAAACTACATAATACATATATAAAAAATACATATATATAAAAAAGAGAACCCCTAAATTAAGAAACCATTCATTCAGCAAACGTACACACAAACATACACTGGCTAGGGGCAAGATGTCAACCGCCCCAGGCCTGTCGGGCAGAGATGGGTCATTAGTAGTTTACAAAAGGCGGAGAGGGTGGGGGCGATACAGATCTCCAGGGGGAGTTGATTCCAGAGGGCCGGGGCCGCAACAGAGAAGGCCCTTCCCCTAGGCCCCGCCAGGCGACACTCTGTGGGCCCTAACCGGTCGCTGGGTTTCGTGGGGCAGCAGACGGTCCCGTAAGTAACCTGGTCCGATGCCATGTAGGGCTTTATAGGTCATAACCAACACTTTGAATTGCGTTCGGAGACTAATAGGCAGCCAATGCAGCTCGCGGAGTGATGCCAAAATGTGGGCATTTCTGGGCAGGCCCAACACTGCTCGCGCGGCTGCATTCTGCATTACCTGAAGTCTCCGAACATTTTTCAAAGGTAGCCCCATGTAGAGAGCATTGCAGTAGTCGAGCCTCGAGGTGATAAGGGCATGAATGACTGAGCAGAGACTCCCGGTCCAAATAAGGCCGCAACTGGTGCACCAGGCGAACCTGGGCAAATGTCCTCCTCGCCACAGCTGAAAAATGATGTTCCAAATTTAGCTGTGGATTGAGGAGGATGCCCAAGCTGCGGACCTTCTCCGAGGGGGTAAAAACTGCCCCCCAGGCTGATGGACGGATAGATTGAATTATCTTTGGGAGGCAGAACCCATAGCCACTCCGTCTTGTCGGGGTTGAGTTTGAGCCTGTTGGCACCCATCCAAACCCTAACAGCCTCCAGACATCAGCACATCACTTCCGCTGTTTCACTGAAATGACACAGGGTGGAGATGTAAAGCTGGGTATCATCAGCATACTGATGATATCTCACCCCGTGTTGTTGGATGATCTCGCCCAGCGGTTTCATGTAGCTATTAAACAGCAGAGGGGAGAGGACCGATCCCTGAGGGACCCCACAAGGGAGGAACCTAGGGGTCGACCTCTGACCCCCCGCCAACACCGACTGCGACCGACCAGTGAGGTAGGAGGTGAACCACTGCAAAACAGTGCCCCCAACCCCCAACCCCTCCAGTCGGTGCAGAAGGATACCATGGTCAATGGTATCGAAAGCCGCTGAAAGGTCAAGTAGCACCAAGATAGTGGATAATCCCTTATCCCGGGCCCGCCAGAGATCATCCACCAGCGCGACCAAAGCAGTTTCCGTGGAGTAGCCGAGCCTGAATCCTGACTGTTGAGGGCCCAGATAATCGGCCTCATCCAAGGACCATTGGAGCTGGAGTGACACCACCTTCTCAACAACCTTCCCTATAAAGGGAAGATTGGAGACAGGACGGTAGTTGTTTAAAACAGCTGGGTCCAGGGAAGGCTTCTTGAGGAGGGGGCGCACAATTGCCTCCTTGCAGGGAGCTGGAAAGGACCCCTCCCTCAAAGAGGCGTTAACAATCTCCTGAACCCAGCCCCGCGTCACCTAGAATATTTCTTATATATAAATTGATCTGGTGGTGTTTCGTTCAAGGGAAAATGCTATACAGTATTTTATCTTGATGTGCCAGTCTGCTTTGTAATCTAACATGTGCTGCATTAGCCGCGGTGGCGCAATGGTTAGAAGGCAGCACTGCAGGCTACTTCTGCTGACTGCCGGCTGCCAGCAGTTGGCAGTTCGATCCTGACCCAGCTCAAGGTTGACTCAGCCTTCCATCTTTCCAGTAAAATGAGGACCCAGATTGTTGGGGGTCAAGATGCTGACTCTGTAAACAGCTTAGAGAGGGCTATAAAGCACTGTGAAGTGCTATATGTAAAAGTCTTAGAGTGCTATTGCTATTAACTATTACAAGTAAAGCAAAGGGTTTAGATTGGAAAAAAGGAAGAAATGTGAAGAAAAGATTGGTCTAAGACCTCATTTCCCAAGCATTCCAAATGATCACTTCTGATTGATTGAAAAAATAATAATAATAAGCCATCAAATTTTTGTTACATGCAAATCTACCTAATTTAAATCCTATAAGTTGCAATTTCTATGTATATTTCCAGGCAGGTCCATCCAGATCAGTAAAATGAGGACCCAGATTGTTGGGGGCAAATATGCTGACTCTGTAAACCATTTAGAGAAGGCTGTAAAGCACTGTGAAGCGGTATATACATCTAAGTGCTATTGATAAGTTCTACAGATTGTAGCACCTGATTTATTGCAAGGGTGAGTGAGCCCAGATGTTACCGTACTACGGTACATCCCCCCAGTTTCCTTTGTCATTAGCCATTTCCTAGGGTTGCTGGGACTTGTAATTTAGCAATAGCAGGAAGACCAAATCTCTTGCCTATTGGTCAGATGTTTCTAATTGGTCAGAATGATAGGGAATGATGTTGGAATGGCTGTTAAGGCATTAATTACTGAACAAGCCGACGGATAACATAGGGAATGATGTTGGAATGGCTGTTAAGGCATTAATTACTGAACAAGCCGACGGATAACAATCTCTAGTTGCTGAACCATTATTGCTAGTGTGATTATTTTGTACCCAATGATTCATCGGTGGCTGCATTTTCTTTTCATCTTTTCAGCTTTAAGTAAACTGAGGATCCCAAACTTGTACCCAGCCAGCCAAGTGGAAATAGTCCAATCCAATGTGGTCTTTGACATAAGCAGCCTCATGCTGTATGGAACTCAAGCCATTCCTGTCAGACTCAAAATTCTCCTAGATCGTCTTTTCAGTGTCTTGAAGCAAGAAGAGGTCGTACACATCCTCCATGCTCTGGACTGGACACTTCAGGACTACATACGGGGTTATGTTCTACAGGTAAGCATCAAATTCATGGTTCTTCCTAACAGACAAAAGGCTGATAGGAAGGGAGCCAGCATGGAGTCAGCTGGAAACTAAAATACCAGAACATGTAGGAAACGTATCACCATAGAGTTCTTGAATAACAGGTGGAACTACACCTTACACCCATCGAAACACAAATGTTATTATAGTATGGAGATATACAAAGCACCCTAAAAAAATTGGGAATGCAAGGCCTGTATCTAGAGTTATGCAAATTAAAATATACAGATGATTTGACCAATAGGATTGGAATATACATATATAGGATTGGTGCAAGGAGTTAATGTCGCCAGAGATGATGTGCATTCGGTGCGGATGTTTCCAATTTATGACTTTTCTGTTGAAAACCAGTGTTTACTTCTATTTTTGGGCAAAAACACCCCAATGGGCCCGCTTAATGACTGCCACAAAAAAAGGTTATATAATTGGATCGGTCACATGGGTGACTGCTTTATGCCCGTCTTGACTTACAACTTATAAGTTGAGAATTGCTTGTATTGGTGATTGCAAAGTTTTAGCACTTTTGTTTGCTGAACCTGCTGCAGAGTCTGTGAATATTCTGATGGCATCAGAGCCGCAGTAGTAGCTAAGGATGGCCGAGGCTTGTTACCAAATGTCTGCTCACTGCGTAATTATTGACCCATGTGACATCCTTTTAGATTTCACCCTGCCTCAGAAGCCCGCTCAACGCAATCCCCATTGCCCACCCCTCTGCTCGTTTTACTTCCTTTCTTTAATGTAAAGTATGATTTACATCATGCCCCAAATAAATATTTAATGCCACTTAATAATCTTGCTTTTTAGTGTTAAGATTAAAAAAAAATGGGCTTAGTTACCTTGAACCTCTTTCGCATGAAAAATTGATGACGATACATTCCGTCTTAGAAACCTCTTGCATTGCCCGCTGAAATTTCTCAATAGGCCATCAAATACATGTTCTGTAATCAAATATTTATTGTAGTTATTGGGAAAAAGTTTGGTAGGGTTGGAGTTTGAAAGAATTACACCAACGTTCTGGTATAATTACAGCTGTGCTCTGCGAACTGGAGAAGAATCGATTTGGGTTCATTTGTGCTCTGATCTTAGCACAGAATATGATTAAACTTGCAGAGAAAGAGAACATTCAACTTAGAAGTGAAGCTAAATCTTCTTTTGATCGCTCCGCTCCTTAGCCTTGTACTTGGGTTCTGTTCCATCACAAGTATCCTAACATTATTGGGATGATCACAAAACACTCTTCAACCATCTGTTAGGACAGTGGTTCTCAACCTTTCTGAGGTTGAGACCCCACTTGCCCCGCCCATGCGCGCCGTGACCCTGACCTGGGGGCGCGCACGTGTGCGCGCGCGAGCAAAAAAAAATGTTAAATTTTTTTTTAATTTTTTTTTAAAAAAACAAAAACAAAATGGCGGCCGGGACGGGCGGATCTGCGCATGCCCGTCGCGAACCGCCATTTTGTTTTTTTTGTTTTTTTAAAAAAAATTTAAAAAAAAAAACAAAATGGCGGCCGCGACGGGCGGATCTGTGCATGCGCGGATTGGCCCGTCACACGCGCCACGCATGCGCACATCCGCCCATCGCAGGCCGCCATTTTGTGTTTTTTTAATTTTTTATTTAAAATTTTTTTAAAAAAAACCAAAACAAAATGGCGGCCGCGACGGGCGGATCTGCGCCTGCATGGATCGGCCCGTTGCACGTGCCGCGCATGCGTGGATCCGCCCGTTGCGGTCCGCCATTTTGTTTTTATTTTATTTTATTTTTTTTATTTTTTTTTATTTTTTTTTAATTTTTTTTTATTTTTTTTAATTTTTTTCCCGGCGCGACAGGCGGATCTGAGCGTGCGTGGCGCACGCGCGCCAAAAAAAATAAAAAAAATAAAAAAATAAAAAAAATAAAAAAAATAAAAAAAAATAAAAAAAATAAAAAAAATAAAAAAAAATAAAAAAAATAAAAATAAAAAAAACAAAATGGCGGCTGGAGGTGCCCAGCGACCCCCGTGAAATGGTCTCGCGACCCCAAATGGGGTCGCGACCCCAAGGTTGAGAACCACTGTGTTAGGAAAACTGTAGAAAGAACCCAGGCCAAGGTGATTGAAAAACAGAGAACAACATGCTGCAAAGGTGCTGGCAATTACCTGTCCACAGGTATATTGGTTATGTGTCTGCAACTAGCAGAGGCCAAACTGGCTTCTCAAATAACTGGCTCCTTTTTTTGACCTGGTCTGATTTGGTAGCTTTTACGGTAATTCCTTTTTCTTCTGGATTTCTTGAAACAGCTTGGTGGAACAAATCCAGGGCTATTTTTCCTCATAGAATGCCCAGAACGGAGTTCTGGCACCTTTTTTGGATGGAACCTTGTAGGGTAGGCAAGGTGGGTTACATGACGTGTGTGAGTTCCGGCACCATTTTTTTTTTTTTTTTTAGAAAAACACTGAACAAATCTATATACGAATGAAGGCTTCCAAAGCAGTTTGCAACTTGCTTTTTTTTTTTTAAAGCTGTGACTGACAAGGAAGAGGAAGCAGAAAAAGGGGAGCAAAATGTAATTTCCAATATACTTGGGGGCCACATTTTAAAGTTTTCAGAGCTGTGGTGGCATAGTGGTTAGAATGCAGCACGGCAGGCTAATTCTGCTGACTGGCAGCAGTTCGATTCTCACCAGCTCTAGGTTGACTCAGCCTTCCATCCTTCCGAGGTGGGTAAAATGAGGACCCAGATTGTTGGGGGACAATAGGCTGACTCTATAAACCACTTAGACAGGGCTGTAAAACACTGGGAAGCGGTATATAAGTCTAAGTGCTATTGCTATTTAAGTTTCCCATTGAAAGAAGAGAGAAGGTTTCCAAATTCTTCTTTCTCATGATCTCCCCAGTTGTCTTCACTTCTCTTTCTGATCTATTCTGACAATCAGGTATGTCGGGCATCAAGTAGACCAGACAAATGAAGAAGAGCAGACAAGCTTGGGTATATCTAGTTTCTTTCCTATTTTACAGGGCAATTGAGAGTGCTCTTTTTGTTAGAAACTAAATAGAACATCTCTCCCTCCAATCACCCTGGAGAAGTCAACCCAATTCAATTAACCAATCTTCTTTTGAGGCTAGTATGTTGCCCTTTCAAGTGTATTGTTACTGTTGTTTGTTGTCTTTTTGAAGGATGCTTCGGGAAAGGTCCTGGATCACTGGAGTATCATGAGCAGCGAAGAAGAGCTGGCCACCTTGCAGCAATTTCTGCGGTTTGGGGAAACCAAATCCATTGTGGAGCTGATGGCCATTCAAGAGAAAGAAGGGCAATCCATTACCGTCCCCACAACCACAGCCAGTATGGATATCAGAGCCTTTATCGAAAGCTGCAATCCGAGAAACTCGAACCTTCCTGCTTCTTTAGACAAAATGCACCCCATCCACATCCATCACTTTGAAAATGTGGTCAACAACATGGCGTTTATGCTGCCCTTTCAGTTTTATAGCCCCGTTCCTCCGCCTCTGATTGGTTCACTCCCAGAGAGGCTCCTGATGGAGTCCTCTCAAGACCACAGCCCTGACTTAAAACCAGACCACTACGTGCCATTTGCTGAAAACAGTTTCTTAACTTCCAATCCGTCGTTTCAACCAGAAAAGGAGGAGACCGTCAGCCCGGACCTCACTTTCAAACCAAAAGAGGATGTTTCACCAAGTAATGTGAAAACTCAAACCGTGTCCTCAAAGCTGGAAACAAGCCAGTTATCTCCCGAAAGTAAGATGAGGTCAGTTGACAAAAATGGGGCTGGAACAAGGAAAGGACGTGTTTTCTGCACAGCGTGTGAGAAGACCTTTTATGATAAGGGCACTCTGAAGATCCACTACAATGCGGTCCATCTGAAAATCAAACACAAATGCACTATTGACGGTTGCAACATGGTGTTCAGCTCGCTGAGGAGCCGTAACCGTCACAGTGCCAATCCCAACCCAAGACTTCACATGCCCATGAACCGAAACAACCGAGATAAAGATCTCCGAAACGGATTGTCCATCCGAGGTCTGGAGGAGAACAAAAGGACCGATTTTACCCTTCTACCTCCTGATCACAGATCAGTTCCTATCTATGGGAGTTCTGGTACTGATTCCAAAGTCCAACCAGGTTTTCACCATAGTGGGCACAATGGTGTCCTTTTCCCCAATTTGAAGACAGTGCAACCGGTCCTTCCCTTCTACCGCAGCCCGGTCACCCCAGCTGAAATTGCACACACACCAGGTATGCTTCCTTCTCTACCTCTGGTTTCTTCATCAATACCTGAACCACAGGGGTCCAGCGAGTTGCCCTTTGATCCATTGCCTAAGAAAAAATCCCGTAAGTCTAGCATGCCCATCAAGATAGAGAAAGAAGCTGTTGACACCACTAGCCCAACTAATGAAGTGGCCAGTTCAGAAGATGATGGGACGCCAAAGGCGGTAAGTGAAGGGCCTGTGGAGATGGGGGTGTCTAGGATAGAAAAAAATACGAATCATCTAATGGAGAAACGTGGAGAGGCACTGGGGACATCCATTCCCAAGGTTGGAGGGCTCAAAACTTTGCAGGCTATCGAGACAAATAACCAATGCACTGAAACGGACAAACTGCATAAGCCAGACCAAGACAAATCGCTAAGAATAGCCTCTTGTGAAAATGTACATGAAGCACCCAACCAACACCATGATGTGACCAAAGTGGCAACTGAGCCCTACAGCTACCTTAGACAACCATTGAATTACAGGATCCCAATGAACAACTGGCCTGAACTGCATTACCACTTGTTGAGTGGAAGCAGTTTCGGTACGCTATCCAACCGGAGTATGGCTGTTCCTGGCTTTGAAGCGTGTAACAATACGGATCACGGCCATCCCCAGGCCCTAGGGCTCTCGCAGGAAGACGCCCGCTTCCATTGTGACATCTGCCTGAAGACCTTTAAAAACCCTTACAGTGTAAAAATGCATTTTAAAAACGTGCATCTAAAAGAAATGCACACTTGCATTGTGGAGGGTTGCAATGCTGCGTTTCCCTCGCGTAGAAGCCGAGACAGGTAAGGATGCGTTGGGCAAAAAAATCTGCTGTGTGTGTTTAAAGTAAACTGGTTTACACAAGAGTTTCTTTTATGTTTGGGGGGAAATGCAACACTCTGCCATGCCTGCTTTACTGGCCTATTACACCCATTTGTCAGAATGGTACTAAAGTGAAAATCCATTGAAGCAAACTCCACTTTTCCGAAAGCAAAAAAGTGGTTGTATTGCTGCTAGAGACTATGAGAATGGAAAAGAAATCCATTTTTAAGAGAGTTGAAGGGGATTAGGTACCACTTCGTATTCCATCTTATGTTGTTGTTGTTGTTTTTAAAATAATCTATTGGGAACCAATGTTATGGGGGTTCTTTTTTCCTTGCCAGGTTTTCTCTCAATGTTATAAAGTAAGAATAAACAATAATGTCTTTCCAGAAACCACAGTGGAGGATTCCTCTGTATTTTATTCTTTTTATTGCTGTAACCATTTCTAATATCCAATAAGCAAAGTCTGGTCTCTTTTTATCTTGAGAGGTTTAGGAAGAGTACAGATAATCTTTGACTTACAACAGTTCATTTACTGATGGTTCGAAGTTACAACGGCACTGAAAAAAGTGACTTAGGAATGATTTTCACGCTTAACGACCCTGCAGCATCCCCATAGCTACCTGATCAAAATCCAGACACTTGAACTGACTCCCATTTATGATGGGCTTCAGCGTCCCGAGGACAAGTGATCCTCTTTTGCAACCTTCTGACAAGGAAGATTCACTTTGCAACTGTGTGACTAGCTTAACAACGGCAGGGATTCACTGTCATAAAATGGGGCAAACCTCACCTAACAAATGTCTCGCTTGGCAACCTAAATGTTGGGATCGGTTGTGGCCATAAGTGGTGGACAACCTGTGCAGATTTCCTGGGAATTGTCCTGACACTGCTGTTTCTGGAAAGCAGGTGCTGGCCCACATGCAGTCCTCCATATTGTTTTCAAACAGAGTTAACCCAGAGGAGGAATGAGGAAGATGGTGGTGATGCTCTGTAGCAATTTGGCAATTTGAAGGCGGGTGTCAATGTTGCAATGATCTTAGCCAA
The DNA here is from genome assembly GCA_034064705.1 of Bothrops alternatus. NCBI lineage: Eukaryota > Metazoa > Chordata > Lepidosauria > Squamata > Viperidae > Bothrops > Bothrops alternatus. Next base: position 100,780 of record JARGCV010000109.1, read on the forward strand.
AGCCATTTTGTTTTGTTTTCAGTTGCCACAGAACTGGAAAGGGGGAATGGTGTTTAACTGTTAGCCTAAACCAGGGGTAGGCAACCTTGGCTCTTTTATGACTCGTGGACTTCAACTCCCAGAATTCCTGAGCCAGCCATGCTGAGGGGAAAGGGAAAGGTTTCCAAGCTGAGCCATCCATGCTGGCTCAGGAATTCTGGGAGCTGAAGTCCACCAGTCATAAAAGGGCCAAGTTTGAAGACCCCTGGTTTAAATATTTAAAGATTTTTTCCTCACGATCACGTGGTCAAAATTCAAGCATTTGGGTAAGAGTAGGCAACCTTGGCTCTTTTATGACTGGTGGACTTCAACTCCCAGAATTCCTGAGCCAGCCATGCTGAGGGGGAAAGGGAGAGGTTTCCAAGCTGAACCAGGCTGGCTCAGGAATTCTGGGAGTTGAAGTCCACGAGTCATAAAAGAGCCAAGGTTGCCTACCCCTGGCCTAAACAATACGTTGTCCCCGTAGGAACCAAGGTCATCACTGCCTGGAAACTTGGCGGGCAGAGCCGTATTGGGGAAGGGGAACAATGACATCGTGTTGGGGTGGGAAGTTCAACGTTGTAACAATGCAATGCTTGGGAGGGAACTCCAGACTTGGTTTCTCTTTTGTCTGTGCCGATACTTTGCAGCCAGTAAACATGTTCTTTAAGGAAGCCACTAGCCTTGAAGTTCTGCTTTTACTGGTCTCATCTGTTGGAACCATGATAGCAGGTGGGAAGACGCTGAGCTCTTGGGCGGAGTTCGTAGGTCTCGCCAACACTGGGGTTACAGACCTGAGGACACTGTCACCTGTCATTCTACAAATGTCAAAGTTCGCCTTCCACTTCGTCCTAGCAAGACTCCCATCCTCAACAGCCAGAGGTAGTCCTCATCTTACAACAATTCATTTAGTGACCGTTCGGAGTTACCGTGGAATTGGAAAAAGTGACTTATGACCGACTTTCACCCTTACGACCATTGCAGCATCCCCAGGGTCACGTATCCAAATTCAAACGCTTGACCACTGACTCACATTTATGAAACCGTGTGACTGACTTAATTAAGAAAAGTCGTAACATGGGGCAAAACTCACTTAACAAATATCTCACTTAGCAACATTAATTTTGGTCTCAAAAGGGGTTCACATGACCCTGGGACACTGCAGCCCTCATAAGTACACGATTGCCAAGTGTGCAAATTTCAATCACGTGATCCTGGGGATGCTACAATGGTCGTAAGTGTGAAAAACGGTCATAAGTCACTGTTTTCTGTTGTATCTTTGAACAGTCACTAAACAAATGGTTGTAAGTGGATTACAACTACCCAATTTTTAATGAGAATTCTGTATTCCTATCCTAGTTTGTATTTTCTCTGGGTTTTTTGATTCCTACAAGGCCTGTGATGTGCTTCTAACTGGCACAGCGTTCTTGTGAACAGCTCCACACATCCCATTCTTCTCCATTCCACTTCTTTCAAAATAGTTTAATTCTTATTCTTATTATTATTATTTTCTAAACGGGAAGCTTCCCTGCTCCTTTTTTTTAACTCTAGATATTTCTTTTTCTCCAGACACAGCTCCAATTTAAACCTTCACCATAAACTTTTAACGAAAGATCCTTTGGACATCAGGAAGGACCATTTCAACGCAATCGATCTCTTGAAGGACATGGCCCAAGACGTTTGCCCAGAAGCTTGCTTGAAAGGACACATGGAGCAACACACGTCGGTCATTTTCAAAGGCACAAACAGAACTGGCAGCTTGGTTTTCCCGATGAGCAAGTTCGCAGAACCCTGTCCCGAGAGCTGTGAGCATAACCCCAATGAGGGAGCAATTCTGGATTTAAGCGCCACGTCTAGCATTAAGTCAGAGAGTGGGACTCACTCCTCGTGGGATTCAGATGGAGGCAACGAAGAAAGTCCAGAGGCTTTAGAGGACAGCAACGAAAGCTGTGAAAGTCTGTGTTTGATGCCCAATGAGGAGCTTTACCAAGACTGTTGTCCGGTGGAGGCCCCTGCCACGAATTTCCCAACCACACCTTCCAGCTTGCCAATAACCTGTCACCTCTGCCAAAAAAGCTACAGTAATAAAGGAACGTTCCGAGCCCATTACAAAACGGTGCACCTCCGTCAGCTGCACAAATGCAAAATCCCGGGTTGCAACACAATGTTTTCTTCTGTTCGTAGTAGGAACCGGCACAGCCAAAATCCCAATTTACACAAGAGCTTGAGCAGGTCAACCCATAGCCCCTTGTCATAGCTCAGTATTTCAGAGCAGTTGCTGTTGTGTTCTATTTATCATTTCAGCTTCTTCTTCTTCTTCTTCTTCTTCTTCTTCTTCTTCTTCTTCTTCTTCTTCTTCTTCTTCTTCTTCTTCTTCTTCTTCTTCTTCTTCTTCTTCTCCTCCTCCTCCTCCTCCTCCTCCTTGTTTTGTTAAACATTAGAAAGAGATGTGATTTGTTTGCTTTTTTGTACCCCGTTCCAAATCGAAGGTGCAATTCTATTCTTGGTTCAGATGCACCCACCCAACGGGTTAGGTTTTTCATACTGTAAACGTTGACACCGATATAATAAAGAGATACAAAGCTAGCATAGAAAATGATACCCCCAAGTCAGGTTTGTTTCCCCCCCCCCTCTTCACTCTTATTATAAACTCTTGTTCTAAAACTAAGACCGGCTTGTGACACCGTTTTGCGTTTGACACCCAAATGCCACTTTCAGCACCTGTCCTGTCTTTGTTTTAATGTGTAGCTTCTCCTTCCAGCTGACTTGACAATATTAATGTGGTGATTTCCCCATAATTTATTATTGTATGCCTGGGAACAGACAGGTGGCAGATTTTTTTAAAAAAAAAACTGTAGCATTTGATTCTGGATTTCTTGGTGGCAGGTGAAATTCTATTTGAAGACCCATTGTTGGGTTCTGTTCTGCTCCGTTCTCGCCACATTCTTGTCTATGTGAAGAACAGAGTCGGCTTCAAGATGGACCTATGAACTGCCAGATGCTAAAGCCACTCAGCAGTTCTTGGGTGTCTCTTGAAACTTACTTCCAATCAACCCTGTCTCTCTCTTTTTTTTTTGCAAGGAAACAAATCCTGGAAACAATTCAAGTTCTATTTTTTTTTTAAATTTTGGAAAGAGACTCCATTAACTTTTGAACGCATCGGCATTGAATTATATACAGGACCAGCGAAACCTGAGATGCATTCAAAGATTTTGAACCACATGTAGGACATTTTGAAATGCAATGTATAATTTTACTGCACTTTTTTTATTGCTACACTGAGAAAAATTAAATCCTGGGGAAAAAATGTATTCAACATTTTCCAGAGTTTGGCAAGAAGCAATATGAAATTAAAGCGGGAAGATCTATGAATATGAATGGATATCTGTCTATTGTGTTGAGGCTGGGCAGAAGATCAATATTTCATTACAAATTCAATAAGAATCATCCACTGACTTTGATGATGTTCTGTTTTGTATTACCACATTTATTTAGTACAAATGAATAATATTCCACATCCTGGTCATTATGCATATCAGTATGGTGTTATGTCTTATGCACTTAATGACGATGGTCTTACATTTTATTTAAAGAACACTTTTGTTCTATTTAATTTTCAGTCAGGCGATAGGATTACTGTGGTTGTGTATGGCAGGTGTAAACGTGAAATAACTATGAGCAGGGAAAGGAATTCAAAGGTGGTGTTTTTTTATCACTAAGCCTTTGAATGATACATGTTTATATCATAGGTTGATCCATTGTATTCAGCAAGCATGATGCCAAATGCACATTAGGTACATACGATACCAAAATGATTCAAATTCTTTATGGTTTGTTTCTTTGACATGGGATCTCTCTCTTCCCCAGAGTTTTGCAGCTTGCTACATTCGAAAATCGTTATTTGTTGTTGCTGCTGTGTAATGTCTGACTAATATTAAAATAAACAAAAATAGTTTTTACATCGCAGCTAAGATAAATAGGGCAAGTTATCTCTCTTGGATATTCACATATCCCAGTGATTAATTTGTTCTAAGCCACAGAGTGTGTAAACTCAGTTGCGTTATTGTTGCTCTGGGGTGTAAAGGTTGCAGACCCAGTTTATTGTTGCTAGAGTCCAAGCTTTTTTTTTTTTTAATGGCTAAATTAGATTGTGTGGCAGCTCTAGAGTCATAAGGGAGGGGACCATTTATATGACCAATTTCCAAAGAAACCATCAGTTATAAACTGACTCCTTCAAAACAAATTGGATTTGTGCACTGATTTCAAAATGGGATTTTGAAGACTGGATAAGAGAGAACATTGGTTTAGAGCAGGGATGTCCAACCTTGGTGACTTCAAGACTTGTGGACTTCAACTCTCAGAATTCCATAGGTCTTAAAAGTTTTCATGGTTGAACATCCCTAGTTTTTCATGTGGATCCAATATACTTAAATCCAGAGACTGTTTTGCATGCTTTGGATGGAAATTCATCCAAAACCTGAAGGTTATAATGTTGCAGCAGCATTGATATTTATATAAAGGTTGAATAGAATGAGTTGTAAACCAACCCATGAATAAGCCAGGTTAGCAGAGGACAAAGAAGAAGACTTGTGACTTGCAACAGGATTAGTAAAGTTGGCAAGTCTCTAAAAAAATTCTAAAATCTAAATCTAAAAAAAGAAGCAGATGCTGAATACTGAGGATTCTTTTGTGTTTTAGACCTTCCCTCCTGCAAGAGAACAAAAAGGAAATCTCAGGAATTGCTCAGGAAAGCTCAAGTGGTGGGAATCCTGTTCATAAACCTCAACAGCATTCCCAGAAAGTGGTCTGAAGATGTAGTAAACCAGTTTGAATAGAATGAGTAATGGCCAAGTTGATGCCATTCCTATGTTTAACTATGCCAAGTATGCCCAGATGTTTTATCAGTGCTCACAGACTAAATAAAGCATTCCCAGATAAACCCTGAGCTGTAAATAGGGCTTAGGTGTGCCATGCACCAAGCATACCTAATAAAATTCATTGTCAAGATGAAGATGACCCACAAAAAACAATTTTGCAATTCTCAACCTGTGAAAAGGGGAATTGGGGTGACTCTTTGGTGGGGAGAACTGTTGCTTTAGCACAGGGGTCTTCAAACTTGGCCCTTTTATGACTTGTGGACTTCAACTCCCAGAATTCCTCATCCAGAATTCTGAGAGTTGAAGTCCACAAGTCATAAAAGGGCCAGGTTTGAAGACCCCTGCTTCAGCAGATACTCGACCTACAGTCTTAGGGGTTAGTGAACAGATCCAAGGGAACAGTGTAAGTTAAGTATAACTACATACTCAAGCTGCATTGTTCTCCTAGGCTGATGGATGGACAAATAAAGGAATCACCCAGAGGAAAAAAGATAGGAACAGAATAAATCTGAATAATTAAACATCTTGTTTTGTCTTATTGTCTACAAACATAGGTGTTTCATTTCAAAGTTGGATTCCTTTTTTCTGGGAATGAGTTTTGGTTGAAAGACAGAACAATCTAACCCCCATGTTGATTCATGATTAAAACTAAAACTTTCTCCTTTATTCCAGCCTTACTGAATCACATACTCTAAAGAGGATTGGGGCCTCAGCTCCCATGTTGCAACTTCTAAAGGCCCTATTGCACTGACATGTGCACCACCCAACTGAGGTCAGGGTAGCTAGACGTAGAATTCAAGCCCACCACATCTTTTTCCATGGATTTCAACTCTCCTTTTTAATTCGCCCTGTTGTTGATGTTCTTGTAAATGTGCTTACTTCATTTTTAAGATTGTTTTTTAATGCAATGAAAGAAAATGGGTGCTGTAAGTGAAAGTTGTATTGTTCCCGTCTTATGATTCCTCACTATTCTGCCAAAGTAATGCTGTTTTGTATTTCTGCAGAATTTTTATGTGTTAATAAAAATGTATAGCACTGTCTCTCATTGATCCTAGCCAGATTCAAGTCACACTGCAAATGGAAGTGAGGGACATGGATGAATATTGTTCAGAGTGGTCCACATGCTGGGAGCTACCATCAAGGTCACCTCTGCATCTTGGCTAGTGAGAGAAAGAACAGAATGGTTTGTCAAATTAGAGCAGGAATTTCCAAACATGGCAACTTGTGGACCTCAACTCCCAGAATTCTGATAATGCTGCTAAGGAATTCTGGGATTTGAAGTCCATGAGTTGCCTCGTTTGGAGACCCCCTGATCTAGAGAGCCAAATAAGATGGAATAGAAAGAGGCAATCCTTTGCTTTAAAGCTGGTAAGATATTTAGAGGTTTACATAGCATTTAGATTGGTTTTGGGGTTCAATGAACAAGCAGGAGCTATATTCTGAGGCAGGGGTCTTCAAACTTGGCCCTTTCATGACTTGTGGACTTCAACGAGAAAATTCTATGCTTCCGCATGACATTTAATTCAATCCCTAACTTTGTATGCAGAAAAATAAAATACAATTTCTGCCTGCTATAAGGCTGCCAACTCTGCTTTGGAATGTAAAGAATTTAAGCAACCCTTTACTGCACAGTACCTCCTCCCCCCCCCGTTTTCATACCCCCCTCTTAATTTTTTTTTTTTTTGCCAACAATGTCCCAAGGAAATGAAACTGACATGGAGAAGGTGGAGGTGGGAGGCTGGAGAAGAAATGGCGTTCCTATTTAATCACGCAAGCTAATCTGAAGGATGAGCATGACTGCAGGCATAGCTTTACAGGCAGTAACTTGAGTGAACAGTCACCGGGGCACAGGGTGAATCTGGATTGCAAACATTCCCATGTAAATTCAAGCAACCAACACATGTCGCAATGAATTAGGAGTGCAGAGATGTTATTGGAGAGGCGGCGTGGAAGAGCAAATGGAGAAATTCATTAAAAAGTTTCCTGCTCTGTCCTTAGATATTTTCAAGATTAAAAGTGAAAATAAGAAAGAAAAAAAAGACTGATAGATACATTTTAAAAGAAAATTGCTGTGTTGTTGGAAATCCAGAGACCATAGCAAAGTGGAAATGATGTTGAGCCAAGACTGGGGGAGACTTTGAGCCAGCTTCTCTCTTTCAGTCCTAGCTACCTCACACAGTTGTTGCAAAAAATTGGAAGAAAGGAGTACGTAATCCAGTTGCAGAAACTGGGAATGTCTAAAAAAATGTTCTTTGCAACAATAGGAAGGTTAGCCATACTCCAGGATAGAACAATGGATCCTATATCTACTCCAACACATACTATGATTTAGAACATAGAATAATATTGTGGGAAGGGACCCTAGAATAATATTGTGGGAAGGGACCTTGGGGGTCTTCTAGTCCAACCCCTCACCAGGGCAGGGGTGCCTATACCAGGGGTAGGCAATCTTGGCTCTTTTATGACTTGTGGACTGCTCAGGAATTCTGGGAGTTGAAGTCCAATAAAAGAGCCAAGGTTGCCTACCTCTGGCCTATACCATTCTGGACTTTTCTTGGGCTTGATAGGATGGATACACAATGATCATAGAAAGAATAACAGAATAACAGGATTATCATTTGCATCTCACTTTATTAATAACTTTATTGTCATTGTGTATACGCAGTATACACATACAATGAAATTTATATGACACCCAGAGACCAGGTCCCACACACATAATCCCCAAACACACTCCCACCCACAATTCCCCACCCCCTAAACCACCCAGCATCCACCCAACAGACCAAGTAGTACTATCCAACAGTTCACTGATGGTGGCTCTTTAGTTCATTATTAAGTGCAACTATAGCGCTGGGATAAAAACTATTCAGAAAAAGGGTGGTCCGAATTTTAAATGTTCTGTATCTTCTACCAGAAGGCAACAGTCCAAAATGATTGTAAGTAGGATGGGAAGAATCTCTTAGAACGTTACGCAACTTCCTCAAACCACGAGATTCGAAGATGTTGTCCAGGGCTGGTAGCTGGAGTCCAATAATATTCTGGGCAATTTTAATAATTCTCTGTAGAGCCTTTTTGTCTGCTACAGAGCTGCTCCCATACCATGCAAGAATGCTGTATGTCAGGACACTCTCACTGGTGCTGTGATAGTAGGACAGAAGTAGATGTTGAGATAGATTTATCTTCCTGAGCATTCTCAAGAAGTACAGCCTCTTCTGTACCTTCTTCACAAGCATGTTAACGTTCATAGACCATGAGAGGTCCTCCGAGATATAAGTGCCCCAAAATTAAGCATGAGCTTAATGAAGCATTTTATTCTAATCTGCATCCTTTCTGGGTGTTAATACCCAAAATGCTCAAAGAAAATCTTATTTGGGTAGCTCAGGTCTGAGCAGGGAAGCTCTAAATATCTCTGAGCATTTCTTCCATGGTTCTGAAGCTCTTGTCTGACAAGGGTCCCGCTACGTCCAAACCCCAGGCCACCTTGTTTTACAATTCCTTCCCATGTGGCAGGTTGCTTCTGATCCTAGAAACACAGAAAGCAGATTTTTTTTTCCATCCTCCAGACAAAAGTAAACCTCTTTTGTTTGGTACCTACAAGGAGTTCATTTTTGTAGCTTCCTTTTTGCCCCCAGCAAAGAGAAGGAAAAAAAAAAAACATCTAAAGCAGTTGTCAGCTTTCTCAACCATTGTATACTGGTAAATACAACAGCTGGAAATCGGTTTAACCCTTTCTTTTCCTGCCCTGCTACAATCTGACCGGTTGCAGGACCCGAGTATGGCCAGTCTAGAGAAAAGAAGGACGAAGGGGGACATGAGAGCAGTGTTCCAGTATTTGAGGGGCTGCCACGAAGAAGAGGGGGGCGTCAACTTATTTTCCAGAGCGCCAGAAGGCAAGACAAGGAACAATGGATGGAAACCAATCAAGGAGAGAAGCAACCTGGAACGAAGGAGAAAAGTTCCTAAGGGTGGAGACAATTAACCAGTGGAACAGGAGTTGCTCTCAGAAGTTGTGGGTGCTTCATCACCGGGGGGGGGGGGGTTTAAGAAGAGACTGGACAGTCACTTGTCTCAAATGGTATAGGGCAGTGTTTCTCAACCTTGACAATTTTAAGGCATGTGGACTTCAACTCCCAGAATTCCACAGCCAGCATTGCTGGCTGTGGAATTCTGGGAGTGGAAGTCCACATGCCTTAAAATTGTCAAGGTTGAGAAACACTGGTATAGGGTCTCCTGCTTGAGCAGGGGGAGGGGGCTGGACTAGAAGACCTCCAAGGCCCCTTCCAGCTCCATTCTGACCAATTGAAATTTGAGGCACCCTGAAATACAGGCATTTGTAGAAAAACAGCTTTTGAAGAATGCAAGACCAATATTAGGAAACAGTGCTTAACACTGCAAAGACGGATCCCCCCCCCCAATTTGAGGTGGGGGTTGAGGGTGCTTTTGACTCACATTGTGCCTCCTGATAACTATCTGGATGTGTCCCTGCAGACATCTTGACAAGATTTTAGAAGTAATTTGCCATTGCTTTCTTCCTAGGGCTGAGAGTGAGTGACTGGCCCAAAGCCATCCAGCTGGATATTGTACCTAAGGTGGGACTAGAACGGATGGCCTCCCTGTTTCTAGCCAGATGCCTTAACCACTACACCAGACTGTCTATTTTGATCTCTGAAGTGAACAGTCCATGAGAGAAGAACAGAGCAAGCTTGGTATTCTAAACTTTAAAGGGCAGGCAAATGCTATCAACATCCGTCTTCTTTCTTTCCTGTTTCCATTCTAACATTCTTTGCTCCCTCCAAACCATTTGTAAAGGACCCGGATAGCTCATCCCGTTTACATTCCTTGCTGGGAAATAGCTTAAGCCAACTTCACGCCAGTGTAAAAAAATAGAAGTTTCCAGCTGCTCAACAGAGTGCAGCTGTTGGTCAAGAGAGACCTCTGCTGGAATCCATTCACCACTACATGAAAAAAAAATATTTCTAGGTTCAATTAATGCTTAAAAGGAATTGTGAAGCATCTTCTTGGGCACTGGTTGAGAAGAGGGGGTCAACCTATTCTCCAAAGCACCAGAAGGCAAGGCAAGACACAATGGATGGGAACTAATCCAGGAGAGAATCAACCTGGAATTAAGGAGAAAATTCCTTAACAGTGAGGACAATAAACCAATGGAACGGATTGCCTTTAGAAGTTGTGGGAGCTCCATCAAGAATGTTTTAAACCCGTAGAGGGAAAAATAATTTTAGAAAATAGTCGAGTTTTCTTTGAATGAAAGAAAACCTTTGAAAATTGGCACATTAGGGTCCATGGAATCGCGAAAAGTTGGACATAACTTGTCCAACAACAACATTCCTGCTTGAACAGGGGGATGGATTAGAAGACCCCCCAGGGTCCCTTCCAGCTCTATTCTATTCTATTCTATTCTACAATCTGTCTATTCTATTCTATTCTATTCTACAATCTATTCTATTCTATAATCTGTCTATTCTATTCTATTCTATTCTACAATCTGTCTATTCTATTCTATTCTACAATCTGTCTATTCTATTCTATTCTACAATCTGTCTATTCTATTCTATTCCATTCTATTCTACAATCTGTCTATTCTATTCTATTCTATTCTACAATCTATTCTATTCTATTCTACAATCTGTCTATTCTATTCTATTCTACAATCTGTCTATTCTATTCTATTCTACAATCTGTCTATTCTATTCTATTCCATTCTATTCTACAATCTGTCTATTCTATTCTATTCTATTCTACAATCTATTCTATTCTATTCTACAATCTGTCTATTCTATTCTATTCTACAATCTGTCTATTCTATTCTATTCTACAATCTGTCTATTCTATTCTATTCCATTCTATTCTACAATCTATTCTATTCTATTCTACAATCTGTCTATTCTATTCTACAATCTGTCTATTCTATTCTATTCTATTCTACAATCTGTCTATTCTATTCTATTCCATTCTATTCTACAATCTGTCTATTCTATTCTATTCTACAATCTATTCTATTCTATTCTACAATCTGTCTATTCTATTCTATTCTACAATCTGTCTATTCTATTCTATTCCATTCTATTCTACAATCTGTCTATTCTATTCTATTCTATTCTACAATCTGTCTATTCTATTCTATTCTACAATCTATTCTATTCTATTCTACAATCTGTCTATTCTATTCTACAATCTGTCTATTCTATTCTATTCTATTCTACAATCTGTCTATTCTATTCTATTCTATTCTACAATCTGTCTATTCTATTCTATTCTACAATCTGTCTATTCTATTCTATTCCATTCTATTCTACAATCTGTCTATTCTATTCTATTCTATTCTACAATCTATTCTATTCTATTCTACAATCTGTCTATTCTATTCTATTCTATTCTACAATCTGTCTATTCTATTCTATTCTACAATCTGTCTATTCTATTCTATTCCATTCTATTCTACAATCTGTCTATTCTATTCTATTCTATTCTACAATCTATTCTATTCTATTCTATTCTACAATCTGTCTATTCTATTCTACAATCTGTCTATTCTATTCTATTCTATTCTACAATCTGTCTATTCTATTCTATTCCATTCTATTCTACAATCTGTCTATTCTATTCTATTCTATTCTATTCTACAATCTATTCTATTCTATTCTACAATCTGTCTATTCTATTCTATTCTACAATCTGTCTATTCTATTCTATTCCATTCTATTCTACAATCTGTCTATTCTATTCTATTCTATTCTACAATCTGTCTATTCTATTCTATTCTATTCTACAATCTATTCTATTCTATTCTACAATCTGTCTATTCTATTCTACAATCTGTCTATTCTATTCTATTCTATTCTATTCTACAATCTGTCTATTCTATTCTATTCTACAATCTGTCTATTCTATTCTATTCCATTCTATTCTACAATCTGTCTATTCTATTCTATTCTATTCTATTCTATTCTACAATCTGTCTATTCTATTCTATTCCATTCTATTCTACAATCTGTCTATTCTATTCTATTCTATTCTATTCTACAATCTGTCTATTCTATTCTATTCTATTCTACAATCTATTCTATTCTATTCTACAATCTGTCTATTCTATTCTATTCTACAATCTGTCTATTCTATTCTATTCCATTCTATTCTACAATCTGTCTATTCTATTCTATTCTATTCTATTCTATTCTACAATCTGTCTATTCTATTCTATTCTATTCTATTCTATTCTATTCTACAATCTATTCTATTCTATTCTATTCTACAATCTGTCTATTCTATTCTACAATCTGTCTATTCTATTCTATTCTACAATCTGTCTATTCTATTCTATTCCATTCTATTCTACAATCTGTCTATTCTATTCTATTCTATTCTATTCTACAATCTATTCTATTCTATTCTACAATCTGTCTATTCTATTCTATTCTACAATGTCTATTCTATTCTATTCCATTCTATTCTACAATCTGTCTATTCTATTCTACAATCTGTCTATTCTATTCTATTCTATTCTACAATCTATTCTATTCTATTCTACAATCTGTCTATTCTATTCTACAATCTGTCTATTCTATTCTATTCTATTCTACAATCTGTCTATTCTATTCTATTCTACAATCTGTCTATTCTATTCTATTCCATTCTATTCTACAATCTGTCTATTCTATTCTATTCCATTCTATTCTACAATCTGTCTATTCTATTCTATTCTATTCTATTCTATTCTACAATCTGTCTATTCTATTCTATTCCATTCTATTCTACAATCTGTCTATTCTATTCTATTCCATTCTATTCTACAATCTGTCTATTCTATTCTATTCTATTCTACAATCTATTCTATTCTACAATCTGTCTATTCTATTCTATTCTACAATCTGTCTATTCTATTCTATTCCATTCTATTCTACAATCTGTCTATTCTATTCTATTCTATTCTACAATCTGTCTATTCTATTCTATTCTATTCTATTCTACAATCTATTCTATTCTATTCTACAATCTGTCTATTCTATTCTACAATCTGTCTATTCTATTCTATTCTATTCTACAATCTGTCTATTCTATTCTATTCCATTCTATTCTACAATCTGTCTATTCTATTCTATTCTATTCTATTCTACAATCTATTCTATTCTACAATCTGTCTATTCTATTCTATTCTACAATCTGTCTATTCTATTCTATTCCATTCTATTCTACAATCTGTCTATTCTATTCTATTCTATTCTACAATCTGTCTATTCTATTCTATTCTATTCTATTCTACAATCTATTCTATTCTATTCTACAATCTGTCTATTCTATTCTACAATCTGTCTATTCTATTCTATTCTATTCTACAATCTGTCTATTCTATTCTATTCTACAATCTGTCTATTCTATTCTATTCCATTCTATTCTACAATCTGTCTATTCTATTCTATTCCATTCTATTCTACAATCTGTCTATTCTATTCTATTCTATTCTATTCTACAATCTGTCTATTCTATTCTATTCCATTCTATTCTACAATCTGTCTATTCTATTCTATTCTATTCTACAATCTGTCTATTCTATTCTATTCTACAATCTGTCTATTCTATTCTATTCCATTCTATTCTACAATCTGTCTATTCTATTCTATTCTATTCTATTCTAACAACCTTTGAAAATATAAAGTATAATTAAAGAGATTTTTTGTGGGGGAGAATTGGGGGAAATGCAAGTGGAAGTGACAATGACAAATGTCACTCACCAAATAGTGCAACAGATAGAATGTGACATTGAAGTGGAAACCACATTGGCTGCTACAGGGACCTACAGGTATTGCCTTTTCTAAATTTTTGGCATCGTTATGGATTATCAATGCTTAACACAGATTATAAATGGAGTAACTGCTCCCCAAAAGAGGGAGGAAAATTCATCACTGAAAAAGTTAAAACAGGATGGGATTTGCATACAAGGACCTGGACATTTCCAGTCCTACTTCAATGACAACAACTCTGATTAGATCATGCAGAGCCATGGGGACATTAATTAAAACAATCCTTTTAAAATTCAGGTAGGCCAGGATGTCAGAGACACCATAGCAGTGGTGGGATTCAGCCGGTTTGCACCACTTCGGTAGAACCGGTAGCTAAATTTTTGTTGCCCAGGCCCAGAACGGACTTCCGGAGGCGGCATCCACACAGGTGACATGATCAAGCTATGAACTATATTCCTAGTTCATAAATTGGTTCATCAGGACTAGCACCGATGATGTACCTAGTTTGGGTAATAAAACGTCTGCAAGAAAACAAGCAAGCTCAGAGATCACCCAGGACCCCTCATTTCAACCATTCAAATATTCTCCTTTGTTAGAACTATATTCTGCAAAAGTTTGCTCTGTTCATTTTTTGTAAGATTTATCCATTTAATTAAATTAGAAGCAATGAAACAACTGAATCACACATGGAAGCCTTCTGAATGCCAAACAATTGTGTCCCTCACTTTTTTTTGCAAAGCAGTCAAAGGGTTTAGTGTGTAAAATATTCAACAGATTTAATTATGTTTTAACTAATTAATTACAGGCATTTTAATTGTTTGGCAGTTAGGACAGGATCAACAATGAACACATCTCCACTTCTACTAAGTAGCTGTAGTGTAGTAGTGGTTCAAGAGATTCAAGAAACAGACATCTTTTTCATATAAAACTAGAAAAACTTCTTCTAAATCTACTATTTGCTGATGTGAATAAGTTAACCTTCCAGCCATAACATTCAGAAGGAGCATTAAATATATAAGAGCATTCCAAAAGTTCCAGAGATTGAATGATTAATTAAAATGCATTTATGTCTTTTAATAAATGAAGTAAAACTGAGGTGCATCATTTTATTTTTTAAAAAACAATCCAATGCACCTCCCAGTCTTGAAGGTTCTGAGTGGCTTTACAATGCATGCATTTAAGCAAATAAAAATTAAAAATCACAACAGCATAAAAGATTTTAAAATACCCAAAGGCTTAAGGTTCAGGCAAAACTGCAATAAGCAAACTAGATTCAATGACAGCAACCGTTTTGTTCTGTTAAAGATTCTACCCAGGAAAAAGCAAAATTTACTGTACTGTTTAATGTTACGTGTTGGGTTCCTCATGTTTTCTGAGCCTATGTTTGGGATTTTGTGTTGTTTTTTTTGGCAGTGGGGGTGTATGTGAGATATTTCCTATGTAACCGCCTCAGTGCATCATCCCAGATTTTAACATAACAAGAGTTGGACGGGATCTTGGAGGTTTCTAGACCAACCCTTTGCTCAAGCAGGATGTCCTATACCAGTGGTGGCAAACCTTTTAGACGCCGAGTGCCCAAAAACCACCCTGCCCCCGCTTCCGCTCACCTGCCTCCCTATCCCACTCTGCCAGCCCGGAGGGCCACCTACCACCTCCATGGCCCGTCGCAGATCACGCAGGCGACCCTGCAATGCCATGGTATCCACACCCGCCGCCTGCACCCCACAGCATCATCTGCGTGCGACGGGGCACAAGGGTGGAGTCTTGTCCCTGCTGGCCGGCTGCCATGTCCTTGGCTGCGCTCCTGCATGTGGGCCACACCCAGGGGTGATTCTCCTCTGGGCAGCTGCTGGTGAGGAGGGGGCCACAGGGGGAGGCGGGGCTGGGGCGATGGCGCGCGTGTCCATAGAGAGGGCTCAGAGTGCCACCTCTGGCACACGTGCCATAGGTTCGCCCCCACTGTCCTATACCATTGATTGTCCAATCTCTTCTTAAAAACCTCCAGTGTTGGAGCATTCACAGCTTCTGGAGGCAGGTTGTTCCACTGGTTAATTGTTCTCACTTTCAGGAAATTTCTCCTTAGTTCTAGGTTGCTTCTCTCCTTGATTAGTTTCCATCCATTGCTTCTTCTCCTGCCTTCAGGTGCTTTGGAGAATAGCTTGACTCCCTCTTCTTTGGGGCAGCCCCTGAGATACTGGAAGACTGCTATCATGTCCCCCCTCGTCCTTCTCTTCATTAAACTAGACCAGGGGTTCTCAACCTTGGCAAGTTGAAGTCCACAAGTCTTAAAGTTGCCAAGGTTGAGAACCCCTGAACTAGACATACCCAATTCTTGCAACCAGTCTTCATATTTTTTAGCCTCCAGACCCCTAATCATCTTTGTTGCTCTTCTCTGTACTCTTTCCAGAGTCTCAACAACTTTTTTATAACGTGGTGACCAAAACTGGATGCAGTATTCCAAGTGTGGTCTTATCAAGGCCTTATAAAGCAGTACTAACCCTTATGATCTTGATTCCACCCCTCACGGATTATGTTGGCCTTTTGCCCACTTACTGATGAGTTTTACACACAAGTAGGTTACATCTGCTTACTTTAGTTGTTTTGTGCTTTCTTTCCCGCCAAATGATTTAGAGTGAAGACTAGCAATCAATGGTTGACAATTACCTCCGCAAATTTAGTTACCCATATCACAATCACAAGGAAATCTCACCAATTCATTAGAGGTTCACAGAAGGCAAAAACATTTTGGACCTGAGATTTTAATGCTGGTGGCAGGCAAAAAGGGAGTAAGTTCTAGAGACCTAGAACTAAGGAGAAATTTCCTGACAGTTAGAACAATTAATCAGTGGAGCAACTTGTCTCCAGAAGTTGTGGGTGCTCCAACACTGGAAGTTTTTAAGAAGAGATTGGACAACCATTTGTCTGAAATGGTATAGGGTTTCCTGCCTGAGCAGGGGGTTGGACTAGAAGACCTCCAAGGTATCTTCCAACTTTTATTATTATTATTATTATATTATATTATTATTATAATTATATTATTATTATTATTGATTATCACACAGTCAGCCAGATGTTCAGACTGGATTTGGTATTTTGTCTACCTATCGAGTCCTTACCAAGGATCTGGGATAGGCAGATGTGGATTGTTATTATATTATTATATTATTATTATTATATCTCTTGGGGAGATGAAGATAGTCAAAAGGCAGTTTGGGGCTTTTTAAAACCAAAACCTATATTAATACATTTAATTGCATTTAATACACTTCAACAGGAAAAGAGTTGTAAAGACAAAAGTTGCCTTTTTTTTTTATTTATTCCTGATGTCAGACCTCTCTTTTTGACGTTGTTGTTCTTGTTAATACAAGGCAGCCAGTTGCCAACCATGGAGGAAACAACAGAAAGATACCCACCATAAAACGTGCAATTAACCAACGCGGCCTTTTGTGTTGTTATTCTTCTTTCCCTTCTTCAAACACCCCCCCCGGCGGGGGGGAGGGAAACTCTGCCCAAGACTCTCCCCTCCCCCCTTCTCGATCGAGCAGCTAAAATCTGGCTTTGGCTTTTAGATCAATTCAGCTTTATTCCCCCCCACCCCCACCCCCACCCCTCTAACCGGCAGGCCCGCTTTCCTGCATTTTAGCACGCTGCCTTTTGCACACTCGGCTCACAAGCCCCCCCGTGCCCCCCACACCATTTCTAGCTCCTCGGAGGGGATCCCCCCCCCGGCTGCCCAGCGCTCTCCTTGCGCCCCTCGCCTTTGCGCAGCCCGCAACTCGGCGCAGAGAAAAGGCACTGAATAGAAAGAGGCGGAATGGGGGGGGGGAGAAGGAATGCAGAGGCCGGCTACCGGTTCTCCCCTTCCCCTTTCCCGCTCGGCCGGCGTTCTCTCCCCCTGCACCCCCCCCTTTTTCCCGGGCGAAGAAAGGGCCTCTCCTTCCCGTTGCCCGCCCCCCCCCGGCCAGGCTCGCCTGGCGCGCGCTCGGCCGGGGTGTCCGTCCCTGCGCGCGCCACGGAGAGGAGAAGGACGACCTTCTGGCCGGCGGGGGCTGCGGGGCCGCCTTGCCGCCTGCGTGGAAAGAGCGGGTAGGGGAGGCCGGGCGAAGCGAGCCACCGAGCCCCCCCTTCCAAAAAAAAAGAAGAGGGAAGGAAGGAAAGAAAGAAGGAAAGGGAAGGAGGGAGGAAGAAAGGAAGGAAAGAAGGAAGGAAGGAAAGAAAGAAGGGAAGGAGGGAGGAAAGAAGGAAGGAAGGAAAGGAGGGAGGGAGAGCATCCAGGGTTCCGGCGTCGCAAGAGAAGGGAATTCCCCCCTCTTTGCGGCGGCGTCGGCGTCGGCCAGATCCAGGATGGGCGAAGCCCCGTAGCAAGGAGGGAGGGGTAGCGCAGCGCAGGCGGCCCCAGCCTTCGGGCAACCTTGTTCCCGAGGCAGGGCTGGGGGAGGGGATTCCCGCCTAGAAAACCCCCCCTCCTCCCTTTGCATCCGCCCCCTCCCACTCCGCAGCCCCCTCGCCTGGTCCGGGACCCCCCGCAAAGCGGCTTCATCGCTGGAGGGGGGGCAGAGAAGCCCGGGGCCTTCGCTTTCCCCCTTTTGCACGCGCGCAGACACACAATCACACGCAGGGACGCAGGCACCCCCTTCTCTCTCTCCCACACTCACACGCACGGAGGTGGTCTTTCCTTCTCTCTCTTTCTCTCTCTCTCTCTCTCTCTCTCTCTCTCTTTCTCAGCTCCCTTCTTCTTCCCCTGCTCCTTCTCCTCCTCCTCCTCCTCTTCTTCTTCTTCTTCTTCCACCGCTGCCGTCGTCGCCGCCTCCTCCTTTGGCTGCCGCTCCGCCCGAGGCCTTCCCTGCCTTCCCTCCGGAACCGATTCGCCTTCCTCTCGCCCCCCCCACCACCCCCGGTGGCGGGAGGGAGGCAGGGAGGGAGGGGCAGCCGTCCTTCGCATCTTCCCCTCCCCCGCCGGCCTTCCCTCCTCTCTCTCTCCCTCTCTCTCTTTCTCTCTCTCTTCCCCCCCCCCTCCACCAGCTCGGCGGATCGCGGGGCAAGGCCTGGGAGCGGTGCTGGGGGTGGCCTCGGACGCAGAGACGGGGCGGGCAAAGCTGGACTCGGACCCGATGGCTCGTCCCAGGCCCCGCGAATACAAAGCCGGGGATCTGGTCTTCGCCAAAATGAAGGGCTACCCGCACTGGCCGGCCCGGGTGAGTAGCAAGCGGGAAGAGAGAAGGAGAGACGGGGGGAGGGCGAGGGCCTGGGGTGGGGGGACACCCGGCGCGGCCCCTTCCCCACCACCACCACCCCCCACCCACAAGCCAGGCCCATCCCTTCCCTTCCCCACCCCCCCTCCCCGTTGCCGCAAAGGGTTGGCCGCCGCTTCGCCTTTGGCGCTCGCCTCTTGATGGAGCCTTTGTGTTGGCAACGCGGGGATGGAGGAGGGCGAGGAGACAAGCCTCTCCCCCCCCGCGCCGCCCCTCCTCGCCTGCATCCTTCTTTTCTTCTCTCTGAACGCCCCCCCCGCCCCCGTTCAAATGGGGGAGGGAGAGGGGGGGTTTCCCGGCTCTTTCTCCAGTGGGATCTCCCCCCCCCACGCCCCAGGCACACACCCCCTTTCTTCCTCTTTCTCATGGCCAGGCCTTTCAAAGCAGCCACCCCACCCACCTAGCCACCCCCCCCCCACGGCTCGCGGATGGGAGAGGAGAAGATGGGGGCGGGCGGGTGGTTGTAGCTAAAAGGCTGTAAAGGAGAGGAAGCCGCGGCTGGTCAGCCTGATAACGTTTATTGTCCTCCCCGCCTCCAATTCCCGGGCCCCTTCCTCCTTGTGAGCGGGAGGGGCGGGGGAGGGGAAGAAAACCCCCTATTTCCACCCCTTCCCCACTCCAGAATTTCTGAGCCTCTCTTCTGCAAGGCCCGCCGGGTTGGGGAGATGCTGCCCTGTCACGAGAGAGATCCCTAGTTTTGTGAAGCAGCCTTGATGGAGAGCCCGATCCGATAGATAGATCTCTTTCTCCAGAGGCAAAAAGCCTGTTCTTCAGCTCTGGGGCCTAAAATCTTGGACCTTTGAGGTTGGGCATGGATGCCCTGCCTGCAAACTGGACAGAGGTACTTGAGTGGTTATGGGGCTTGGCCCGCCTTGAGGCCAAGAGGCCTAGTGGAGGCCTTAGATTCGGTGGCCGCTCTTCCCTTACAAGGGTAGTCCTCACCTTACGACCACAACTGAGCTCCAAATTGGTGTGGCTCAAGTGAGACATTTGCTTAAGCGGCCTTTGCCCCGTTTTACGACCGTCCTTGCCCGAGTTGTGAAGTGAGTCCCTGCAGTGGTTAAGTCAGTAACTTGGCTCTTGAGTGAGTCTGCTTCCCTGTTGACTTTGCTTGTCATAAGGTCACAAAAGGGGATCACGTGACCCTGGGACTGTGCAACGGTCGTAAGTATGAGTCAGTTGCCAAGAGTGTAAATTGTGGTCACGGGACCGTTGGGTTTGCTGCAGTGGTCATAAGTGTGCCGTTTCGGTGCCGTTGTAATTTCGAACAGTCGCTAAACGAACGGTGGTAAGTCAAGGGATTAAGAAGACCTGAGAAAGTAGAGCGATAAAACGCATTTGGTCAGTGCCAACCAGGTCTGGAGAGGGTTGTGTTCAGTTCTCCTCTCCCTGCTTCTGACATGGATGAATTTTTGAGTATAATTCGAACCCCAGACCCTGAGTGTGGAATCTCTGCATCTGGGCTTCTGTAGCTGCAGTGCCAGAACAGGTAGTTCTTGACTTACGACTGTTAATTTAGTGACCGTTACAACAGCGCTGAAAAAAGTGACTTAACGGCCGTTCTTGGCACCTAGTACAATCCTAGGCTGTGTAAACAGAGACATAGAGTCAAAATCATGTGAAGTATTAGTGCCACTTTATAAAGCCTTAGTAGGGCCACACCTGGAAGGCTGCATCCAGTTTTGGTCACCGCATTACAAAAAAGATGTTGAGAGTTTGGAAAAAGTGCAGAGAAGAACAACGAAGATGATTAAAGGCCTGCAGACTAAAACATATGAAGAACGGTTGCAGGATTTGGGAATGGCCAGTCTAGAGAAAAGGACTAAGGGGGACATGATAGCAGTGTTCCAGTATTTGAGAGGCGGCCACATGGAGGAGGGGGTCAAGTTATTTTCCAAAGCACCAGAAGGCAAAAGAAGAAACAATGGATGGAAACTAATCAAGGAGAGAAGCAACCTGGAATTAAGGAGAAACTTCCTAACAGGAAGGGCAATTAACCAGTGGAACAGCTGGCCTCCAGAAGTTGTAGATGCTGTAACACTGGAGGTTTTTAAGAAAAGATTGGACAGCCACCTATCTGAAAGGGTTGAGCAGAGGGTTGGACTAGAACAGGGGTAGGCCACCTTGGCTCTTTGATGACTCGTGGACTTCAACTCCCAGAATTCCTGAGCCAGCATGGGGAAACTATGGCCCCCTCATGGCTCATGGACTTCAACTCCCAGAATTCCTGAGCCAGCATGGGGAAACTATGGCCCCCTCATGGCTCGTGGACTTCAACTCCCAGAATTCCTGAGCCAGCATGGGGAAACTATGGCCCCCTCATGGCTCATGGACTTCCACTCCCAGAATTCCTGAGCCAGCATGGGGAAACTATGGCCCCTTC
The DNA here is from genome assembly GCA_034064705.1 of Bothrops alternatus. NCBI lineage: Eukaryota > Metazoa > Chordata > Lepidosauria > Squamata > Viperidae > Bothrops > Bothrops alternatus. The sequence goes on from JARGCV010000109.1 coordinate 122,069, forward strand.
ATGACTCGGGGACTTCAACTCCCAGAATTCCTGAGCCAGCATGGCTCAGCTTGGAAACCTCTCCCTTTCCCCTCAGCATGGCTGTCTCAGGAATTCTGGGAGTTGAAGTCCACGAGTCATAAAAGAGCCAAGGTTGCCTACCCCTGGACTAGAAGATCTCCAAGGTCTCTTCCAACTCTCTTCTGACTGATTGATCCCCACAATCAAATGCTTAAAATTAAATGCTTGGCAACCAGCATCTATTTACAACGGTTGCCATCTCCTAGGGTCACCTGATCACCATTTACAACCTTCTCAGTGAGTTTCTGACAACAAAGACAGATTGGTTTAATGATTGCATGATTCACTAAACTCTAGTGATTCATTTAACAACCATGATTACAAAAGAAGAAGCTCGTGGATTGGGTACAACTCAATAATTCTGGTCCCAGTTGTGACTGATCGTAAGTCAGGTACTACCTGTATTTCTTTTGCTTGCAACTGAAGCCAGGTGGAACTTATCAAGCATCCATGCACTTCTGCCTTCTGCTCCAGAGGCCTCCTCAGCTGGTCATGTTTGGAAGGCTTTGTGGTCCAATCCGTGGGGGTTGTAGGCACAAGAGAAGGTCCCACGTCTCTTAAGAGCGTGGCCAATTTTGAAGAGGCAACTGAAGAATAGCAAAAGTGCGTATCTGGTCTTTAGCTGTGGAGGGAAACAATCGGTCATTGCACATTTAGAGGTATATAGTTGATCTTCATAGGCCCACGACCTACAAGATTTGCAGATTTGTCTTCGGTTACTATGTAAAAATCTAGAGTAATTGCTGCATATTTTGGAGACCAATTTTGTTTTCCCCAAAGTTCTGCAACACTAATAATTGCTGTTGCACTGGATCCTATAGTGCAGGGGTCCTCAATCTTGGCAATTGTAAGACTTGTGGACTTCAATCCCAACAAGCCATCTCTTGGAAGGGAAGGGAAGACACGAATATAGTATGCATCCACTTAAAATCGCTTTATTGACGTGACAAGGTTTTTGTGTGTTGGAGTCAGGACAATTTTTTTGACTTCAGAGGAGAATGTATGGCACAGCCCAAAGGTCTTCAGCTTCTGGATTGAACAGTGAAAAATATGAAGGTATAGCACAATAACAGATGCTCAGTAAGATACGTGACTGCTTTGAGGAAGGACCATAAACCTGTGGTAGAACATGCTCTCGAAGGCTCTTCTATTTGAAAGGATCCAATTTGGTAGATTCTGTAGGAAAGATCTCTCTCCATCTGAAATATTGGAGTGCTGTTGCTAGAGAGAGCAGTAGAGTCAAAACTATTTTAACACAATATAAGATAGTGTCCTATGTTTTATCCACAGGCTTAATTACTTTCAACCACATGCCGTTAGGAAATGGGTAGATCAAATTTTGGTTCAACACCAGATCTTGTAACATCTTCAGCATTAACAGAAGACTTCTGATTATCTTGACTGGTTTAACAGAATTCCAGATGCAATTATTTTTAACTGCCTTCTCTAGCCTGATGCTTCCAGGGATGTTTACCTAGCAACCTCTAAAATTCCCTCCAGGGTTGACTGTTGTAGTCTCAACGTATCTTTTTTAAAAAAAAAAAAGCAGCGTTGGAAAGTTGACTTCACAACCCTGTACTTCATAGTTTTGGAAGATTTCAAGATCCTACTAAGTAACTAAGATGTGGTTTTGGAATGAGTTGAAGTTATCGCAGGTTTGACTTTAAAAGGTTCCCTCCTCCAAAAAATGATTGAAAATAGGCAGTTCCAGGGCTGTCCTTAATATGCAAGCCATTGCCCTCCATCGGACATCCTTAGAGAAGTGTCCAATTTTTCCCAAGTTTCCCAAGTCGGTCCCTTTCAGATGTTTTGTTTGCAGCCTGCCCCCCCATACATCTGTTTTTTATCTCTGTTACCTGGTTACTATGTCTGGCCTCAGCAAAAGTACTAGCCATTGAATAGCCTCATGGAGAAAGAACCCTGATATACCATTCTCTTCCATAATGAAGAATACAGTAGTGCAGTGCCCCCCAATCTTTTGGGCAGGGGTAGGCGACCTTGGCTCTTTTATGACTCATAGACTTCCAGAATTCCTGAGCTGGCTCATACCTGGCTCAGGAATTCTGGGAGTTGAAGTCCACGAGTCATAAAAGAGCCAAGGTTGCTTTTGGGCATTAGGGATCGGTTCCATGGAGAGAGTTTTTTTTTCCCGTGGACCGGAGGGGGTATGATTTCAGGTGCTGCCTGCATCCCACAGGTGGGGCTTTGCTTGTTTTCACAGCCCGGTCCACGGCCCGGGGTTTGAGGACCCCTACAGTAATGCATGTGTTTTAAACCTTTCTGTTTTTATCCTATTCCTAATTTTGAACCTATCCAAAAATGGGGAGGGGATATCAGATAGCATGTAGCGGATGTATGATGGGGGCAGGGCTTCAATTTTAATGGGCGTAGATATCGTCTTAAAGACCTTTGTGGCATAGAATAGAGCAAAGAGTCTTCAAACTTGACAACTTCAAGACCTGTGGACTTCAACTCCCTGAATTGCCCATGCTGGGTAGGGAATTTGGGGAGTTGAAGTCCACAAGTCTTAAAGTTGTCAAGCTTGGAGACCTTTGCGTGGAGTCTGGTTATTTGAAGGACTATCTGTCTCTCATATGTCTGGTCTGGATTTGGTCTGGTAGGGTTGGCGTACTTGAGGTTCCTTCAACTGAACAATATCTATTGGGATCCTGGAATGATGCCTTCTCTGTAGTAATGCCTGCCCTGCAGAATGAGGTGCCTCCTGAGACCTTCACCCTACTTGTGTTTCAACAAGATCTGGCTCTTCTCCTGGGCTTTTAAAGTAAAACCCCCTTGGATTCTTTTTATTTTTCCAATTCCAGTCTAGTTTGTATCATCTTGCTATCTTTGTTCCTTATTTGGGTCCTGACTGTATCTTTTAAAAATGTTGCTTATGTGAGCTACCCAGAGTTGTTAGCAGTTGGGTGAACCTACAAATTTAATAATAAATAAATCTTCATTATTATTATTTTTTACCCATATCCCCATCCTGTGCTCCTGCCATAGTAAATGATTTGATATGCTTTAAATATACCTCTTAAAGTCATATTCTCGTTCCTGAGGAGTGTTATTGCATTTATTTATCCCTGTTTATAACCTCCCTAGAAATATAATAACAAAACACTTTGGGCTCGTCTTAAATTTCTCAGTGTGATAAAATCCATGAAGTTAAATTTCAAGTCTTAGCTCAGCTGCAAACTTGTTCTTTTAACAGAATAACAAAGTTGGAAGGGACTTTGATGGTAACCATTCAAAGAGTTACAACTTTCTTATAATGATGAATCTGGAATAAACGGTTCAAAAGAGAAAGAACATCGCTGAGGTAGACTTTGAGCCAAACTGAGGTTGCCAGGAATAAAACCACAGTAGAGAGGCCCACCTAGCCTCAGTCCTGCTGAGTCCAAGGATGGTAGATGGAACAAATTGAAAGCAGAGACTGGAGGCTAAAGCATATAAGGAATGGCTGTTGGAATTGGGTATGTCCAGTTTAATGAAGAGAAGGACGAGGGGGGACATGATAGCAGTCTTCCAATATCTCAGGGGCTGCCCCAAAGAAGAGGGAGTCAAGCTATTCTCCAAAGCACCTGAAGGCAGGACAAGAAGCAACGCATGGAAACTAATCAAGGAGAGAAGCAGCCTAGAACTAAGGAGAAACTTCCTGACAGTGAGAACAATTAACCAGTGGAACTCCTTGCCTCCAGAAGCGGTGAATGCTCCAACACTGGAAGTTTTTAAGAAGAGACTGGACAGCCATTTGTCCGAAATGGTATAGGGTTTCCTGCCTGAGCAGGGGGTTGGACTAGATGACCTCCAAGGTCCCTTCAGTATAAATATAAATATACTGCCTCCTTTTGGTTGTCAGAAGAGAGAAGAACCTTGACTTGTATTCAATTAGAGAAGGTTACTATAAGGATTTCTGAGCTGATTCTTGGGAATGATCAGGAAAATTATACTTTACATTACTTTTCAAACTGCTGCCTGAGAATGTGGACACTTTCATTCCCGTCTGGAGGATAAAGATTGGCAAAGTAGTCCTCGATTTACAATAATGTGCTTTGTGGCTGTTCAAAGTTACAATGGCATTAAAAAGTGACTTATGACTCTTTCTCCCACTTACGACCCCGTTGCAGCATCCCCGGGATCACGTGATCAAAATTTGGATGCTTGGCAACTGACTCGTATTCATGACGGTTGCAGTGTCCCAGTGGGGTCATGTGATCCCCCTTTTGTGAGTAAAGTCAATAGGGAAGCCAGATTCACTTAACAACTGCAGTGATTCACTAAACAACTGTGGCATGAAAGATCATAAAAAATGGAGCAAAACTCTCTTAACAACTGTCTCATTAGCAGTAGATACGTTGGAGTCTGTTGCAGTCATGAGTCAAAGACCACATGTAATACGTTGGAAGAGGGGCCGCTATTTTATGGCAAAAAGGTTGTTTTTTTCCTATCAGAAGATTCTTAAGTTCACTCTCAAGCTTCTCTAGGTGGGACAATGAAACCCTGAAAATCAGCTTCCAAGGTCAACGGTCCATAGTTGATGGACTGAGAGTACAGTAGGAAGTTCATTGTTTGCCCCATTAGTGACAGTTATGTATAATTATATCCCTTTGAACTATTGACTATAATTCAGTCTAATTCTGCAGTTGAGTGGACTTTGATCTAGAAGCTTGATCATAATTCTGCTGGCCTTGATGGAACAAAAGTCATGTGTCTTCCTTCACAGATGGAAGAGTTTTGATACTTATTTTTTTTAAAAAAAAAACAAAACACTGCAGCTGAACGGGCAAGCTACTTTGATATTCCAAACCAACTTATCTGTCAAGCCAAATGATCATCTGTAATAACAGCTTTTGTTTTGAGTTTTTGCCTGTGCCTTTCCTGTCCAAACCTTTTAAACCTACAATAAGTAAAATGCTCTCCGTTCGCTGAATTCCAAGTATGAAAATTGCTTTCTTCGTGGCAATAATTGCTGGATGGCAGTCTGGTTGCCCTTCAACTGTATTGGATAAAAGTTTCTACAAATCATCTTGAGTTGGATGAGATGGAAATTGAAGTCTAGAACATCTGGAACAATCTTGAGCTTAGATTTCAGTTCCCGTTCAGCGCGTTGACTCTTAAAAACAGACCGAGAGATTTCAGTGTGTTTTTAAGAATCAGCGTATTGGATAGGATTGTGAACGCTGGTATGAACTAGCCTTAATTTTGAAAGGCACTCTGGCAGATTGGCAAGCAAATAAAAATCTACTCATCATATGCAGGACAGCCATCCTTGCAGGAGAGGGTTTAGTTTATCAGCTGTAACAAATTGTGCTTTTATGCAAACATACTTCGCTTAATCTTTATGTATAGCAAATTGCAACATCAGTTCTTTGTTTATCCAGTGCCACCAGTAGAGGCAATATATAACATGGTTGTACAGATACTAGTGTTAGGTCCTTTTTCCTAAGATGTTTTATTGTCAGGTGGGGAGATTTTAGACTGCCTTTCTGTAGCATAGGACCATAGTCTTGTGTCCTACAGTCAGGAAAGATAGAGAACAAATTGTACTTCTTCCATGTCGTGCCTTTAGATATTTGTAGCCTACGATTATTTTCTCAAGGTTAAACATTTTTATTTCTTTTGATCACTCCTAGTTAATTTTTCAGCTCTGTGGTCCTTTCTGAACTTCCTCTAACTCAGTAGGATGAGTGGGAAAGGAGAATGTTACTGTCATGTTGTCTGTTGGGGGCGAAACAGTGGCCCCCGCGGAAAGGGTTCGCAATTTGGGAGTCCTCCTGGATTCACGGCTGTCTTTAGAGGACCATCTGGCGGCCGTGGCTGGGAGGATGTTCTATCAGGTTCGCCTGGTACGCCAGTTGCGTCCCTTCCTAGACCGGGACTCGCTATGCACAGTTACTCATGCCTTCGTCACTTCCAGGCTGGACTATTGTAATGCTCTCTACATGGGGCTCCCCTTGAGGTGCACCCGGAGGCTTCAGCTGGCCCAGAATGCGGCCACGCGGGTAGTGACCGGAGCGCCATGGCGCGCCCATGTAACATCGCTCCTGCACAAGCTGCACTGGTTGCCGGTGGCCTTCCGGGTGCGTTTCAAGGTGTTAGTGACCATCTTTAAAACGCTCCATGGCATCGGATCCGGATATTTACAGGACCGCCTTCTGCCAGCAAATACCTCCCGTCGTCCGGTACGCTCCCACAGAGTCGGTCTCTTCAGGGTGCCGTCGGCCAGACAATGTCGGCTGGTGACCCCCAGGGGGAGGGCCTTCTCTGTGGGAGCTCCAACGCTTTGGAAGGAGCTCCCCCCTGAACTCCGTACATTGACGGAATTGCGTTCCTTCCGTCGAGAATTAAAGACATATTTATTTCGACAAGCCGGCCTGGGATAGTAGCTCCAGATCCAACAAGGCCATAATTGTTTTTTAGGGGATTGAGTTTTAAGATAGCATTGGTTTTAAATGATTGGACCAAATTACTTTTAGGTAATTGGGTTTTTAAATGATTGGGCCAAATTATTTAATTTATTTTTAATAATTTTACCTTTTGTATCTTAATGTTTTTAATTGGGCTGTACACCGCCCCGAGTCCTTCGGGAGGGGGGCGGTATAAAAATCGTAAAATAAATAAATAAAATAAAAATGGTTCCAACAGACAGAGACAACTAGAACGAGAAGAAAAATGGCTGCAGCCATGCTTATTTGTAGAGTTGACAGTTACATTTGACCTACCCTAGAAATTTTCAGGGTTAACTGTATCTTCCAATAGAGGCAAGTTGAAAGGGGCACAACTGGAATTTAGGAGCATGGCTTAGGATTCTTCATTGGACTGGCCAAGTGATAAACTGGAGGACAAACTCCGGTATCCAGTTTCTGGTTATTTTACCATCCTTTCCCTCCAGCGTTTCAGAACTCAACTAGTAACTTTGACCTCACGGGAAATGCAAGTTGATTTTGCTACCACTGGGTTCTTTGCAAAGAACAAGCCCTTGATTTCACCCTTGCTGGTCTTGTGAGGTCATCATGAGCCCAAAGCATTCATGTATTTTCAAGAAAGGTGGGTGGGTGGTCACTGGAAGCACCTTAAATGGATTGTGGTGCCTTCTGAGGCTGTCTTCCGTGGTGAGACATGGCTGTTACAGGTGGTCAAATCCTGCCTTCTTCAATAGCATAAAATGCTTCCCCAGTACCGCTTCTTGAGTCTTTTGTCTGAAAATGCCACTGATAAAAGCCTGGGATGTTCTATATTGGAAGCATGACCACCAGCCAGGAACAGTTGACTGATTTCTGTCTTTCGAGCTTTTGACAGTGTTGGTGCTTATGGGCAGTTTGGCCACCTGCCTTTCTCGTATCATGGCAGAGCTTCCCATGGTCTGAGCTTATATTTTCCCTCTAAGCCATAACTTTGTTTCTTTGCCTTAGCAATACTGCAAGAACAGGATAGTCCATAAACTGCAGCTGGTTCAGTAGTGCATTAACTGGGGGGGGGAGGGAACCCAAAAATTTGAGTTCTTTATTCAGAGCATAGATCTAAAGAGCTGGAGCTCAGTATGATTTCTGTCCCAATTTGGTCTCTGCTGTCAAATGGTTTTTTGGAATTTTAACAGTAGGAATATGCCTTCTTCTGTTTTCTAAATGAAAGCTATTACTTAATTTTGCTCCAATTTGTAGGGCAGAAGTGCAGAGCAACTGCTTAAACAAGCAAACTGAAGAGCGATCTTGAAAAACCTTTTCTGGACCAAAGCCCAGAAAACAACCAGTTAAATAGCTTGGAAATTGTTGTCTACTGACCTTAGAAGTACTTCTAAAGGTGCTTGATGCCTTCCCCATAGTTTGGACATCGGTCTCCTGCTAAAGGCCAAGCTTTTTAGGGGCTGATGGGAATTGCGATCCAAACCGTCAGATTGCCCAAAATGCATCCACTTTTCCCCAAAGACAGAAGAACTAATCTAATCTAAACTAAACTAATCTAAACTAATCGAGGAGAGAAGCAATCTAGAACCAAGGAGGAATTTCCTGAGAGTTAAAAAAATTAACCAGTGGAACGACTTGCTTCCATAAATTGTGGGTGCTCCATCACTGGAGATTTTGAGATTAGAAAGCCATTTGTCTGGAACAGTTGGTCTAGATTGAAGACCTCCAAGGTCCGTCCTTTTAACTCTGTTATTCTGTAACTTTTTCTGATCTGTATGGCAAATACATCACATAATCTGATCAATTCATGATATGATAGCAGTGTTCTAATATTAGAGGGGCTGCCACAAAGAAGAGGGAGTCAAACTATTCTCCAAAGCACCAGAAGGCAGGACATGAAACAATGGATGGAAACTAATCAAGGAGAGAAGCAAACTGGAATTAAGGAGAAACTTCCTAACAGTGAGGACAATTAACCAGTGGAACAGCTTGCCTCCAGAAGTTGTGGGTGCTCCATCACTGAAGATTTTTAAGAAGAGACTGGACAATCATTTGTCTGAAATGGTATAGGGCAGTGGTGGCGAACCTATGGCACGGGTGCAAGAGGCGACACTCAGAGCCTTCTCTGTGGGCACACGCGCCGTCGCCCCAGTCCTAGGCCTTCAGCTGGGTTTATAAAACCTTTTCACTTTAGGCCTCCGCCGCCATGTACAAAAAAAAAAAAAGGTTCAATCAATCAGTCAATTTCAACTTCTCACGGGAAAAAAAAGATCTTGGAAAGTTGGAATTGATTGATTGAACTTTTTAGTCCCACCCAGTCTGCCGTTACCACTGCAGCCATGCCCACCCAATGGGCCACACCCACCCGGCACCCGACAATGGGTTTTGGGTCGCAGTTTGGGCACTCGGTCTCTAAAAGGTTCGCCATCACTGGTATAGGGTTTCCTGCTGGAGCAGGGGGTTGGACTAGAAGACCTCCAAGGTCCCTTCCAACTGTTATTCTGAACCATAGAACCATGAGATCTAGTGCCATATTGCTATTTTTCAAACAGATTTTGGACCGAGGCTACTAAAAGGTCTTTAGGGTAAAGTAACTGGTAAAATATCTTGCTCCTATCTATATTTAATCTGGATATTTTTTTAGCGGTTTTTTATTGGTGTTATTGTTTAACCTGCTTTTGGTATTTTAATTGTAATAGATTTATTTGTTTTAAATTGTAAGCCACCCAGGGTCATTGACTGAGATGGGCAGCTATAGAAATTAAGTGAATGAATGAACGAACAAATAGATAAATAAATCGGGATTGTCCTGCTGTCAATCATTGCTCCTTTGGAAAATAGAAGATGTCTATTCATGGTTTGTAAGCTTTCTGTGGCTGCATTGCTGGGTTTTGTTATGTTTTGAATGAGTCAGATTTAAGGCAAATAAAAAACCCTGAGATATTGAAAAGGCTAACTTCAAAGTTCATTGTCATTGTTGTGGATGTGCTGTCAAGAGTAGCCTACAAAATCTGTGTCAGAGCTTTTCCAACTTGGTGACTCTACATTTGCGGGGAATAAAATCTTGAATATTTATATGTAGATAGCATGGCCATTGCGGGCTTGACGAGACAAATCTAGCAGATTGGGGGAAAGGCTACGATAGGTTTCCAGAAATTAGAATTCCAGTGTTATGAACTCTGGTTTTGCATTTGTTCTTTTTAAAGCTCTTTTTGAGCTTTTAAAACTTACTCAGAGAATAAGTGTCCAGTGTTGCTGTCAGAATAAATAAACCCCCCTCTTAGGCCCACACAATACATTTCAGTTAAGTTGATTTATTCCTCGTGCCTAAATACAAGAATCTAACTGACTAACAGTCAGTCCTAAATTGGCTCTAGAGACAGAATTCAAGAGAGATTGAACTTGGAATGTAACAACTCCAGGCTAGTTCCTCTCTTGACTTCTCCTCCCCACCCCGGTTCTACCTGTCCTTCTACTGCATTCTGTGAGTGTGTGTATATCCATGTGCTTCTTGGCTGAACATTCATAGAAGTTGTTTTTCAAGGTGGATCTTTGCTATGGACATCAAAGGCAAGACTAAAGAGGAAATAGCAACAGCACTTAGACTTATAGACTACTCCACAGTGCTTCACAGCCCTCTCTGAATGATTTACAGAGTCAGCATATTGCCCCCAACAAACTGGATCCTCATTTTACTGACTTTGGAAGGATGGAAGGTTGAGTCAACCTTGAGCCCCATCAGGATCGAACTCCAGACAATGGGCAGAGTTAGCTTGCAATACTGCATTCTAACCACTATGCTACCAGGGCTCCTACCATAGAGTTAAGTGAACCACCTCATTCAGAATCAGTCAGAAAATAAGTTCACTTGAGTAAACTCTGATTACCATTGGCCTTTACTGCTGTTCTCCACAGCCAAAATATTCCCCATATATTATCCTGACTTTACTTTTCTCCTCAAATATAGCATTAGCCTGAGGATTACAGATCCACACCTGAAGCAAAATATATTCTGTAGTTAGCATTCATCGCTCTTGTAAATCAGCCAATTAATTGTTCTGTTAGATCCACATAAATATCTGTGTCACTCTCCAGCTACACTGAAGGAAATGTAATGTGTGCTATAGTCATCCAAAGAGGCTGTTTGTTGTTAGAAGAAAAGATTGTACTGGTTAATTCTGAAGTTGCAGTAACACAATCGAATGCATATTCTCTTCCCTGTTTTTAATGATTCAGCCTCACTGATTAATTGGTTCTAACTAATCACAGTACTTTAGTGATTATTCTAGCGGGCCTAATGTTTCCTTTCCTAGAGAAATATAACAGGAAATTGTGTGAGTAAGTGATAAAGAAAGTTACATCAATAAATCTGAGGCCATTTAAGAAATAAGTGAGAATAAGGACTGTTGGGAATTAGTAACAATTTTATATTTTTAGTGATTTATTTTTTTTAAATGTATTTTTTTCTCATTTAAAGAACAATGAATCAAAAGCAAGAAACAACTAAACATTTATGTAGCATTTTAGAAGAGAAACATCTGGTACACATAAATCATTATTATTATTAATATTAGTTAAATTTATTGGCCACTCAAGTCCTGTAATATTAATAACCATTACTTAACCATCACTATGAATAACTATAGCAATAATAAATAGTAAGTGGCCAAACTAGTAGAACAGTAAACCCCAAAACCTATGTCCTAAGGGCAGCCGAAGACATAATTCCACTTCTATCCTTTAGTTATAAACTGGAATCTTTTGTGCCTTTGTAAACAACATCCCATTAAAAGAGATCTTCTGTATGAAATATTCAGAAAAGGAGAAAAGCCAACATTTATACGATATGATTTTATACAATATAAATGTGACAAAGAGCTGAAAGTTATGTTTCTGCCCCAAAGCAAAGAATTTTGCTGCAGTGTTTAACAACTGCTCACCCTCAAATATTTAATAATTAAAAGTGGGTCCAGCCTTTAACGATTTTTGGAAAAAAAAAACACTGAACAAGAGTTCTCTTTTTGAGGAATAAATATTACTGTCCGAACTCTGGCCCATGGGTTCTTAAATGGTAGACTATGTATTTTTTTAGAGGATTTGGACATTTTGCAAAGTTGGGCTTTGAAACTCAGTTGTTGAGTCCGGGCAACTGCTTGGACTAGTCTCTGCAGTTTCCTTGGCAAGATTTCTGGAAGAAGTTTGCCATTATCTTCCTCCTAGGACTGAGGGGAAAAAAATGACTGGTTCAAGGTCACCCAGTTGACTTTGGGTCTAATATGGGACTAGAACTCCCAGAATCTAGCTTCACGATTACACCAAACTGGTCACCATACAGTCTGTATATGCCACTTATATCATACGTGTAAAAAAGTCAGGATACCCCTGAAGACCAATTCCCATTTCATTTCATTCCTGTGTTCTATGTCAGGGGACCCCAACCATCAGTCCATGGACCAGTACCGATCCGTGCCAGAAACCCGTCCGTGCAAACAAGCGAAGCCCCTTCCGCAGGATGAAGGCAGCACGCAAAACCACGCCCCCTCCGGTCCGCCGAAAAACCTCTCTCCTCGGAACCAGTTCCTGGTGCCCAAACGGTTGGGGACCTCTGTTGTGTGTTATATACCCTTACTTTGTATGTTGCTTTATTACCAAGTGATGCTCACCCCCAAAATGCAGATGGCCAAGAGATGGCGGCAAAGAGCTGCAGACACCTTAACTCTCTGCTGCCATCTAGTGGTCATCTGGAAAGGTCTCAGCCAGTTAGAGCAGAGGTGTCTCTTGCCTTTTGCTCACCCACACTGCCTCTTACGGGGAACAATCCAGGCTAGAGCTAAGTCCTGATCGTGCTAAGGGTTTCATGAACTGCCCTCCCTTCCCAAACCTCCTAATTCTAACACCAATTCCATTCTTAAGCAATATAAAATCTATTTCTCTTCGGCATCTGGTTAGATAAAGGCTATTATCTTCCTAAACAGTGGGAGGGTTGATGTACAAGGGGAGAACCAACAAAGAGGATTTTGCTGCTTGGCGCCAACTCTAGCCTGTTGGTGGGGTTGTGTTACAGCCAGCACTTTGGCAGTAGTTTGTTTTCTTCCCGAAGCAAACCAACAGTGTGGGGATTGTTGTGCGTGGGGATTGTTGTGCGGCGGGGGGGGGGGTGAGCAGACGCTCCTCTGTCCCTCCTTTGTTCCTGGATCTCAGGGCTGGTGGGGGCTGATGAGTGGGCCTCTGCCCCTCCCTCTTCCTTTTCCCTTTGGGTCCTGCAGCCTGTGAGAAGAATTGCCAATGCAGCCTCAGGAAAAACAACAGCTAACAGGGAGAATAACCTGGCTGCCAAGATTGCCACCGAATCTGGCTGAGGCTGCGGGTGCCCTAATTGTTCACTTTCCTTTTTTTCTAGCTGATTCCAAGTGGAATTACTATCCGAGTGGAATTCCTCTTTGTGTCGAAAGGATACAGCTCGCCACAGAGGGCAGGTAGCGAGCCTTGTCCGTGCTTGAATAAAAGGGCCACATTTTGTTTTCCAGCTTTGCAAGGAATCAGTGCTTGTGTTTGCCAGCCTTCTTTTCTGCAACGATTGGGCAGGGGAAATGTCAATCAAACGGTGACAATGCAGAGCCCCTCCTCCAAATTTATATTCCCAAAGAGGAGTCTTCCATTGCCAAGCGTTGATTGGCAGTTCCATCACACTCTCCTCCCTTCCTCCAGTTTCCAGTGTCGCTGATACAAAGGGACATCAGCTGTCTTTGCCTCTTCCTGCACACACTATACAATCACAACGGGAAGGGTGGAGAGAACTGTATTCTCCAGCCCGGCCCCGAAGAGGGTGAGACCGGAATTCATGAAATAACATGAACTGGGAATCCTGAGCCTGGAAATTCTAAAACTTCACAAAGAGGTTGTGAAGACACAAATATTTGTGTCTTTTGCCTAATGACATTGACGCACAGGATACGATCTTGGCTTCTGTTGCACAAGATGGCGGGCAATAGTCCTTTCTAATATCAGGAACAACATAATTTAAAAGAAGCAGGTGCTTCATCCTTCAGGGTTGTTAAAATTTCCCCAAATGAACCAGATCAAAGTATGCTCCTGATGGATGTTTATTGAAATGTTGATCCCAATGAGATTGGTGTAGTTTCCCCCCCCCCAAAAAAAAACCTCTGTCCTTTGCGGCCCTCTTCCTTCTGAGGCTCCTGTTTTCCTGCTTTCCCAAAAGCTTTAAACACCTAGTTTTTCCAACAAATCATGGGTTGGTATAAGCTTGGAAGCTCTGCAGTTGGTAGAGTTTTTGGTTGCTTTCTTGCAAATGCTTTATTATCCAACTAGGTTAATACTTTTCGTTTTTATAAACGAAGAGCAGAGCCTACCGCCATCTAGAACTGATGATATTACCTAGTTGGACCGTGAAACGTCTGCAAGAAAAAACAGCCAAGCTCAGAGAGCACCAAGGACCCCACAGTTTCACCCTGAGCTAAAAAGAAGAAAAAAAATCATTTCTGTTGGTGCTGTACAATTTGTTGGATATGTGGAGATGTGTTGTGCTTGGGAACTAGGAAGGGTTTATTTGCGGGTTTGTTTTTAATTCATTTTGGGAGTTCTGGGGTGGTGTTTATGCTTTTTGCTATTTTTATTGCTTTGTGCTTATGAGCTACTCTGGCCCACGCAAATCTTTTTAAATAAATAAACAATGAGATGATTTAGTAAGCATGGACCTGCTTATTAGAAACATTATTTTTGAAGGAAGCCTTCTTAAGACTACTCTAAGTGAAAGTGAAAAAAGAAGAGCTTACCACTGTAAAAATGGAATAAAATCCCAATTTTGGAAAAGGCATTTTAGTTACATCTTTGGACTGAGCTGTTTCCTTTCTTTCTTTCTTTCTTTCTTTCTTTCTTTCTTTCTTTCTTTCTTTCTTTCTTTCTCTCTCTCTCTCTTTCTTTCTTTCTTTCTTTCTTTCTTTCTTTCTTTCTTAGAATGAAATTCCACCCTTTGCTTGGGAGGCTTCCCACTTACTGTTTGAATGTAGTGGTGGGTGCTGCAGTTGTATTGTTAAGCAATTGTATCATTATTATTGTTATGTCATACTAGTCAGGAAATGGCTGCTTGCTGTTTGTAACAAAACACTTTTTAAAAAGCACGAGCCATCAAAAATTTTAAGACCTTTGCAATTCTTTTCATCTTTGGGGATAAACAACATGCCGCAAACATGTTGCTGGTCCTTGATCATTTCCTAGCAATTTTATATTTAGTTTAGCCTTTTCCCACAAGAATGTAGCAGTTTGTCCAAAGCTTCATGTTTAATGGGGTGCGTGAACCAGATATTCCCAGTCTTGTCTGAAACTGTAGCTCTTGCGTCACATATTCTTGGAATTGTGGGAATAAAATCAAGGGAAGATCCCATAGGAACCGTCTAGAGACTTGTCTGTTTTCAAGTTGGGGAAATGAACAGGTATGAACATGAGATACCTAGTTTTGGGATTATTGTTTAGAAGGAAAGAAGGGAATGGAATGGAATCCAGGCTTAAAAATAAAAATAGTCCTCTTTTCTTTTAATTAATCCTACAGGAAGTCTTTTATCTATAGAAGATTTGGGCACTTTTTCTCTTGAAGGCTTCTAGGCCCAATTCACACTTCTGGTTACTGTCTATAAAGGTTTGTGTTTTTCAAACTTGGCAACTTCAAGATGTCTGGCCTTCAGTTCCCAGTGATGGCTAGGGAATTATGGGAGTTGAAGCCTACATATCTTAAAATTGCAAGTTTGAAAAGCACTGGACTATGCAGGCAGAGTAGGATGCCTTAAGGAGCCCTGGATCCAAGTAGAATCCGTTCCTCCTGTTAAGACATCACAAGAAGGCCCATTCAAGACAAGGAGAGAGAGCTCAGAGAAGACAACTCCTTGGCCATGACCATCTGCTGAAGCTTTGCCCATGTGAAGGGTGTGGAGCTGACCTTGGCAAGCTGTTAAGAAGGAATTTTGAGAAAAGATTAGACCAGGGGTAGGCAACCTTGGCTCTTTTATGACTCGTGGACTTCAACTCCCAGAATTCCTGAGCCAGCCATGCTGAGGGGAAAGGGAGAGGTTTCCAAGCTGAGCCATGCTGGCTCAGGAATTCTGGGAGTTGAAGTCCACGAGTCATAAAAGAGCCAAGGTTGCCTACCCCTGGATTAGACAGTGCTGAGAAAGAAGGAAACTTGAGAAAGAAACTTAAAGGTAATCCTGCCTTGATTTTGTTCAGAGGGGACAGAGAGAGAAACCTGGACAGGTTCTCAAGATGGATGGTAACCTTGCAAAGTAGACCGAGTCACAAAGCAGCCATGACAGGAATCCCAAGTATTGTTTTAGCATAAAATAATAGAATCTTACTTATTTATTCAGTTTCTTTCTTGAGCAACTCAAAGCAGCAAAGAGCCATGGTAGCGCAGTGGTTAGAATGAAGTATCACAGGCTAACTCTGCCCACTGACAGGAGTTCAATCCTGACTGGGTCAAGATTGACTCAGCCTTCCATCCTTCCGAGGTCAGTAAAATGAGGACCCAGATTGTTGGGGGCGATAGGCTGACTCTGTAAACCGCTGAGAGGGCTGTAAAGCACTATGAAGCAGTATATGAGTCTAAGTGCTATTCTATTGCAGGCTAACTCTGCCCACTGACAGGAGTTCAATCTTGACCAGCTCAAGGTTGACTCAGCCTTCCATCCTTCCGAAGTCGGTAAAATGAGGACCCAGATTGTTGGAGGCAAATATGCTGACTCTGTAAACCGCTTAGAGAAGGCTGTAAAGCACTGTGAAGCGGTATATATATGTCTAAGGGCTAGTGCTAGTACTAGTGCTATTCATAATCTGATGTGCCCACTTCCTGTTTTCTCACAACAAATACCTTGTGATGTAGGTTGAGCTTGAGAGAGAGGGACTGATTCAAAATCATCTAGCTGACTTTCATCCCTAAGGTCGGGCTAGAATGTAGAGTCTCCCAGGTTTAGCCTAGCGCAGCGGTTCTCAACCTTTTTCAGGCCGCGACCCCAACCTGCACTGCGCATGCGCGGCGTGACCCCGATCTGCACCGCGCATGCGTGGTGCGACGGCCCGCATCGCGCATGCGCGGCGTGACGGCCCGCATCGCGCATGCGCGGTGCTACCCCGGGCATGTGCGGTGCTGCCCCCTGCGCCGGCCGAGGGGAAAAGGGGGGAAAAATGGCGGACTGCGTTGTTTGGCGACCCCTGTGAAATGGTCGTTTGACCCCAAATGGGGTCACGACCCACAGGTTGAGAACCGCTGGCCTAGCGCCTTTGCTGCTACACCCAAGCAGCTCTTAATTTTGGTGTCTACCCTGAACCTTCACTTGAACAGCGCTTCCCATTGTCCATTGATCTCTACGCTCTTTGAGTAGTTTTTTTTAAACTGGACATTTATTGATGGATCGTTCTTTCTCTTTGACTGACAGATTGATGAACTCCCTGAGGGAGCTGTGAAGCCTCCAGCAAATAAATACCCCATTTTCTTTTTTGGGACTCATGAAACGTAAGTGAGCAAATTCTGTAGACCTTTTTAAGAGGTTCTGACATTTAAGCTTATTTGTGTATTTATTTATTAAGATTTATTTGCTGCCCATCCCATTGCGAAGCA
Organism: Bothrops alternatus; assembly: GCA_034064705.1. NCBI lineage: Eukaryota > Metazoa > Chordata > Lepidosauria > Squamata > Viperidae > Bothrops > Bothrops alternatus. Next base: position 139,160 of record JARGCV010000109.1, read on the forward strand.
TATTCGGGTGTGCAAAACATTTTGAATGCAAGAAGTCCTCAGTTTATGACGGGTTGCTTGCAGACCGTTCGAAGTCAGAAGGAACCACCTCAGCAATACTTGGCAACCAAATTCCAAAGTTCTTACAGGATTTATGACCGTTTGCTGCATCCTACAATCACATGACTGTTTAATGATGTTTTGCTGAAACACCAGCATTGACTTCTGGTTTTCAGCAAAGCCAGCCCATAGCAGACAATTGGATAATTGATTTTGCTTAACTACCATGGCATCTGCTTAACAACCAGTGCAAAAATGGTTGCGAAATCGGGTCACACAGCTAACCCACTTTACAGCCGTCATGACTTATGACCATAATTGAGGGGCTCCGTTACAGTCATAAGCCAAGAAGTCCTTGTACGTTTTTGCACACCCTGAAAGCAGCTCTTCTGATATTATTGCAAATGTTCTGGTCCTTGGTCTCAGAAGGCATCCAAGGGTCTAACAGAGCTCAGGATTATTATCTATCTATCTATCCATCCATTGTGCCCACAGTTAAAAATGACAATAAAGGTTATCTATCTATCTATCTATCTATCTATCTATCTATCCATCTATATCAGACATGTCAAACACAAGGCCCAGGGGCCGGATGTGGCCCGCAAAGTGGTTTCATGTGGCCCGCGAAGCCATCCTGGAAACAGTGAAGGAACGGCCCCCGCTGCCTTGGCCCTGGCCCAGGCCGGCCGGGAGCCAATGTACAATTTTGTGATGGCCATCTATGGTGAAACGCATTCAGTCTTAGCTCCATAACCCCCTCCCCCCGCATGGCCTGAGAGGAACAGTGAGGCTCCTTCGGTTGACCATGCCTTGGCGCTTTCCCTGGTCCCACCCCCTTCTGCCAGAGACCCTCAGATCTATCCCACTCCTGCCCAGGTCCCCACAGGCACCCTTGACGCGAACGATGTAGAGCTGGCCACACCCACCCAGTAGGCCACACCCACTCCATCCACGCCCACCCAGTAGGCCACACCCACCCAGTAGGCCACATCCACCCGGCCCCCTGAGTGCAACTGCAATGCTGATGCGGCCCTCAATGAAATTGAGTTTGACACCCCTGATCTGTATCTATCTATTTATATGTATCTATCTCTATCTAACTAACTAACTAACTAATTAACTAACTAACTACCTATCCATCCCTTGTGCCCACAGTTAAAAATGAGAATAAAGATTATCTATCTGTGTATCTATCTACTTACCTACCTATCTATCTGTATCTATCTATCTAACTAACTAACTAAGTAAGTAACTAAGTAACTAACTGTATCTATCTATTTATCTATCTAACTAACGGTATCTATCTATCTATCTATCTATATCAGAGATCGCAACAGCTGCTTTGAATGCAAATGAGCTTGAAACCGTTCACATTCAGAAATATTTTGCAGATCTTCTTTGCTGTGATCTCAGACCGGATTGCAACTGCATCAGGAGTTCATGCTTTTTGCTGTTTTCTAAGTCAGCGGCCCCTAACTTTCTGGGCACCAGGGACCGGTTCCGTGGAGAGACGTTTTTCCATGGACCGGAGTGGGGGGCTGATTTTGTGTACTGCTTGCCATCCGGTGGATGGGGCTCTGCTTGTTCGCGTGGCCCGGTTGCTGGCATGCCGTGGACCATCACTACCAGTCCACAGACCAGAAGTCGGGGACCCCTGTTCTAACTGTTGGGAGGAGGGGATATGATTATTAGCTCCGTAATTTGCCCCTTGAATAATCTTTTTCTTAATGGTTATCGGGTGACTTCTGTTCCCAAATGGAGGAGGTTTTAACGACCTGTTTCCTGCCATTGCAATATTTTCCGCTTTGCATTTTTTATAGTAACATAGGAAAAGCAAAAATAATAATAGTAGTAGTAGTAGTAATAATAATGATAATGATAATAATAATGCAAGGAAACCCATAATTATAGCCCTTCTGTTCCCTTCCCCATCTGAAAAGTCAGAGAGCAATTAAGAGAGTATGCATTAATTCAGCAGGTCAGACCTTCAGATCCAGGAAATTTAATACATTGCGGGCGGAGGGGGGGAGTGGAGAATTGAATGAGGCTTTAAAAAACAGTGTGGAAGGATATTGGTCATCCCCATTACTTAAGGGAAAAGCGTACATTTGCAAACCATCTGATTGCATCCGATGACGTGAGCTGGCAGTCAGCAAAGCTTACGCTTTTTCGTAAGAGGCCTTAGAGAAGATGCTATCAGACTCTTGATTTTTGCCACCGCAGAAGAAAGACTCTCTTCTTCTCAAAGTGCAGCAGTTCAGAAGTAGAATGTGAAAGCAGCCGTCGCATAGCCTTGTCACAAAAACACCTTGCAGCTAAAGGACAAGGTCAAAGATAGGATAGTCCCTCAGCACAGCATCAACACACCGTTCTGCCTTTCTGCGGTGGCCGATGGCTTCGCTGCGCTTCTCTGCCTGCGGAGTTATGACTGTTTCCTTGGCAGCTGTTGAGGAGACACTTTCATATAGGACTTGATTGGCAAAAATGAACCATGCCTCATGAGTCACCAGACAAACACTCCTCACCAATCACGACACCATCGAGATTAAACATTGTAGCTGCCGTAGGCTTCCTCGGCCTGATCAGATGCCAGATGTGGAGCCCTTCCGGGATTCTCAGCAATGGTTGCCAGAGCAGGAGGATTCTGGGTGTTGACGTCCTCACAGCTGGACGTTGATCTCAAAAGTGGGGTGTTTCTCAGCTGCTCCTTCTGAAGACGCAGCCTTCTAAGATCTCATATAACCAGACAGAAAGGTTCCCAGGCCATGTGGAGGAAACCAGGATTCCATAGAATTCTGTCGTTGTGAGGTGCCTTCTGCTTTTGCAGCCCGCCTTTGATCTGCAGCTGGAACCGATTCAGCAGAAGGTATGATTTCAAACAACCTGCAAGATGCCAAGAAAGCCAGCTTGGTGTTGTCGTGAAGGCGTCAGGCTAGAAACCGGGAGACTGTGAGTTCTAGTCCTACCTGAGGCATAAAGCCAGCTGGGTCACCTTGGGCCAGTCACCTCTTCCCAGTCCTATGAAGGAGGCAATGGCAAACCACTTCTTAAAAAGCTTGCCAAGAAGACATCAGGGATTTCTCCAGGCAGTCCCTGAGATCTGGACATGACTGAATACAAGAGAGAGTAAAACTATCCCAAACAATTCATAAGAAGCCAAGAATAAGAATAAGTTTTAGTGAATGATCCTGAGTGGGGGGGAGGGGGGGAGGAAGCAACAACAGTAAGCAAGAGTGCAGAACTTGGAGCTCTCCAGATGTGGCTTCTCTGCAGTTCCCACTCTCCTGAACTTCATGTGATCATAAATCAGTAGTCAGATCCTGGTTTCCTTTGGATGACGAGAAACCAGCTGGACTGCATACCAGAAGCTTGGAGAAAAAATCTATATATACAACCAGGTCGTATTTCGACAATCATTCTTGATTGAAGAGGGGCATCACTTCCCCCTTTTTTCTCTTCTAAAAAATGCATAAAGAGGAGATGTTTCTGAAAGTGCAGAGATTGCCATTCTTCGCTGGTAAAGAACTGCAGGAGAAGGGCAGGGGGTCAGCAAAACGTGCTGTGTCTTCCTAGCCAAAGTGATGACATGAACACAATGCTGTGTGATGGAACAGTGTGTTGCCGTAAAGTTGGCAAGTGCCTTCTATCTCTTCACCACAGGAGGGCAGGTCCTGCTAAACTTTTAACCGCAGGACAACTGCTGTTGTTTACAGGAAAAGAAACTGAACAACACAACTACAACCTTTATATTCAGGAAATGCATTTCTCTCCGTTATGTTGATGAGAGCACAATTTGACAATGAGAGCATTTGTAGCCCTCCTGGCTAATAGCTAAGATGTCAGCTGTTCAGCCTGGTGGCAGCAGAGAAATGAACTAGCCACAAAGTAGAATGTGGCCAAATGATGCCACAGGAGCTAGTGTACCAATGATGCAGTGTAACCCAAGATGTAGGATCAATTCATGTCCCCAAGACATGATTTGTGAAATTCTGGGATAAACTAATGTATACGTCCTACCGAAAATGTCTTGCAACTCAACTATCAGGTGCAAGAAATCAGGAATCCAGGCTGTTCAAATGAGTACAAGTTTATTCCATGCTAGCTCCATACAAGAAGTTGAACTACTAGCAGTCAAGGCAAATTGGCAGTGGATAGGAGTCAATGAATTCGAGGTGGCCTGGAGTCATATCTCTTGTGGGTATGAAGGGACTCCAAAATGAGGACATGCTTGACCCCTCCCTCGGGCTCAGCTTGATCATTTCCTGCATCACAGCATCAACAGCAGCAAGGACTAAACGTGTCACTCGCCACCCCGTGTCAATGGGGTGATATGAGTGGTTCAACGTCAGGGCCAAATGAGATTGGGTTATACCAGCAGTTAGCAATTATGTAAATGATCAAAAAAAACAACAACAACTTATAAGCCCAGGGCTTTGAAATGCTGCTTTAGAGAACTGGGCTCTCTTGATAGACCTGGCATAATTTGGAGAGGTAGATGATTGTGGAGATAAGCTTTATGTCTATGGTGATTCTCGGTCCTCCAGGTCGTGGTTCTCCCAAAGATGCTTTTTCAAGAAGCAACTGGACTTCCTTTGTTTTTCTTTGAAGACATTTCACTTCTCATCCAAGAAGTTTCTTCAGCTCTGACCGGATGGTGGAGAATGGAAAGATTTATGCTCCTTCCAGACAACTGGTCATTTGCCTTCTTTTAGAGTGCTTGTCTGTGTCCTCAAGGTCACCTGAGTGGTGCAAATAGGTGTGGATAAGCTTTACTTTCAATGAAGACTGCAGCCACTTATAAATTGGGATTACAGAAGAGGACAATGTTGGCTAATCTCAAAATTATGGCTGGTTGGTGTCTGAATGGTAGGGACTTTCTGGTCTTCAATTGTGGAAGAAAACAGTGGCAAACCACTTTAATATAATTTCCCCCAGATCTACAAGAACATGCTGCTGTAGCCACCAAGAATCAAGTTCAGACTGTCTTTTCCATCCCACTAGCATTCTGATACAGATAGGTATCTTTTGGTCTTCTCCCCTGCAGAATCCTTGTGTATGCTGATATTATAAATCTCCCAGAATTCCCCAGTCAACGTGGCCATGTTGGATTGGGGTGTGTGTGTCACAGAATATGTCTGGAGGGTGCAAAGTGGGGGAAAGCTGATATTTGAATGGGGGAAAAAAAACAACGGCAGATGTTATGTTTTTCCTCTGAATTCCACCAAGGGGCTCATCTTTCAAAGGTCTAACCACAGATTTAAGTGATGCGGTGGCGTTCACACACCATGGTTTGATGTGGCATCTGAACCGAGCCACAGCCAGCCTAGGCAACAAAAGGCGATTTATCTGCCATTTTTCTCTAGTTAATGAATAACACATGTCTGTAGAACAGTGTTTCTCAACCTTGACCATTTTAAGGCATGTGGACTTCAACTCCCAGAATTCCACAGCCAGCATTGCTGGCTGTGGAATTCTGGGAGTTGAAGTCCACATGCCTTAAAATGGTCAAGGTTGAGAAACACTGCTGTAGAAGATACGGATTATAATAATTTGCTCTATCATTTGATTCTATCCTCTTTTTTTTCTCAACTACAGGGCATTTCTGGGGCCTAAAGACCTCTTCCCTTACAAAGAATATAAAGACAAGTTTGGAAAATCAAACAAACGAAAAGGGTTTAATGAAGGCCTGTGGGAAATCGAAAACAACCCCGGGGTCAAGTTTAGTGGATACCAGGTAAAAATGGACTTCCTTTTTTTAAAAACCCCCACCACCCCCACCACCTTTTCCTTTTGTCGATATGTGATAGTGAGGACAGAAAGCAAGACTTACGTGGCCAGAATTTTTGGGGTTTGAGCTGTTCTCTTGTGAGGTTTTTGCCTAAGCAGTGTGGGTTAAAAAGACACAAAGATGATTAAATAGAATTTTATACAACTGGAGAAAGGATCTTACTGGACATGTTGCTATCTACCACCCGTTGTGTATGGAGCATGATTGAGTTGTGATATAAGGGAAAGCACACACCTCTTCAAGTTGCGTCATTGATATAAAGATTGTCCTCAACTTTTTTTTTAATAATTTTTTATTTTCCCAAACTCTCCCCCATACATATACCGTGATATTTATCAGATGTTAACATACATTTTTTTACATTGATATATAAGATACTTTTAATAAAATGAAATAAATACATACACATGACTTTTGGAGTTGCTCGCCCATTTCTCCTTTTGCTGTATCCACACTCCTTCTTCTCTACCTTCTTTCTCCCTTTCTTCTCTTCCCTACTTCCCTCTTCTTCCTCTCCTCTTCTCTTTCCTTCACCACTCTCCTCCCCTTTCTCCTCTTCTCCTCCAAAGGTTGTCCTCAACTTACAAACATTTACTTAATGACTGTTTGAAATTACTACGGCAGTGGGGAAAAAAGGGACTTATGATCATTTTTCACACTTTTGCAATATCCCCGTGGTCACATGATCAAAATTCGGACACTTGGCAACTATTATTGGGTTTTATAAGGATAGGAAAGGGATGGGATCAGTAGGGGTGTAGGAAGGGGTAAATGTAGGGGAATTGGGAATGGGTACAGTGATGGGGTTAGCCCCAGCAAAAAAAATCCACGCTTAATAAGCAAGTTACCGTCCAGGTACCAAAATCAAAGAAACGTCACTTATATAAATTTAATATGTTTATACGTCTGTTTTTAAATTTTTAAACTTTTAAATTTAAATTTTTAATTTTTATCAAATTGGGGGGGGGTGAGTGATGTATGTATCGGACAGGGACATGCTTGAAGAATGTATGATAGATAAATGGACAGGCCTGCCGACCTTGAGGGAGGCCGGGGACTGGGGAGATGCGGACTCTGGAGACAATGAGGGTTGGAATATACCGGTCATTCAGGGAAGAGGCAGGTATGGCGGGAGCAGGAGGGTAGGCCGCACACGGGGAACTTGGTCCTGCTGTATATATATTGACCGCCTTCTGCCACATACTTCTCTACGACCGGTGAGAGCACACAGGGTCGGCCTCCTCCAGGTCCCGTCAACGAAACAATGTCGTCTGGTGGGCCCTAGGGGGAGGGCTTTCTCTGTTGCGGCGCCCACCCTCTGGAACCAACTACCTCCTGAAGTCCGCGTTTCTCTGACCCTCCTGGCCTTCCGAAAGAATTTAAAAACCTACCTCTGCCGGCAGGCCTGGGGATGATTGTTGATTGTGGTGTGATTGATGAGTATGTATGGGGTTTGTATTTTTAATGTTGTTCGGATTTGTTCAATTGTTTATATATATATATATGTTGTAAGCCGCTCCGAGTCTTCGGAGAGGAGCGGCATACAAATCCAAATAAATAAATAAATAAATAATACTAAGCAATTATAATAAACTGAGTTAACAATGATCATAAGAATAAACGATAGTAAATAAACCGGCCTGTCTTTATGACGGTGGCAGTGTTCCGGGGTCCTGTGATCCTGGACTGTTACCAAGCAAAACCTAGTTGAGGTCTAGTTATTGGCTTTATTTCCAAGGCTATTCAGCAACAGAGCTCCTCAGAAACCGAAGGCGAAGGAGGAAACACGGCAGATGCCAGCAGTGAGGAAGAAGGGGATCGGGTAGAAGAAGATGGAAAAGGCAAAAGGAAGAACGAAAAAGCAGGCTCAAAACGGAAAAAATCTTACACCTCAAAGGTAACGCATGACGTTCTCAGTGGTGACCTGGAGCGGTTTTGATTCGTAGCAGGAGTCTCCAACTTTGGCAACTTTGCGACTTTACGGACTTCTACTCCCAGAATTCCTCAACCAGCCATGCTGGGAGTTGAAGTCCACAAGTCTTAAAGTTGTCAGGGTTGGAGACTCCTGATCTACAGAATGTTTCCTTAAGTGCAGTTAAGTCAAGGATGAGTTTTTTTTAAAAAACCTGCTTTACAGAATTGTGCTTCACCTTGCTGAAGTGTGTAATTTTTCCCTGTGGCTATAGTAAAAAAAAAGAAAGAAAGAAAACACACTCAGGGTTAAGGTTGGCCACAACACATGGGGCTACCTTTGAAAAACGTTCGGAGACTTCAGGTAATGCAGAATGCAGCCGCGCGAGCAGTGTTGGGCCTGCCCAGAAATGCCCACATTTCGGCATCACTCCGCGAGCTGCATTGGCTGCCAATTGGTCTCCGAACGCAATTCAAAGTGTTGGTTATGACCTATAAAGCCCTACATGGCATCGGACCAGGTTACTTACGGGACCGTCTGCTGCCTCATGAATCCCAGCGGCCGGTTAGGGCCCACAGAGTCGGCCTTCTCCAGGTCCCGTCAGCCAGACAGGGGAAGAGCCTTCTCTGTTGCGGCCCCGGCCCTCTGGAACCAACTTCCCCCGGAGATCCGTGTCGCCCCCACCCTCTCCGCCTTTCGTAAATTGCTTAAAACACACTTTTGCCGGCAGGCCTGGGACAGCTAACATCTTGCCCCTAGCCAGTGTATGTTCGTGGAATGATTGGTTTTTTGTTTTTTGTTTTTTAACTTAAGGGTTTTTTATATGTATGTAATTTCTATTATGCTGTGAGCCGCCCTGAGTTCTCCGGAATAGGGCGGCATAGAAATTAAATTAATAATAATAATAATAATAATAATAATAATAATAATAACAACAACACAATCCTAGTTCATCCTAATCTTCATTTCTGTAGAACACACAATTATTCATGGATTCTTAACCTCAGGAAATAGTAAGCGCAATGATACGTAAACATGCCACGAGGTTTGAAAAAGGACACTCAGATCTGTAAATCTAAGTGGAGGGAAGGCATTTAGGAAGGGAAGGCATGGAACGATTAAGAATCAAGCTCCTTTTCTATCGCAGGATAGAAAATCAATGCATTTGTAACTAAACCCAAGAAGAGTCATCTTGATACTCTTACCAAAACTTTACAATCGACTAATACTAGGCTACATAGCTTGGGAAAAGGTTTGGTTTCATTTTGTTTCCCCCCCCCCCTTGGTGAATGCCACTAGAAATCTTCCAAGCAGTCAAGAAAATCTCCCGGAGACGAAGATGATAAGGATTGCAAAGAGGAAGAAAATAAGAGCAGTTCTGATGCCGGCGAAGCAGGCAACGACACACGAAACACTTCTTCAGACTTGCAGAAAACTAGTGAAGGGGTAAGGCTTAGGATCTAGATCTTCAGAGGCTGTGTGTGATTTTAAATAGATATGTGGGGAGGCGGGGAGGGATCCATTTGTCTTTTTTCAACCCGGTACAACTTGCAGCGGGCTACGATCCCCAAATTCCACAGCCAGCCTGACTGTTGGACATGTCACTTGATCCATCTAAGTTTCCATCTTAGAAACACTGAGATAAGGAGGATAGAAAGGCAGGCACAGTCCTGGCCTAAGATGCAGAGCAACGTGGCATCAAGATAGACGGGGATATGTCCAAAAGCAAGATTTTCCCATAATTTTCTTTAACTAGATTTATTCAAATGGATTACATTTCAGAAACTTCACTTTACTGGATGGTTTTTACTTTCAGAAGCCATCTCCCAGACTGAAGAACTTTTTCAGCCTCTCAACTGTGATCTCCCAGTCAGCTGGTCAAAAGGTCCTTTGTTTTTTTACCCAGGTGTCCAGAGTAGTGTCTGAACCTGCCACTGCACACAGTTACATTGGCTGTTCTTGAAATTTGAGCCTTTGGACAGTTACAGTCCTCTCCCTGTGGCTTCTCACTACTTCTTAAAAATTGAATTCTAGATATTTCCCTGGTACGTTTGGTGTTCTGATTAGTTACTTACTTTAACTAATCTACTTAAATCTGGCTAACTTTGTTTTACAAACCAAGGCTTGTATTAACTATGTTTTTTATATATATATTTGAATGGGCTCAGACTGGATGGTTTGTATTCTCCCCATCTCGTCAGAAGGAAAGAGAAGTGAGTCAGACAAGCCATAGTTACTTTGCTGTCCGCAATATGGGTTCTGGCTTGTTCCTAAATGTCGATAGAGATTCTTAGTCATCCAGATCATGGTTGTCCCAAAGGGGCTTTTTTCAAGGCTTTCTTTATTTTTCCTTGAAGACGTTTCTCCTCCAAGAAGCTTTTGCAGTTGCAACGTTAAAATTGGAACAGCCGTCTCTCAACGGAGGGGGAGGCATACGACACCACCTACCTCCTGTCTACAACACAGTCCTTTTGGCAGTTCCAAGAAGGTTCCATACCCATTTGCAGATGGTCTTGAGGACACAGACAAACCTCCAAGTGGCCTCAACAACTCTCAGAAAGAGTGTTAAGGACCAGATGACTGCAAAGAATATAAATCCTTCCCTTCCCTACCATTCGGTCAGATCGGAAGAAGCTTTTTGGATGAGAAGCGAAACGTCTTCAGGGAAACACCAAGAAAGTCCAGTTGCTCTTGGAAAAAACACCTTTGGGACGGCTTGTTCCGAACTTGTTCCAACAAGTTAAACTTTCTTTTGTATGAATGCCTCCACTGTTGATGGAATCATTTCAGTCTGAAAAAGTGATCCCTCTTTGTCTTCTTATTTCTCCCTAGACTTAACCAACATATTGACTGCTGCATATTAAGGGAAGACACAAGAAAGTCACATGTTTGGTTGTCTAATATTCTTGGATTTGATTGAAGTCAGCACATCCCTTCATCAGCAGCATATATGTTTGTATGCACATTTAGCCACATTCCTACCCATTCTGTTCTCAGCAGCAACTTTCAGCATCATCCCCCATCGACACCCCACAAGGTCCTTTTCTAAATGTCATTTTATTTAATTGCACCAAAAGGCTCTTTTCAAGCAAGACCCATACCGACAACGGCCATTTTTAGATACTTCTTTTTTATTTTCTTTTTCTTTTTTTTACAGAAAAAGAAGGGCAAACGTCTCTAAATTTTAAATCAAATCTTAAAAACTGCCTTTTAGAGAAAACAAATTAAACACTTAGAAATGAACGCCCTCTCCTAAAAAGCCACAAGGATCTCTGTTCTGCTTAACAAATCATGAAGTTTTAAATTAACCCTTTATCCATTTGTTCTTCTGCATTTTTTTTTAAAAAGGATTTTAAAAACAGAGATGGCCAACTAGCAAGTGAGGAATGTTGGTGGTCTTGAGCAATTTTATCCTCACTGAGTTTTGTTTTTTTTTTAGCAGATTTGCTCACATTTTCATTTGGGAAGGGGGAAAGGAGGGGGAACGTATTTTCAGCTTGTAAGAAAAAGGTCCCCATCTCTCCTTGGATTTTGTATGCATTATGTAAATGTACATATTTTGTATGTAGAGCAATGTGGACCTCTAAGATATGAAATCAAGATTCCATCACATTTATAGATCATTGAATTCACCGTGGCAAAAAAAAATAAAAATATTCCTGCAGTCCACTTTTTAACTTCTGTCTGGAAATTAAATTGTTTCCCACCTACCAGGATTATAGAAATTGGCCATCTCTGTTTTTAAATCCTAACAAAATGTCCTTGATTTATTGTCATTATAAAAAAAGTCAATAATTGTAAGAAAGTACCTTTCCTTATTAGAACCCTCTAGCTTAGCTATACTCTTAATACTTTTCAAGATCATGACGTAACGTAAGTTTCTCTAACTTAGTTCCTATATGTGGAGTTAGTGAAAGTCTTTTGTGTTTCTTTAGATGAATAACAAGGAACTTTTTTTTTCAGGCCCCCATACAAATCGGAGCTTACTGTGTTTTGGGGACGCCTTCCATTTTTAAGCTTAATTGTGCTACCGAAAGGCCAATGGGAAACAAAGCCAAAACATCCAGTTAAAATATAAGAATAACAGTTATACTGAAAAGCTTAAAAAAACAAAAAGGGGGGGGAAACCCCTGTCATTTTTCTGTTTTTTTTTTTACTACTCTCAAAACTAGATCTAGACTACTAGGTAAGCATTCCAGAATCCATTATTCTGTGTACATTATTGTTGCTATTGTGAGAATAGAGGATTTTATTTATTTTTTAATGCCAGCTTTTATTGTGAAGACATATGGGTTTAGTCCGGTTTTATCAACCCTTGTTATGCTTGTCCTTGGACCATCTTTTGCGTACTCAAGGTTTGTAGTTGAAAAGTTTACTGTACAAAAAAAAAAAGGAAAAAAAATCAAAAAACAAAAAAACTATTGTTTTTACAGAATAAATTTATTGGAATGTGTATCGGGAGTAAGGTTTGAGGTTGTAAGCAGCTGAGTTAGCGTCATATTTGGCTTCATAACGTGTAATGTGAGGTATTCATGTAACTCGAGTATTAAAGCAACGCATTCTGTTAACACTTGAGTTGGTTATAATAGAACACCAATGCAGAGGGAAGCTTTCTTGTGTTGCTCCCACAGCTTTGATTTGTGGCTGTTGTGCTGAATCTGAAATTCGGAGGCTGTCTGTCTGCAAATGGCCGACAAAGCGAGGTGGTGGAGTGATTAGAATGCAGTACTGCAGGCTAACTCACTGCTCACATTGCCAGGAGTTCGATTCCCTCAATCCTGACCAGCTCAAGGTTGACTTGGCTTTCCATCCTTCCAAGGTCAGTAAAATGATGACCCAGATTGTTTGGAGGCAAGTGGCTGATTCTGTAAACCGCTTAGAGAGGGCTGTAAAGCACTGTGAAGCGGTATATAAGTGCTATTGCTATACTCAACCTTCACATCACTGTTAAGGTTTAGAACAGGGGCCTTCAAACTTGACCCTTTTATGACTTGTGGACTTCAACTCCCAGAATTCCTCAGCCAGTGTGCCTGGCTGAGGAATTCTGGGAGTTGAAGCTGGCTGAGGAATTCTGGGAGTTGAAGTCCACAAGTCATAAAAGGGCCAGGTTTGAAGACCCCTGGCTTAGAACCTTAACCACTGCCCACTAGTTGGTGCCTAGCCAACTTTGGCTAAGCAGGGTCAGGCATGGTTAATATTTGGATGGGAGACTTCAAGAAAATAACAAGAGCGGAAAATTAAAAACAAAATCCTGGAACAAAGCAATAGCAAATTATACCTTAATTTGGGCCACAAAAATGATATAGACTATATGATTGCAGCTAGCATTGCCTATGGGTGGTCCTCAACTTGCAATCACAACGGGAGCTAGAATTTCCATTGATAAGCAGGGGGTTATTAAGTGAGTCATGCCCAGTTTTATGATCTTTTTGGCCATGGTTGTTAAGCAAATCACTGCAGTTGTTTGCCACAGTCATTAAGCAAATCCAGCTCGCTGCTCCATTTATTAGAGTATGCTAGACTCTAAGTAGGCTTACTGGTGACTCAGTGTTGTCCGAGCCAAGATGATTGGATTCAATCAATAAACACAAGTTAAGAAACCACGGGTTAGCATTCTGGGCAGATGTACTGTAGTTTCCTGGTAGCTCTCCATAATAACAGAACAGCACTATTCACCATCAGCAACATTGGCAAGACTTCTAGGATGATTGTATTGGTCTTGGATCATCATTTCCCAGCCAAGATTGAAAGCTGCTCTTCTCGTATTTTGTCTTTAATATGTCCCCTCGAAAATTTAAAAAAGAAGAATCCAGGGGTTCGGTCAAGACTGACCCCCACCTTAGACAGGGTTGAAGAAAAATTTCCCACCCACCATTCGTTCCTGAAACTATTTAATTCACCTGTGCAGTTGAAAATGAATTTGATACAGAGGGGAAGTACTTAGACAACGGGTGAGAGAGTTTATTAACAAGAGTTTGGACAACACAATGTTTTAAATGTCACCACCATCACCGCCCCACAAACACTCTTGGAGCGAGTCCCCAACAAAACGGATTCTGTTTGGAGAAAGAGATTCCCATGATCTGATGGAAATGGGAAGCAAGCTCTCGAAGAAATATTATGAAAGACAGAAGTCTTTTATTTTCAGTAATTTTGCTTCCAACTTGGGACCCCGTCTTTGCGACACTCCACAGTTTTGAAGCCATCTTCTTAGTCCACCTTCTCTTCCAGTTGGGCTTTCATGAAAAACTCAGGGTTGCGGACACAGCGATATGCAAACAGCTGGGGGAGGACTGCATGGATCACATTGAGAACGAGAAACCACATCTTCCCTTCATCAGGGACTCTGTAGATGTACGGCGTTCTGGCGTGTATGGAAGCGCCAATGTGTGAGAACTGAGCCTGGAAAGCAGAAGGAATGAATTGTGAGTTGTCACTTGTGTGGAATCAGCATTAACAGTCCCCATAATCACTGGATGCATTGGCACGCTTCCTTTAGCCAGAGACCCCTCACCCATCGCTCTTGAAAATCCCTGTGCTCTGGCTTTTTAATGGGATTTTTTAATGGGACTCCATCCCCCACTTCTTTGTTCTGGACCCATGCATTTTGGGGGACTGGGCTGTTTGGCAACCCTCCAACATGCATCCCCTTATCTCAAAATCATGTGTGCCCTTTCCAAGACAATCCCCTTCGGTGGCTTGCAGCTTTGCATCTTGGGCAAACCCAGCTCGTAAAACATTTATTGATCATAGGGCACGTTCACAGCATGTTTCGATTAAAAAAATACACAAGAGATAAAAACAAAAAATATGAAACACAAAATTAAAATATTACAAACGTGGGTCTAGATTACAGATACAATTTTTTTTGCAAAGTCAGCAAAGTCTCCCTTCATAAAACAATGATTTGATTTAGTGGAAACACTGAAGCTAACCAACCGTGGCTTAGTCAACCAGCTAACCCCATTAAGGAAACCATTAAGTTGGGCAACCACCAAACCAGAGGGAAGCAACCCCATATTATGTCTAATTCAATATATGTCCCCTTTCCATTAACTTGCTTGTTATTTTAAGCACAGCATCAATCAAGCTTGGTACATAATAAGAGTATCCTGTTATTCTGATTTGAGAACCAGAATGTTCTGGAGAGGATCTATGTCTCTGTGTCAGCTCCTGGCATAGAATCAGGACATCCACTAGAGTTTTCCTGCTTTGAGCTTTGACACAATGGCATGTAGCGTTTCCCAAGTACTCGGGACCTCATCTGCTCAAAAGTGAAGGTGGAAAAAAAAATGGAGTAATTTGCTGTTTCCTTTGCTAAGAGCAAAACTTTGGATAGTTCCAGTTTGCTTCGTCTTTAGAGAAGAAGGTGTTGCTTCTTCTCCGATTGGGCTTTCTGGAACATACCGTAAATTTACATCTAAGGTTATGTGCAAGAGCAGAAGTCTGCCAAGCCAAAGAATATTTTTAGCATAAGCAAACATGTAAAGATAGAAGCAACTGGGACAGCTCAGGACTGTTTTGTCCTTTGTCTTTCATCCGTCATCCCCTGTTTCAAGCGGTGATTTATTTGTGTATTAGCAATGGTGATGATTGACCTGAATTTATGATCCCTGACTGTGGTCTACAGAGGAAGGGCTGACCAGGTCATGTTCCTGACAAGTTGAGCTTTTATGGGCAAAGTGGGCTAGGGCTGATCGGTGGAAAGGTCCAAATATTAGTCTGTATCCTATGATAAGAGAACAAAGAAGGATGGTAGGATGAGGAAATATCTCCAGTGGCAAGAGTAGTTCTGTCTGTGTGGTAACAGCATCTGTGATACAAGGAAGATGCTGTATATCTCCATGTTTAAGCTGAGCAGCCATGGAGATTTCCTGCTGTTGGGAAAAAGTCGCACAGCATCTTCTTGATGGTGGCTCCACAATGGTGGAAGCTGTCCCCAAGAAAATCTGCCAGCTATCCTGTTTCATCAGTTTAGGCAAACATTGAAAACTAAGAAGGTTTGTTCTTTCTTTTTTAAACTTTTTTTTTAATGCGACTGTATTGTTGGGTTTGAAACGTGAGCTTTTTTCCTGCCATTAACCATCCTGGGCCATTTTTTAGTATTTGATGAGATAAAGAAGTAAATAATCTTCTAACTCTTCTTTTGAGGAAGACTCAGATGTAAGCATCTCTTCCCCCTGAGAATCAGAATCCTAGATATGAAAGAATACTTCCTGATAATGGTTCTTTACTGAGCAGTAGCAGTTCTCCTTGTAAGTAGCACCCTTATCTCCTGGATTAATTGCATCTGAAATTGTTTTGGGGTACGTTCTTCCAGCTGTTTCTTGGGTGAGGTTTTGAAGATCCTCCTTCTACCTGTCTAGGGAGATTCTCCATCATCCAGGTCCTGGTTGTCCCAAAGGTGCTTTTTCAAGAGCCAACGGGACTTTCTTGGTTTTCCCTTGAAGACGTTTCTCTTCTCATCCAAGAAGCTTCTTCAGTTCTGACTGTTCTTTCTACCTCTGCTGAATTCAGAGCCTGATCTCAATGGTGCCCCCCCCCCAAAAAAGCCAGCTAGATCCATTGTTGGCCAGTCTATCTGCTTTCTTCAATCTTGTTGTCTTTATCCTCTTTGCAAACTCTTCATCCACTGAATCGATACTGGGTGGGGCTCTTAGTACGGTGATATCTCCAGTGGCAACAATAGTCCTGTCTGGGTAGTAACAGCATTCAGATTGCCCCGTGTGCAAACAACAGCAAAAGAAATTGAATAGGTAGCTTTATCCCTTCTGAGCAGGGATTGAACTGTGGACTTTATTATGCTAAGCTATGAGGCCTAGGTTGATACAGCATACTAAATGAACCATGTTTATTTGATTAATACAGTTGCCTGAGTTCATCCAACTTAATTTAACCAGATATGAAGTGCACTGGCTGAGTCTGAACATGTCCGTGAGCCACAAATTAGCTAACCCAGTGGTTCTCAACCTTGGGGTCGCGACCCCATTTGGGGTCGCGAGACCATTTCGCGGGGGTCGCCGGGCACCTCCGGCCGTCATTTTGTTTTTTTTATTTTTATTTTTTTAAAAAAAATTTTTTAATTTTTTTAAATTTTTTTTATTTTTTTAATTTTTTTGGCGCGCGTGCGCCACACACACTCAGATCCGCCTGTTGCGCCGGGAAAAAAATAAAAAAAAAAATTAAAAAAAATTTAAAAAAATTAAAAAAAATAAAATAAAAACAAAATGGTGGACCGCAACGGGCAGATCCGCGCATGCGCGGCGCGTGCGACGGGCCGATCCGCGCAGGCGCAGATCCGCCCGTCGCGGCCGCCATTTTGTTTTGTTTTTTAGTTTTTTTTAAAAAAAATTGTAAATAAAAAAACAAAATGGCGGCCCGCGACGGGCGGATGTGCGCATGCGTGGCGCGTGCGATGGGCCGATCCGCGCATGCGCAGATCTGCCCGTCGTGGCCGCCATTTTGTTTTTTGTTTTTTGATTTTTTTAAATTTTTAAAAAAAAAATAAAAAAACAAAATGGCGGCCCGCGACGGGCGGATGCGCGCATGCATGGCGCGTGCGACGGGCCGATCCGCGCATGCGCAGATCCATCCGTCCCGGCCGCCATTTTGTGGGGTTTTTTTTAATTTTTTTAAAAAAAATTAACATTTTTTTTTGCACGTGCGCGCACATGCGCGTGCCCCCGGGTCGGGGTCGCGGCACGCATGGGCGGGGCAAGTGGGGTCTCAACCTCAGAAAGGTTGAGAACCACTGAGCTAACCACTCATTTTAGGTTAGCAATTTGGTCAAACCCAGCCTGCATGGCTAACTTAGTTTTGGGCTTCAGCGTATGAAGCTGGAGTTGGCGAACACTTCTTCATGGCTTGGGTGGTATGTGAACTCAGACGGCGATAATGAGTTTATTCCACTGTTTATATTATTTTGCCCAATTCAAACCAGCAGATACTCCTAATGCTGTCTCCTTTTTCTTCTCTTTTCTCCACAAAACTTTACGAGGTGGTTTGGCTGAGAGAGAGGAAGAGTGGCCCAAAGTCAACCAAAGTTTTCATGCCTAAGGCGGGGGGAGAACCTAGAATTCACCATCTCCTAGTTTCTAGGCCAGCACCTGCACCATGGCGCCAAACTGTGCTCTACTCAGTAAACCATAGCTTAGGACAGTGATGGCGAACCTTTTAGAGACCGAGTGCCCAAACTGCAACCCAAAACCCACTTTATGCATCGTCGAGTGCCGGATGGGTGTGGCCTATTGGGTGGGCGGGGCCCATTGGGTGGGCAGGGCCGCGGTGGTAACAGCAGACTGGGTGGGACTAAAAAGTTCAATCAATCAATTCCAACTTTGCAAGATCTTTTTTTTTCCCCGCGAGAAGTTGAAATTGACTGATTGAACCTTTTTTTTTTTTTTTGCACACGGCGGTGGAGGCCTAAAGTGAAAAGGTTTTATAAAACCCAGCTGAAGGCCTAGGACTGGGGCCATGGTGCACATGCCCACAGAGAGGGCTCTGAGTGCTGCCTCTGGCACCCGTGCCATAGGTTCGCCACCACTGGCTTAGGACAATCTAGGTTTTAGTTCATGGCTCTCGCCCTCTTTTGAATGTGGAAGTGGTACAGAGGAAAACCAGGCCTCCAATATGGGATCATTATAAATGTTCTGGTCTTACCTGGGCTAGTCCTCCAGCATGAATAAGAGTTAAATCAGGCATCCAGGAACATCCAGGTACAAGCAGACCATAGACCGAAATTATGTAGTATGGCACCGAGTAGAACATGTAGGCTAACATCTGAATGTTAGAAGAGAAGAGAATTGATCTCTGCACCTTCAAAGCAGGAGCTATCATTTGAACATAGAATAGAGTTGGAAAACCTTGGAGGTTTTCTAGTCCAGCCCCTGCTGGAGAACGAGACTCTAATCATTTTAGACAAATGGTCGTCCAGTCTCTTTTGGAAAGCCTTCAATGATGGAGCATCCATCATTTCTGAAGGCAAGCTATTCCATTGATTGATTGCTCTCACCATTAAGCAATTTCTCCTTAGTTCTAGGTTGCTTCTCTCCTTGGTTAGTTTCCAACCATTGCTTCTTGTCTTGCCTTTTGGGGCCTTGGAAAATAATTTAACCCCTCTCCTAGTCTTTGTAGGAGCCCCTCAAATATTGGAACAGTATTATTATGTTTCCCCTCGTCCTTCTTTTCCTTAGACTAGACATGCCCAATTCCTGTAAAAAGGGTTCTTCCCACGTTTTAGCCTTCAGTCTCTTAATCAAAATTTGTGTGTGAAGGTCTGGTCTCCTTATACAATTTTGTAACTGAGGCAGAGTGATGGTTAGTGCTGTGTTTAAACCAGACTGCTGTAATCTAAGCCATAAATTATGGTTTATGAACCATAATAGTTGGGTACACATACATTGTCAAGTCATAGTTGATATTTTTAATTGATGCAAAATATAAACCCTGCAATTGTTTTAAGGCTTAAAAATTGCGACCTGGATGTTGCACAAAGTCAAATAATAAGTTCTTAGTCTAAAAATGTTGACAATTAGCATGATTTCTCCAGTCATGCCTCATATCTCAGGCTAAACCATGCCTGCTGAAGAAACTCTCTTTGTTGGGTTCATATGCATGCATACAGTAATCTCCAGTTTCCAATCCCAATATTTAAATTCACACAGAACTCTAATCCATAACCTTATCCACTCAATTCTGACTTAGGGTCATAAATTGAAAGTAATCATTCCGGGTCCTCGAAATGTGTGAGCATAGCTACCAAATGTTAGGTGTGCATCGCAATGCAAATGTCTCAGTTGGGTTACCTGAAGTTTTGGATAGGCAACGGGATCCTTGAGGTATGGCTCATGAAGTTGGCTGTAAAGTCGACACAGTTCACCTGGACAGTCCAAAACAATCTAGAGAAAAATTGGAGCCATAATATTTGGATCATAATTTTGGTGCAATAAACAGGTTAGGAAATTGGTGTAAATCTTGTTCCAACTGCCATCTCCCTAGGTAGGTAAGGGAGGAAGAGAGAAACAACTTGGAGCTGTAAGTGTCTGTTCTTAACCACACGGATGTGATGACAAAGCGTGTGTCAAGCGCAGGGGAAATCGGGAGATTCAAATGAGTATAAAGATGTATTGCAAGCTTAAGCTCTCTACAAAAATCTGAGCTACTAACAGTCAAGAGAAATGAGCGGGAATTAAGGAATTCAAGGTGAGCTGGACCTAGATCTCTTTTGGGCATGCACGGACTCGTGATTTATGATGCATTTGACCCCTCCCTCCGGTTTAGCCTGGTCACCTCCTACAACGTGCAAAGTTAGAAAACATGCATTGTGGCATTATGTGACACATCCCACCCTTCTGGACTTGCAATGCAGCATTGCGCACCAGTTCATAAACCTTATCACACCTGCCCCCCTCCCCCCATGCGTGTCTATGTCCAGATGGTCACCTTTCCTGCCCCCATGTAAAGTTTAAACATAGAAACAAACTTAAATGCTTTTCAATTCAAATTTAATGCTTTGCGCAAAGTGTACAGTATATGGCACACACCTCATGTTATAAGATTCCGGTCTCTTTGTTCTGTTCTTTAAAAGAAAGAAAGAAAGAAAGAAAGAAAGAAAGAAAGAAAGAAAGAAAGAAAGAAAGAAAGAAAGAAAGAAAGAAAGAAAGAAAGAAAGAAAGAAAGAAAGAAACTTACCAGGCCCCTGAAGAGGCAAAATCCAGTTGCCAAAATGAAATACAAAGCCAAGAGAAAGTCAGTCGGTCTTCTCAGAAGATTTTGTTTCTGAACTTCTTTAATGATCTGCAACGGGGATGGAAGCCCGGTTAGACGTCTGCGCCCAACGCAGCAAAGGGCTTTGTGGCATCTCTGCAAAACAATATACTTTGCACCAGATGCCAGATGCCTTTTAGGAGGCGCCTTGCCTCTGAAATTTAACAGTTTGATTTTTCAAGCAGGTCCAAAGTGTCCAAACAGTTTGGGAAAACAATGCCCAGACTTAATTCATACCGCCTGCCAAAAATCGTGTGGTCGGCTGAGTTTGGGCTGAGTGCCCTAGGAGGCCTCAGCCATTAGCTTTCCAATCTATGATTTATGGTTTAGCGTGGCCTATCAACCCAGCCGAATGTTATAATTTTAACAAAGGTGCAAACCTCTCCAATTATACCTAATTCCATAATTCAGAGGGAAGGAAACTACGGCTTAGCATGTTTCAGCGTCCCACAAAAACAAAAGCCCTGGAAGAAAAAAATATATCTCAAGAAACAGAAAACCCGTTTCGTGACTGGGTCTGCAGTACAGACGGTTCGGAGTGGAGCCAACGGAAGTCATTGCATGGCCATTTACTGCAGCTCTTGCAAAAAGAAGAGCCAGCAACAAAGCAGAAGGTGAACCCACAAGTAGCAGCGTGCATTGCTTTCTGTGGAAAAGATTTAGCCTCGTTAGGTTGCTTGAGGAAGGCTTCTTCAACGGGGGGGGGCAGCAGAGCTGGAAACCAAAATATGTTTAACCGTAGATTTGCTTTGCCACTTCCTCTTCCTCTTCAAAACAAAACCAATATTTGTATTTCCCCCTAAGGCAGCGGTTCTCAACCTATGGGTCGCGACCCCATTTGGGGTCGAACGACCATTTCGCAGGGGTCGCCAGACACCGCGGTCCGCCTTTTTGTTTTTGTTTTGTTTTTGGGTTTTTTTGTATTTTTCATCATGCGTGCGCCGCGCATGCGCGGTTCGGGCCGTCGCGCGTTGCGCATGCGCAGATCGGCCTGTTGCAGTCCGCCATTTTGTTTTTGCTTTTTTTTCCCCGTCACACGCGCACCACGCATGCGCGGATCGGCCCGGCACGCATGGGCGGGGCAAGTGGGGTCTCAACCTGAAAAAGGTTGAGAACCACTGCCCTAAGGTGAGATGTTGGTAGCAGCCCGGTTGTGAAGTGAATCTGGCTTCCCCATGGATTTCTCTTGGTCAGGAGGTCTCCAAAGGGGAACACACGACCCTGGGACACACCTGCGACCGTCATAAATATGACCCAGTTGCCAAGCGTCTTAATGTTGATCACGTGACCCTGGGGAGGCTGCCCCAGTCATAACTGAAGAAACTTTTTTGTCGTCAGTCATCTGTGGAGAATGTTTTTGGATGGCTTTTTTTTTTCAGTGCTGTCGTAACTTGGAATGGACTAGTCCCCAAAGGTGCTTTTTCAAAAGGCAACTGGGTTTTCTTTGGGGTTTTTTTTTTGAAGACGTTTCACTTCTCAGCTAAGAAGCTTCTTCAGTTCTGACTTGGAAGTGAAGAAGCGTCTTGGATGAGAAGTGAAATGTCTTCAAGTTTAACGAAGAGAAGGACGAGGGGGGACACGATAGCAGTCTTCCAGTATCTCAGGGGCTGCCCCAAAGAAGAGGGAGTCAAGCTATTCTCCAAGGCGCCTGAAGGCAGGACGAGAAGCAATGGATGGAAACTGATCAAGGAGAGAAGCAACTTAGAACTAAGGAGAAACTTCCTGACAGTTAGAACAATTAACCAGTGGAACAACCTGCCTCCAGAAGCTCCAACACTGGAAGTTTTTAAGAAGAGACTGGACAGCCATTTGTCTGAAATGGTATAGGGTTTCCTGCGTGAGCAGGGGGTTGAACTTGATGACCTCCAAGGTCCCTTCCAACTTTATATTATTATTATTATTATTATTATTATTATTATTATTATTATTATTATTATTATTAAAGCAAAGGAAGTAAAGTTGCCTTTTGAAAAAGTACCTTTGGGACAGCCATGACTGAGAATCTCCACAGATACTAAACAAACTGTTGTAAGTCAAGGACATGACAGGATTCTGTGCATGCTCAGTTAAGCAGAAAAATGTCTTCATTTAGGATGAAATGACGTGTTCCAGGCCTTCGGAGCAGCCATGTGAATTGTTTGGTTTTGGCTGAGCGCAAGGCAAACCCAGCCACGGTTCAGGAAAATTGGGTGCCACTGTTTAAGGAAGAGCCTGGCAAGTCACAACGACATGTTCAGAAAAGGGGAATCGATCAAGAGACTCTTAATTCTTTTGAAGTTCAAGCCTTTTTCCTCCTCCTCCTCCTCCTTTTCATAACAACAATAACAACAAGAAGAATACCTTTGTTGGGAAATTGTCAGCCTCTGGTGGTTGATTATAGATTTTGAAGCCAGCCCATAGCGGGAGACAAATATACGGCACACTTAACAAAGATACAGGACACACTCTTGTTCCATATTTTCCTATTTGGCGGCAGGGAAAACATGAATGAAGGATTGTTAATGACAGGTTGAGCAGGGCAATCCTTTGCATGCCTATTCAGATGAAAATCACAACAAACTCAGTGCAGTTTACTGCTCTTGTTTGCATGACAACTTTAGCTGGGTTATTTGAATCCTGGTTTATTCGGGTATCCCATTTTCAAAGTTTCACACAGTGCATTCAGACATGAGATAAGCTCCCTGGCTGGACTCACATATCAGACTAGCTTGCAACAATATTCTCTTATCATGAAGACACAGCCAATTTCATGTAAATGTGCCTAATCTCCAGATGTTCTGTCTGGGAATTGTAGCAGTTCTATTCAAGCACATCTGGAGAGAGCTAAGCATCCTTTAACTGGATGATCACCAGATGTGTTAGGCGACAACTCTCAAAATTCTCAACCAACATGACCAACTCCATACTGGTTGATATTTATTCCAAGAAATGGTGACAAAAGGAAGAAAAAAATTTCCTCCAGGAGGTGCCAAATATAAATCTGAGCATATTTCAGGATACAGGATAAAATGCTAGGACACAATTTACTTTCAGCTTACTAAATTGTGACTTATTATTTGTTTTTTTAGTTCAACTGCAGGAGTAGAGTCTCCTTCCAGTAGCGTTCAACTCCTGATGACTTCATGCAGTTTTCTTGGAACATAACAAAAGGGATTAACCACTGCTTCGTTGCAGCACAGAATGACACAACTGACCGCAGCCAACTTGTCACAATTGGGACTCACTGTGGGACAATCAGCATGGTCAACTCACCATGAGACAACTGCAGGACAATTCAACAATTCAATTTAATTATAATAATTTTTGTCATTCATATTTCATGTGGTCCCTCCTTTTGGCATCTTTTCTTTGATGATTCTATTCCACTGTTTCTTCAATATTAGTGTAACTCTTCTCCCATGGTGAGTTGTCCCGTGCCAAGGCAAGTTGGTTGTGGTGAGTTGTCATAGACCAGTTGCAGGATGCATTTTTTACTTTCCAGCTAGTGTGTAATTCTAGCTTAGCCAATCACCCATCGCAGCAGTAAACATATCTCGTGCTGCTTGGCTTTTGAGATTGGCCAAAGTTAGTAAGATGCTCCCAATCTGCTGTAAGATACTATATAATATGCATTTCATTGGTAACCACTGATCTCATTGCCTTGAAAATTCAAGACTCTAAGACAGTGTTTCTCAACCTTGACAATTTTAAGGCACGTGGACTTCAACTCCCAGAATTCCACTGGCTGTGGAATTCAAGGTAGCATACATAAGACTGGCTGTGGAATTCTGGGAGTTGAAGTCCACGTGCCTTAAAATTGTCAAAGTTGAGAAACACTGCTCTAAGAAGAGGTCAATTATTAAAGCCCCAAAGCAAAGTGTATTCTTTTTTTTTTTAATGAAAAAATTCTTTTATTAAAACAATCAGCATTGAACATAAAATCATAGTATGCATCAATCATCATAGCACCTGATATACATCACTAAGTATTAATCTTTATAATCGTCTGGTTTGGTAAACATTTTTCCCTCCACACATCAAGCCTCAACTAAACGCCTGTTACAATTTATTTGCTTGGTGTTTCTCTTTTCTATAGTCTATCCACAGTTCCTAGTCTATCACATATTATTCATCTCAGTATTAGTACAATCTTTTATGATCCCTAACCAATAATCCTGAGGTAGAAATTCAGTACGCTTTCCCAGTATTAAAGCAATCAACATTAAATCTGGGTTCATATTAATAAGCTGTCTTCATAAGACCCGAAAATACATCTCTTGTATATGGTCTATCTACATTCATACAATCAGCATTGAACATAAAGTCATAGTATGCATCAATCCTCATAGCACCTGATATACATCACTAAGTATTAATCTTTATAAACGTCTGGTTTGGTAAACATTTTTCGCTCCTCACATCAAGCCTCAACTAGCAAAGTGTATTCTTAATGTTTCCTTACCCACAATGTTTCCAGGGATAAAGACAATTATGCTCATTGTGATGGATCCCAGCCAGTACAAGCCAATAATCCGATAATTTTCCCTGCCAGAGAAAAATAGAAAACCTTGCTTTCAGATACCATTGTGATGCATGTTCTCTTACTGGAGGTACATTCAGACAAACAATATGTGCCTATATATTTATAGTCGCTGAATGTACTACTTTCACTAAATAACTGGATAAATCACATTGCATTGGCTTAAAACTTAAATAGGACCATTTTTAAAATATTCAGCCCTACTGGCTCAAGAGCTCTTCCTGACACTGATGTCCCTTAACAACTCAGTCATTTTATATGCTGGATCTTTGTTCTTTTCTGCTCTTTATCATTGTTGTCATTATTTAATTGGAGGAGGGTTTTCTTTTGAGTAAAGAAATCAGCATTTATTTCCCGTCTGCTGTTAAGGCAGCACATAAGAATTTTTGGGAAGGAAGGCATGAAAACAACACAACAATCGCCCCCTGAATGTTAGGCATAGCCCCCACAAATGTCATGCTTAGCCCCCCAAAGTCATGCTTAGCCTCCCCAAATGTCATGCTTACCCCCAAAGTCCTGCTTAGTTCCCCCAAATGTCATGCTTACCCCCCCAAAGTCATGATTAGCCCCAAATGTCATGCTTAGCTCCCCCAAATGCCTTGCTTAACCCCCTCAATGTCATGCTTACTTCCCCAATCATACCTAGCTCCCCCAAATGTTATGCTTACCCCCAAAGTCCTGCTTAGTTCCCCCAAATGTCATGCTTACCCCCCCAAAGTCATGATTAGCCCCAAATGTCATGCTTAGTTCCCCCAAATGTCATACTTAGCTCCCCACAAATGCCTTGCTTAACCCCCCCAATGTCATGCTTACTTCCCCAGTCATACTTAGCTCCCCCAAATGTCATGTTTACCCTCCCCCCCAATTGTCATGCTTACGTACTCCCAGGCAATGGCAGCCACCATCAAGAGATACATCAGATAATGAACGGAACCATCCCAGTAGCAAATCATGTGGCCATAAGCCGTGTTCAGATAAGGCTCGCCCTGTGGAAATAAGCATGTGAGTAACTGGGCGACAGAGAAGATAAGGCCACCTACCGTAGCAGTTTCAGCTGAAACAAAAAAGCGGTCTGGTGTTTTAAACACCACCCACCCACCCCCCAGAGATAAAATGTGGCATCATGATAGCCTTGGTTGTCTTTGCAATGAATTTAATTCTGATGGGTTTTTCTCCAACCGAGAGAATATTTGTAGTTCTGAGTTGACCTGTGGGGGTCCTTGATGCTCTCTGAGCTTGGCTGTTTGCCTGCAGACATTTCATTACCCAAATAGGGCAATCAATGAACTACCAGCTAGGACAAACAATTAAACAACAAACGACAGCCTAATCAAGGAACGGCCAAGAACACTCCCAATAATACTGACGGGAAGCCACTAGGACACGGGATCTCAGCCTTTTCTTTACCCTGGACATCCTTCAAATATCATTTTTGGCCACAGACCACAGCCACAGGCCCCCAAGACTTAAATCAAGATTTAAATCATAATATTTCTTCAAGCCTTTGCAGAACCCCTGTGATGACACTGCATCTCCCCCACTATATACCAGTGCTAGTATATAGTATATAACTACTACCGGTATATACTAGTGCAGTGGTTCTCAACCTGTGATCCGCAGACCTCTGGGAGTAAACCTCACTCCCTTCTAGTGCTTCTACTCCCGAGTCATTCTCCATTTATTATCTTTCTTCAATGCTCATGAAGTTTAGCTTTCCTGAATTTGCACAACACCTGGAGTAATATGCAAATCCACCTTGGTTTAATCTAGTAGACTAAAAAGTGGTTTGGCAAGTTTAGCATTCAAGCTGTCATGTGTGGTGCAGATTTTATTTTGTTTTGTTTTTTTAAAAAAGCTAATTCCAATTTTAAATCTCCATGTAAAGCTTGTTCACAGCCATCAGGACCTGATAAACATGCCATCCACATGCTAAATTGTGGTTAACAACCCAATAACTCAGCGTTGTCAGCAGGCTCAGTTGTAAACATTGGAGCCACATAATGCTCTGAGACACAAACTAGTTTTGGGTCTCAGTGTTAATAGCACTTTATAACGCCTTGGTAAAGCCACACTTGGAATACTGCATCCAGATTTGGTCACCACGATGTAAAAAAAAAAAAATATTGAGACTCTAGAAAGAGTGCAGAGAAGAGCAACAAAGATGATTAGGGGACTGGAGGCTAAAGCATTTAAGGAACGGTTGCTGGAATTGGGTATGTCTAGTAGTTTAATGAAGAGAAGGATGAGGGGGGACATGATAGCAGTCTTCCAATATCTCAGGGGCTGCCCTAAAGAAGAGGGAGTCAAGCTGTTCTCCAAAGCGCCTGAAGGCAGGACGAGAAGCAACAGATGGAAACTAATCAAGGAGAGAAGCAACCTAGAACTAAGGAGAAACTTCCTGACGGTTAGAACAATTAGGCAGTGGAACAACCTGCCTCCAGAAGCGGTGAATGCTCCAACACTGGAAGTTTTTAAGAAGAGACTGGACAGCCATTTGTCTGAAATGGTATAGGGTTTCCTGCTTGAGCAGGGGGTTGGACTAGAAGACCTCCAAGGTCCCTTCCAACTCTTATTATTATTATTAGTTCCCCTTTTATCCGCATATGAATCCAGCTGCAGGTAGTCGTCAACTTATAACATTTATTGACCATTCAAAGTTACAACAGCACTGAAAAAAATGAGACTT
This sequence comes from Bothrops alternatus, assembly GCA_034064705.1. Lineage (NCBI taxonomy): Eukaryota > Metazoa > Chordata > Lepidosauria > Squamata > Viperidae > Bothrops > Bothrops alternatus. The sequence continues at coordinate 166,869 of JARGCV010000109.1, forward strand.
GTAGCCATGTTTCACACTTACAACCATTGCGGTATCCCCATGGTCACATGATCCAAACTTGGCAGCGGACTCGTATTTATGACGGTTGCACTGTCCTGGGGTCATGTGATCCCCTTTGCGACTTTCTGACATGCAAAGTCCATGGGGGGAAGCCAGATTCACTTAACAACCGTGTGACAAACTTAACAACTGCAGTGATTCACTTCACAACTGTGACTGTGTCATAAAAAGGGGCCAAAGTCACTTTACCACTGTCTCGCTTAGCCACAGAAATGTTGGGCTCACGTGGTCCTAAGTTGAGGACAACATATACTTCCTTATAATTGAATCTAACTGCCAAGCTGACGGTGAGGAAGAAAGATATTCTCTTGTTTGTACCTGAAGAATCATTCAGATCAATTTGGCAGGAAACCAGTTAAGAATAGAAATGAATACAAATGAAATGAAGCTTGCTGCTAGCCCTCAACAAATTGTATCTGGAGGCTGTGCGTTGCTCCGAATGAAATGTAAGAGCATTGTTATTCAATTCATGTGCTGTCACCTTTGGACAAAGTCTGTGCAAAGGGAGGAAACATATGTGTGGTTGATGGATTTTGACCTTTTGTGACTCACAAGGTCACCGCAGCATTGCACGCATCCAGCTTGAAAGCCTCAAACTTGCAAGCAAGGAAGGGGATCACAAAATCAGAGGGATGTGCAAACAGCAGGTGATCCAATCATCGCTTTAATGGATTTAAAATCACACACACACACACACACACAAAAGATGAGTTGTGCACTTTCTGCTCTCTTCAAACGAAAGGTAAATCATAGAAGTCCATTGTTCCTTTCAGCAACCCTCCCCAATAACTCCAGCCTGCAATTTTGAGAATCTGCAGCTTGCAGAGATTGCAGTTTGCTTCCTGATCATAAAATTCTCAGCGTCCGCTGGCCAGCTTCCAGCACACCAGCATCCAGGATGCAGAAGCAAACGATCCTTTGCAAGCACTGCACTGAACTTCACTGCTTTCAGCTCAAGTATTCCAGGAGAAAATAGCAATGGCAATAGCACTTAGACTTATATACCGCTTCACAGTGCTTTACAGCCCTCTCTAAGCGGTTTACAGAGTCAGCCTATTGCCCCCCAACAATCTGGGCCCTCAATTTACCAACCTTGGGAAGGGTGGAAAGCCGAGTCAACCTTGAATCCCGTCAGGATCGAACTCCTGGCAGTGGGCAGAGTCAGTCTGCAATCCTGCATTCCTAACCACCACATCACCGGGACTCCCAGCTGCCGACCCACTTCCTCCACCCCTAATGAGCCATGATTATTTACCTCTTTCAAGTAATAAGTCATGAATCCATCGATTATCCCATCGTGTTCCAGCCCGATGATTAGATTGACGATGCTGGTGAAAGCGAACACCGCGTAAACTGCAGCAAAACCAGGGAAGAAGAAAAGGAAAAGCACTTTTAAATTACGAGAGAAACCACCTGTCTCTTCCAAGACTTTCATGTTTATCATTGCACAAGTCATTTTTTTTCTGCAGCGGTCTGGCCCCGTTCACAGATGTTCTTTTACAGACGTTCAGATGTCATCAACCCCATCCTCTATTTGCAGCCCTCTTGTTTCCACCTAACTTTGGGATAGGGCAGTGGTAGCACACCTATGGCACGGGTGCCAGAGGCGGCACTCAGAGCCCTCTCTGTGGGCATGTGCACTGTCGCCCCAGTCCTAGGCCTTCAGCTGGGTTTTATAGAACCTTTTCGCTTTAGGCCTCCGCCGCCGTGTGCAAAAAAAAAAAAAGGTTCAATCAGTCAATTTCAACTTCTCGTGGGAAAAAAAAAGATCTTGCAAAGTTGGAATTGATTGATTGAACGTTTTAGTCCCACCCAGTCTGCTGTTACCACCGCAGCCACGCCCACCCAATGGACCACACCCAGCCAATGGGCCACACCCACCCGGCACTCGACGATGCTTAAGTGGGTTTTGGGTTGCAGTTTGGGCAGTTGGTCTCTAAAAGGTTCACCATCACTGGGATAGGGAGTGTTGATGCAAATGAAAAAATGGAATAAAGCTTTTGCTACCGACCGACTGAGCTGTGAAAAGCAGCCTCCGGTTGCTTTGATGTGTTACATTAAGCCAGAATTATTTTTATTATCATTGTTACAATTATAGCCACAAGATGCTTCATGCTAAAACATGGGTGGGATTGAAAACTGCACCTGGTCAAAAATAAAGGAGCTGCATTGTGGTTTAGTGCAGGCCGCTGTCTAAATCTCAGACTTACCCCAATGCGTTCTTATGTCAGGAAACCTTAATTTCTTAGATCAATAATTAATCATACACACCACAGTTGTCTTTGCACAATACATTAAACCACATCTGGACAAGGTCTCAAGAATTTCATTCATTATCTTGTGCAAATTCAGAAAATGAAGGAATTCAGTCCTATGCATCGTAAAAACTAATACTAACCAGCCACTAAAGTATAGTGTTGGATTTTGGCTTAACATTAGTTCAGGCAAATTCCGCTAACTGCAGTTAGTACAATGAATTGTAGTTAAACTATGGTTTATTGCCGTGGGATTTGAATGATAGATTAGCCAGCTCCGGTTTACTTTTTCCACACCACACCAATACATACCATAGAAAAGTGGGTCGCTTGGGGGTCTCCTTTTCACCAGAAACCGAGCTGCCAAGCCCACTAAGAGCAGAATCAACAATCCAGCTACTACAATGACCCAAGAGCTACAGGAAATAAAAAGAAAAGTGAGAAACCAAAAGAGGGTGGGGGGAAATAGAGTTTAACATGTTTTCCTTCACTTCCTCAAATATAACCACAGGAAAACTGAAATGCTGACTTCACCCAGTGCTTTTCTTCCCTTCCAATGATGTACTTCACATGTACACAGGAAATCATTACTGAGAGCTCCGTGGTGGAAAATCTGGAAGGGTGAATAATTTCCCCTGCAAGACCAAGCTTGCTGATCCTTCGGCAGTGCAGAACTGGATTGTAAGAAGCCTCTGATATTTATCACAAGAACCACAACAAATAATGAGAGAACTGTCTTTTTCTTTGACAAATGCAGCTTGGCCTCCTGCGAGTCAGTGCTTAAAGCAGTGTTTCTCAACCTTGACTATTTTAAGGCATGTGGACTTCAATTCCCAGAATTCTGGGAGTTGAAGTCCACATGCCTTAAAATTGTCAAGATTGAGAAACACTGGGTTAGAGGAACTGTGAAGCTTCAGTGGGGAACATAACTTGCCAATCACTTCCTTTCCCTCCTCAAAATATTAACACCAGCAAAGAAGAAGGCCCAAGCCGCAAAAACAGCGCGGTTAGATTTTTGTCGTATTTCACTGGCTTCGTTAAGATGGGGGGGGGGTGGGCAGGTTTGAGAAGACAGCTGCAGTTTTATGAGATGCTCCAACAGATAGCTGGACATCTTTGGACCAAGCTAGTTGTGTTTCTGGTGTGCTCCCACTCAGCCAAAGATCTGGTTTGCATGATACTCCAAGATCCATATTCCAGATGCAGGAAACGTGCAGATTGCGCCGTTAAAGAGTTTAATAAATGGCCAGTGAAATTGCAGACAGGACGCAAAGAATTTTAGGGCAGAGGGAAATCAAAAAGAGGGGAGGGGGGTTCTGCCCAGCTGGTGTAAATTATCTTGGATGGAGCCTGATTGAGATCTGTATTATCTATCAGATGGTGGGAGAGAGGAGCCATATCTTGCTTGGAGGCAGATTTTAGGCATTTCCTTATAATAAGAGCTGTCAGCCAGTAGAATAGCCCAACTCCTAAAAAGGTGTTTTCCTAGTCACTCGATCTCCTTAAACAGAATTCAGCAGCAGTTGGACTAAATGACCTCTGAGGTCTCTTCCAATTAATTATGACTGTGTGATAATAACACCGAACCCAGCCATAAATTATGTCTACCCAAATGGTGATTTGGTGTGGCGAACAAACCCTGTAGGAGCAAAGATACATTAAGACAGCTATATTTGTGGTGGCTATTACCGTATAACATTAGCCTAACGTTTCCAAACTTCGGTTCCTGCAGCAAAGTTCACTTCCCTGACTGACTGCAGTGTGGAGGATGAAAGCAGATGAGCTGACTGTTGCCTTTGGTGTTCTGAGCGTTCAGCATCCTTCAGTTGCAAACTGCTGCTGATCTCCTTGGAGGGAGCAAGCAAAGGGCAACGAGGAAGAAGAAAAACGGAGAAGCAACAGCTAAAGAGCTCTGACTATTAGCTTTGGCTAGAAGATCTATGGCAGGGGTTCTCAACCTTGGCAACTTTAAGACTTGTGGACTTCAACTCCCAGAATTCCTCAGCCAGCTTTGCTGGCTGAGGAATTCTGGGAGTTGAAGTCCACAAGTCTTAAAGTTGCCAAGGTTGAGAACCCCTGATCTATGAAATAATGGTTAAAGGGCTGCACTATAAATTGGGAGAGAGCCATCGTGGTGTATGGTATGGTGTAGTGATCAAAGCATCAGGCCAGAAATCAAGAAACTGTGTACTCTAGTTCCACCTGAGGCACAAAGCCAGCTAGGGGACCTGGGGTCAATCCCTCTCTCTCAGCCCTAGGCAAGCAACTTCCAAAAAGCCGCCCAAGAAAACTGCCAAGATTAATCCAGACAGCCCCCAGGAGCCAAGACTGATCCAAAGGCAAAGATATTCACTTGAGAGCCAGTTTGGTGCAGTGGTTAAGACATCAGGCTAGAAATCAGGAGGCTGTGAGTTCTAGTCTTGCCTTAGGCACAAAGCCAGGTGGGTGACCCTCTCTCTCTGCTCTAGGAAGGAGTAAATGGCAAAGCACTTCTGAAATCTTGCCAAGAAAACTCATCCAGGGAGTCAACTAAGACTCATCCAGGGAGTCAACCAAGAGGCAAAAATTCACCCGAACAAACATGCACGCACACACATAAACCCACACACACAAAGAGCAGGGAGATTCACACTTTAGTCTCTCCTCTGCTGTCCACGCCCAGTGAGCAAGCTGAAGGTAGTGCTTTTAGCTCCATTACTGGCATTTACATCGAGCAAATAAGTACGCTAAGTAAGGTCCAGGGATGCTGATTCTGATTGTAAGTTGGTCTCTCTCTCTCTCTCTTTGCTGAGCTGGGGAAAAGGGCTCCGGGGAGAGAGCATTTGCATTCGGGCCAAGCCTGCCACTTCTCTCTTGACAAATGAACCTCTGGCATTTCTTCTGGAGAAAGCAGCTGCTGGCTATTGTTGTGCCCCTTTCCACACCCTATCAGCGCAGGAAACAGACAGCCGAGGGCAGGGTGGCTTCTAAAAATACCAGCCCAGCTTATGCAAGCGACCAAAAGGCCCGGCTTCCTGCTCTTGTTCCTGGCCCGGCCCAGCTCTCCCCAGGGTACCTTCTTGGCCATCACATCAACAACAGCCTGTTCAGCATGTCCCCCTTTTATATAACTTGAAACACAATCTGTGCAAACTCCAGGTATTGTTCCAGGGGCAAAGGACATCCAGCAGCAAGACAGCCAACTGGGCGCACAAAATGAGCAGAGATGCCTGCCCCAAGTTGGTGCCTTTCTGATTGCCAAACTGGGGAAGGCCACGAGTGTTTACTGTGCAAGTTTTATTATTATTAAACTAACTTATATGATTGCCCAACTCACACATGGCTGACTTCAAGTAGCTTTATAACATTAAAGAATAGAATAGAATATGGAATGGAGAATAGAATAGAACAGAACAGAATAGAATAGAATAGAATATGGAATGTAGAATAGAATATGGAATGTAGAATAGAATATGGAATGTAGAATAGAATAGAATAGAATAGAATAGAATAGAATAGAATAGAATAGAATAGAATAGAATAGAATAGAATAGAATAGAATAGAATATGGAATGTAGAATAGAATATGGAAGGTAGAATAGAATATGGAATGTAGAATAGAATAGAATAGAATAGAATAGAATAGAATAGAATAGAATAGAATAGAATATGGAATGTAGAATAAAATATGGAATGTAGAATAGAATAGAATAGAATAGAATAGAATAGAATAGAATAGAATAGAATAGAATAGAATAGAATAGAATAGAATAGAATAGAATAGAAGATGGAATGTAGAATAGAAGATGGAATGTAGAATAGAAGATGGAATGTAGAACAGAATAGAATAGAATAGAATAGAATAGAATAGAATAGAATAGAATAGAATAGAATAGAATAGAATAGAATAGAATAGAATAGAAAAGAAAAGAACAGAACAGAACAGAACAGAAAAGAAATAGAATCTTTCTTGTCACTTTAAATGTACACTAATCAGCCTACATTAAAATAAAATTGTGTTGCATTCAGCTCTAAAAAAAATACCATTATGCATATGCCTCCCACCTCCCCGCCACACACACATATATGACACAGAGAAACATCACAGTCTAGTTCGAATGTATAGAAAAATCCACAACGTAAAAATCTCTCTCTCTGGCAGCAGCAACACAATCAAATCAAATCTTTATTTGGTCACAGACCATCAAACGCAGGAGTCACAATTCGTTAAGATAAAAGGAAAAATGTAGTTATTTTAAAACATAACGAAAAGTGGTTAGAGTGAATACTATGGCGTGCTCTGCAAATTACAGAACAGTGCTTGGCTGTGGTCAAGGATATTAAATCAGATTGATCTGATAATAACATCCACTCCACCCGATGACAGCCAGCAACATCTCCATTCGGGGACTCCAGGAACTCTGATAAAAATCACATCTTTAGGACTTTTTGGAAAAGCAACAAGCTGGGGGCTAATCACACCTTGGGGCAGGAGTGTCAAGCTCGCAACGTCACGTGACGTGTCGTGACGTATTGCAACTTTTTTTTGCCATTGCCGGCAATGGGGTGGGTGTGGTTTCGCTATGATGCATCTGGCCCACGGGCTGGCAATTTGACAGCCCTGCCTTGGGGGAAGGGGAGACGATGTTCCATAAAGAAGGGGCCACCACTAAAAAAGCTCTTTCTGTGGTCCCACCAGATATATATCCCCAATAGATGGGACCTGTAACATATTCTGTCTCCACTCCTGGTGAGCTGAGTGGATATTTCCCTATTTGGCAGGGATTTCACGGCATGACCCCCATGCCTTCCCCTGGCCCCTCATGCTAGGTCTATGGCCCTGTCAGTCTTGTTAGTACAGTTTATTTATGACTTCAGAGGTGCTTTGTTTTGCCTTCCGCAAATGCAGGGATCTGATTCTTTTAATCAAGGATTAGATAGCCCTGAACTCACCTGCTGTTCCCAGGCAACCTGACTGGGCGTGGCGGCACAGAATGTAAGCAACAGGGCAAGGCTGCTTTGTACACCTGGTTTATGACAGTTACGTGTAAACTCAGCTCTTTTTGGTTTGCTCAATGTTCTGCCGGTGAATTTATAAATTGGTCTGGTTCCAAAACTAGGCTGCCATTTCTGTCCTTGTGCTAAAGTGGTTAGTTTGATTTGAATTCAGCCCTCTGGGCAAGCTCAGCCGTGCTTCAGAGCACACAACAGTCTGGCCCAGCATGGCTAACTCAAGAGGGGATGAATAATAATAATAAAAAAATAATGATGTACCTACGATTTGAAAAACTCGTGGGATTTAATATTCTCCCTTGTGGCATTTGGGGAAAGTTGCTGGAAGACAAACAGCTGATACCGTTCAATTTATTCAAGCCTCTCTCCCTCCGCCCAACCCAATATATACTTCAGCACACACGCACACACATTAAAAAAAAAAAACACTCGTCCCTAAACAGAGCTAGTCGAATCCAAGGTACTTTATTCTTAAGGCACCGTGCAGACGACAGCAGCCACACCGCTGGATCCCTGCTGGCTCAGAAGCAGTGCCCGCCGAGTGCAAATGTAGCTTCCAGCAAGACCCCCTTGAATTCTCCCCACTCCTGCAAAGCCCCCCCACACACACACACTCACACTCCTAGCCTTTGCGATGCATCTCTCCGGGCGGGCCGGCCGGCCAGAGAAACGGGGGCTGCCTCCAGACACCCGGAGAGCTTTTCCACCTGCGACGAAGCTCCGCTTTTTGCGCGCCCCTCTCGCACCGCCCTTGTCACTTCTGCGCCCGCTTTCCTCTTCTTCTCCGCCGCCAGCCCCTTTCCCACCTTACGCCGGCCCCGCTTGGCAGCGCGCACGTGAGAAAAGCTCCGCACCTGCCCACCCCTTTGCTCACCTGCCGGTGGCAGCCGAAGCGTTGAAGAGGTAGGTGACGGGGATGGCGCAGAGGGATAACACGAAGACGCCGGTGGCAGCCGCGGCGCTCATCCCAGCAGCTGGCCTGCTTCCTCCTTCCTCCTCCTCCTCTTCTTCTCCCCCCTCCTCCTCCTCCTCCTCCTCCTCCTCCTCTTCCTCCTTTGGCTTCGGCGACGGGCTCGGAGGGGTTAGACCGGCGGCATTTCGCTCCCAGCTCCGACGCTGGGCTTCAGGGCTGCCTGGCCATCTCTTCCATGCGTGTCCCGGGCTGGCCGACTCTGCAGACTCTTCCAGGCTTCGCGGCTCGCAGTCCGGCCGACCGCGGCGTGGGGAGGGTTCCCGCTTGGTTCTCCAGCCCCGCCGCCAAGCTGGTGCGCCCTTGCGCGCTGCTGGTGCAGCTGCTGGAGCGGAGCGGGCGCCCAAAGGCTCCCATGGCCAGAGAGACGCCGCCTCCTGCCGCCCGATCAGCTCAGGCAAAAGCGGGCGGATCTGTTAGGATCCCTCCTCCTCCTCCTCCTCCTCCTCCTCCTCCTCCTCCTCCTCCGCCAGCCCGTCCAGCGGCGCTCTCTCTGGGCAGGAATGGCCACCTCTAGGCATCGGGGTACTGGGTCAGATCGTTACACAGCCAGCTTTGCATGGACGACCCAGGCTGGCCCCAGATGCTGGGTTTAGGGATCTTGAGCAAAGCCCCCACCCTCCCTGGAAATCCGTCTCCTCCTCTTCCATCTTCTCACCTGCCCCATCTCATCGGAGGCCACTGGTTTGCTTCTCGGGTCCAATCCAGCTGTTGCCCAGAAGTGGAGGCTATCAGCCTTCCTTGTCCAGATAACAGCAAGGTGGAGCCAGGGGGTGAGAGAACCAATCTACTTTGGGGTCACCGACTCTCCTTTAGGGAGCCCTGGGACAACCCTGGTTGATCTCAGAAAGCTCTGCAGGACCTGGTTAGCTCTTGGTGGCCCCACTAAGAAACCAAAACCACCCCAGAAGAAAGCAGTGGCAAACCCCTTCAGAACAGCTGCTCCAGACACAGGGTGGACCTGTCCATCAAGTTCCCCAGGAGATAATCAAGCCAACAGAGGTCTTCCATTATTTTCCCTAGATAAATAAATCAAATCATCATCACGTGTTGTTGTTTTTAAAAAATAAGACTTCAAAGTCATTTTGTTCAGATTCAAATTAAGAAATATGCATTGCTCCCACGGTCCGTAAATGAAGATGTTTCATCAGTGTCCAAGGCTTGTCAACTTTTTATATACTGCTCTAGATGGGGAGGAACAGTGTTCCTGAAGTTAAAAATATCCTGTTTCTCCACCCAAGGGCTGTTCAGGCAGCCTTGATTTCAGCCCTCAGTATTCTCAACAAAGAGTCTTGCTGAACTGGAATTCTGGGGATTGTAATACTGTAGTACCTAGTACAGGTAGTTCTTGACTTACAAGCAGTCATTTAGTGATCATTCAAAGTTACAACAGCGCTGGAAAAAGTGACATGACCATTTTTCACTAGACTAACCATTGCAGGATCCCCCGTGGTCAGGTGATCAAAATCCAGACCCTTTGGCGACTGACTCATATTTATGATGGTTGCAGTGTCCCGGGGTGATGTGATCTTTTGCAACTTTCTGATAAGCAAAGTCAGAATGGCTGGGGGAGTTATTATATTATTATTTTTCCCCTTGTTATTTTTTTATTTTTTTATAGGGTGTCTTTCTATTTTTGTAAGCTGCCTTGAATCGCCATGTGCAAGTCGGCGGCAATGCAAATTTTCCAAATAAATAAAAATAAAAAGTCAAATGGGGAAGCCAGATTTCCCGACCAACCATATTACTAACTTAACAAGTGTAGTGATTCACTTAACAACTGTGGCCCGAAAGGTTATAAAATGGAACAAAACTCACTTAACAATTGTTTTGCCTAGCTTGTCAGAAATTTTGAGCTCAACTGTGGTCATAAGGACTACCTGTGATACCGTAGGATTTCTGTACACGTCAAACCCATCTTCAGGAAAAGACTAGCATAGTCCATGGAGATTTGATTTTCTTTTTTTTTATAAAACCTTTATTAAAACATTCAGCATTGTACATAAAATATTTGTATGCATCAAACATCATAGCATCTGGTATACAACACTACGTATTATTCTTTGGAAACGTCTGGTTTGGTAAACATTTTTCACTCCTCGCTTCAATCCTCTATTATACACCCGTTACATTTTTTATTCTCTATGATCCCTGATAATAGGTCTTGAGGTAGTAGTTAAACATTAAATATAAGATCATATTAATAATCAATCCTCAGAGAACACAGCATATAACACTAGGTATTAATCTTTGTAAACGCTTGGTTTGGTACATATTCTTTACTCCTCACTTCCAGTCTCAACTATATGTCTGTTGTATTTTATCTTTTATGATCCCTAGCAAAAGATCCTGAGCTAGAGATTCAATAACCTGGGGTAAAGATTCAGTCTACTTTTTCATTATTAAAGTAATCAACATTAAGCATAGGATCATATTAAGAAGCAGTCATATTAAGAAGCAATCATCGTAGAACATAACATACAACAATAGGTAGACATTCTTCACTCTTCACTTCAAGCCTCTACTATACACCTGTTACATTTTTTAACCTGTGTGGTCCCTAACAGTAAGTCCTGAGGTAGTACTTCAATAACCTGAGGTAGAAATTCAGTCTGCTCTTTCAATGTTAAAATGTTCAACATTAACCATAAGGTCATATCTATAAGCAATCATCATAGAACACTAGATATAACACTAAGTATTAATCTTTGTAAACGTCTGGTTCGGTAAATATTAGTACATATACATTCAACATTAAGTGTTAGTTTTTGTAAACATTTGATTTGTTATACATTCTTCCCTCTTCACTTCGAGCCTTGAGATTTGATTTTCTAAGAAGCTTTTTGGGCACTTCACTTGAGTAGCCATTGAGTATTTATTTATCTTTGCTTCCTTCTATTGCAAATAAACTGGAGTTTTGGGAGGGAGGTGGAAGATAAATTCAATCTGCTGGTTAATGAGTGCAATAAAGGATAATTTGATTTGCAAATAAATGGATAGACCTTATCCTACCCCTTCCATTTGCATTTAACAATGTCATCAACACTTCCTGGTGACCTATTATTTCTATCCTCTCCCTATCTGGTTGTCATTCTCTCTTTCCTGCCCGTGGTAGGCCTAAGTGATCCTGATGCAAAAGCAAATCCTGTTTCAAAAGCCATTTCCACAGCCTTTTAATGCCAGCCAAGGTTAGCCTCAAAATTGAGTTTTTGTTCATTTTGTAGGGAGCCAGTGACTGAAAACAGTGGCAATAGAGGCAGGACAGGAATCGGAAACAGAGATATAAACAATTTACATTTTTATCCAATGTTCTCTTTTTCAGAAACCAATTTAGGCATAAACTAAGCAAGATCAAGATCAGAGCCTTACACTTCAATGGGGTTGCTTAAAAGTTTTGTTTGTTTTGGGTTTATTGTAATTTCACCTTGGAAAGCCTTCCTCTACTGTATGAAGCTCTCCTATATGGCTCATTTGACATCACTATGCCAACTATAGACTCTATGTCTTTTACATGATTACATCATGACATACCCAACATCATTGTAGGCTTTTGCCATACATTTTCCTGCCTGAGCAGGGGTTTAGACTAGATGACCTCCAAGGTCCCTTCCAGCTTTATCATCATCATCATCATCATCATCATCATCATTATTATTATTATTATTTTGTGTGGACTTCTTTCTTTCTTCAGACCAGGGGTCTTCAAACTTGGCCCTTTTATGACTTGTGAACTTCAACTCCCAGAATTCCTCAGCCAGGCATGCTGGCTGAGGAATTCTGGGAGTTGAAGTCCACAAATCATAAAAGGGCCAAGTTTGAAGACCCCTGCTTCAGACCAATGGGCAATCTGCCAAGTGGGTGGGTCTGAAATCTTGATTCCAGCACATGGATGCCAGACCTGCTTTTTTTTCCCCTTTACAGTCATGTGCCCTAAAGACAGCAGACAAAGATTTGAAGCTCAGTTCAACATTTCTCAGTAAACATGTACGTGCAACAATTCTGTGTTGTCATAGTGCTAAACATTTGTCTCTTGAGTTGTTTGCAATAAATGATATGTGAAGTGTGGGATCTGCACTGTTTAGGTCAGGCTGAGGTCAAACTTAATTAAAAATGTGTGTGGGAAGTATTTTTATATAGATAAAATCATGCTGCGATTGGAGAGCTAAACCAAGCCAGGGATAGCTGTTTTTACAGCATAGTTTTATATGTAAGTACAAATCCAACACACAAAGATTCCTTGATGTGTTTGCATATAGTCACCTGCTGCTGTGGTACATGTTTGCACATGAGGTTCTCCAGCATGGATTTCCCAACAAAGAATTCATGTATGTTATTAGGAAGGCTTGTGTTGGAAGTAAAGTCTTCATCCTGGTTCATCCAAGCCAGGGATAAATAAACAACATGGCAACTGCTTTGGGAAGAAGGTTACAGTTTATTGAAGAGGCAGAAAGATGGTTCTTGCAGGAAAGACCAGAGGAAAGAAGGACCTGAGCACATGGGCAATAGGTTTTTATACCCTCTCTAGCCTTTTGTTTGGAATAATTTCCTGTTATATGCAGATTTTAGGTCTTTATCTTCTGGCTCCAGCTTTCCTGATAGTTTTACATCTGCATTTGTATAGGGCTGGCTCCTATTTGGGATAAAGAGATTTGGGGGCAGGGTTGGCTTCTGCTTTTTAAAATCCTTTTTGAGGAAATATATTTTTCCGCCTTTTTAATATTTCCTTCTCTGGGGCTCTGACTTCCCTCACTTGCATGTGCAGCTACAATCTCTCTTGTAGACTCTTCTGGGATGCTGAACATGTTTGCACATTGCGGTCTCTTTCAGCAGGTGATCTATTGCCCAGAATTCCCCAGCAAGCATGATGCAGGTTTAGAAGAGGAAGGGTTTCTATTATACAACCATGGCTGCTATTTTGACTTTTTAAACTACCTCCCCAAAGATACCTGAACATTACTCTAATTACAGACCCCTGACTGTCCTCAAAGGAACAACCCCTTCCCCTCCAGTCTTCTCTTGGGATTTAATTGAAGCATGGGAAGCCAGCAAAGCTGCAGACTTTTGAAGGGTATTTATATAAGGAAAGATTAGACATTCATCCATATCCCTTGATTAAGACACAATACACAAATAAAGAACTGAATTAAACATCTTTTCCTTTTATTACACTGAATGGAATGCTGGAGGAAAAAATGCATCTGAAGTAAGAAATAAAAGGTCTTTTTATCTGCCTATTCTTGGAAGCTATGATAGGAAAACATTTGCCTGCTCTAGCAATTCACTTTACCATTTTTATTTATATATTACAGTTCAATGCGTCTTCAAAGGACCAGGAGCCTGCTGGTGCCTCTTCCACCATCATCTCAGCAGTTGCAATATTTTAATGGCACAATGAACATGTCCAAAGAAGGAAGATAAACATTAATGTTTCCTTGTTTCATTTGTTAATGAAGGACTTCTTAATAGACTTGTAAATATTAGACTGTATCACTGTCTGGCATCATTGTATCATCACCTTGGAATTCACACACATTCTTCTCCTGGCAACTTTGCTCCTCCTTTGATGAGAAAAAGCAGTTCAGTTATAGGGCTGGAAATCAACATTTGTTAAGCCCCCCCCCGCCGCCCCGTTTGCATTTCTTTCAAATCCTACTGGTTGCATTATTAAAATGCAACGTTATTTCATCCACAAATCTTCAGTGACCCTACCTCCTTTGATAGAAAGCACAGCCCTTTATTTCAAAAAGCAGCCCCTGGCATCGATCTATTTCTTTGCTTTCACCCTTGAATTTTGCTTTGTAAAGCGAAGTCATAAACATCTTTTTTTTAAAAAAATCCTTCCGAATTGCTCCCTTTTTAGATTTGTTTTTTTTTATGGTGTTTCCCCAACCTCCCTCTCACCTAAAAACACATTCTGCACCGAACCAAAACAGCAAGAATCCCCATTTTTCCCTTGCAATTTGGGCTGGGGTCTGCCGCCTCCCGCAACGGCCCCCTCCCCTTTCAATTTGCTCCTCCACCGGTGGAGGAAAGAAAGAAAAAAAAAAAAGAGCATTTTGGGGTTGGACAATGAAGACGACACAACCCGAAGCAAGAGGTTTCAGAGCGGAGGGCTTCCTCTGTATTATTATTATCTCTGCCAGCCCGAGAGGGGATGCGCGCGCAGCCCGCTGCGCTCGCCGCCGGCGTGGGCGTGGGCGCGCAAGGCACCCTCCTCCGTCGCCCGTTGGCGTTCCGTCCGACGTCGCGCCTGCGCAGACGCCTTCCCGGGGCGGATTGTGAGGCGAGAGAGGGAGAGCGCCTGCGCGGGCCGGAGGAGGAGAAGGAGGGCTGGCGATGGCGGCCGCGGGCGGCCTTGAGGCGGCTTTGACAGCCGCCGCCGCCGCGGGCAACGAGGTCCCGGCCGGCGTGGCGGGGGTGCCGGCACCCGCGCCCGCGGTGGTGGTGCAGCGCGAGCCGGCCTACAACTGGCAGGCCACGAAGCGGTCGCTGCGGGAGCGCTTCGCCTTCCTCTTCGCCAACGAGCTGCTGAGCGACGTGCGCTTCGTGGTGGGCAAAGGCGGGCCGCGGGCCGGCGGAGGGGCGCCCGGGCCGGGCCAGCAGCGCATCCCCGCCCACCGCTTCGTGCTGGCGGCGGGCAGCGCCGTCTTCGACGCCATGTTCAACGGCGGGATGGCCACCACCTCGGCCGAGATCGAGCTGCCCGACGTGGAGCCCGCCGCCTTCCTGGCCCTGCTCAGGTCCGAGGCGGAGGGAGGGGATGCTTAAACTGGGGAGGGGGTGTGTGTTAACCCCAAGGGCAAGGGTCTTCTCAAACTTGGCCCTTTTGTGACTTGTGGACTTCCACTCCCAGAATTCCTCAGGCAGCGTGCCTGCCTGAGGAATTCTGGGAGTGGAAGTCCACAAGTCACAAAAGGGCCAAGTTGGAAGACCCCTTGACTTGTGGGCTTCCACTCCCAGAATTCCTCAGGCAGGCATGCCTGGCTGAGGAATTCTGGGAGTGGAAGTCCACAAGTCACAAAAGGGCCAAGTTGGAAGACCCCTTGACTTGTGGGCTTCCACTCCCAGAATTCCTCAGGCAGGCATGCCTGGCTGAGGAATTCTGGGAGTGGAAGTCCACAAGTCACAAAAGGGCCAAGTTGGAAGACCCCTTGACTTGTGGGCTTCCACTCCCAGAATTCCTCAGGCAGGCATGCCTGGCTGAGGAATTCTGGGAGTGGAAGTCCACAAGTCACAAAAGGGCCAAGTTTGAAGACCCCTTGACTTGTGGGCTTCCACTCCCAGAATTCCTCAGGCAGGCATGCCTGGCTGAGGAATTCTGGGAGTGGAAGTCCACAAGTCACAAAAGGGCCAAGTTTGAAGACCCCTTGACTTGTGGACTCCCACTCCCAGAATTCCTCAGCCAGGCATGCCTGGCTGAGGAATTCTGGGAGTGGAAGTCCACAAGTCACAAAAGGGCCAAGTTTGAAGGCCCCTGTCTTAGGGCATAACCTGATGAGGGGGTGGGGGTGGGGAGAGGAGCAGATCCTGAGTTTGGGCAGCCCAGGATCCAGTGTGGTGCTGCTGGTGAGGATCAAACCACAAGCTCTGCTTTTTGAGGGGTGGGAGAGTAATGGCATAGGAGATTTGGTCTGGGGACTTAAGATTTGATTTGGCTTTGTGGTAGTGGTGATGGGGGATAGTGGCATACTTTATATAAAGATATATGCTGGTCTGTGGCCTTAATAAAGATCTGATTTGGCTTTGTTGCAGGGGGGGGGTGGATAATGGCATACTTTATATAAAGATGTATGCTGGTCTATGGCCTTAATAAAAATCTGATTTGGCTTTGTTGGGATAATGGCATACTTTATATAAAGATATATGCTCGTCTGTAGCCTTAATAAAGATCTGATTTGGCTTTGTTGGGATAATGGCATACTTTATATAAAGATATATGCTGGTCTGTAGCCTTAATAAAGATCTGATTTGGTTTTGTTGGGGATAATGGCATACTTTATATAAAGATATGCTGGTCTGTGGCCTTAATAAAGAGTTGGCCTTGTTTGGGGGAGGATAATGGCATGGTTTATATGGAAATATATGCTGGTTATGACCTTAATAAAGATCTGATTTGGCTTTGTTGGAGGGGGAATAATGCCATGGTTTATATAAAGGTATATGCTGGTCTAGGGCTAGTAATGATTTGATTTTGTTCAGTAATGGTGGGGGGATGAAGGACATGATTTTAAATAGATATGCTGCTCTGTGACTAGTAAAGATTTGCTTTTGCTGTTTTGGTAGTGGTAGTGGGGTGAATGACATGATTTAAATAGATTATTCTGGTCTATGACTAATAAAGACTTGATTTGACTGTTTTGTCTAGGGGGATAATGGATAGGGGTTATATAGAGAAATGTGCTGGTTTGTGACCATACTAAATATTTGACTTGGCTCTTTTGTATGTTGGGGTGGAGGTACGCTGGTCAATGGCTGTAATAGAAATATGGAGAAGATGCTGGCCTGAAACCAGGGACGGGGTTTTAATCCTGCCTTTAAGCATAGAAACTTTCTGGATGATTTTGGGCTAGTTAGTCTCCCTCAGCCCAACCCGTCTCACAGGACTGTTGAGGTGGGGAAAATAGGAGGAAAGTGAATTAAGTGTTTGCCACTTTGAGCTATGTATAAAAAACAATTTGTGGCCAGGAACAGAGGTAATTTCAATAGCAGAGAATATATGTAGCTCAGAATTGAATTGTGATGTTCTTGAGGTTCTCAGTGATTGGATGTCTGTTGCAGATGTTTTATTACCCACTAGATAATATCATCAGTGCTGATTACCTATTGGGTAACGAAATATATAAAGCAAAGAGAGCACTAAGGACTCCAAAAGGTGAAATAATTAGTAAACCACTGCCTCTAAGCCAGAGGTCCCCAACCTTTTGGGCACCAGGGACTGGTTGCATGGAGAAAGGTTTGTGGTTTTGTGTGCTTCCTGCATCCAATGGATGTGGCGTTGCTTGTTTGTGCAGACCCGTTGCTGGCATGCCACGGCCTGGTACCGGTCCACAGACCAGAGGCTGGGGACCCCTGCTCTGAGCCATCCATTGTGCATTGGGCCATCACTATTCACAAACAAACAAACCACCCATTGCTTATTCTTTAAAAGGTATTTGCCATGATGATAATGTGGATTATGCCTGTTGTCAGGATGAGTTTAAAAGGTCCTCTTAAAGGTATACAAAAGGGAGATTTTTGAATGGCTATTTCCATTTGTTGTGCAAAATGCTGTCACATGCAGTTGTGTCCCTTGGTGAGATTGTGGGCCCACAGAAAGCAGGCTTGGCTGCTCTTTCATTTTGAATAATGTGGATTATTGGAGATTTTGAAGTAGAGACTTGGGGGTTTGAGATGCAAGTCAAAATATTTGAACTTGATAAGGTAGATAAGGGCATTTTGAACTGGACTTCTAGGAATGCAGTATCTCTTGTTGTGTTAGGCCCGGAGGCAATCTCTTAGTTCTTGAGTTAGGAAAGGGATTGATTGCCTTTTTGCAGATATTAGTGGAAGGCTTGGTTTATATATGTACTGCAAAATCAGCTTTGCTTTGTCAAATGAAGAGTATAAAGAAGCTACTAAGACAAAGTAGCACGAATAAGCATGTATCAAGTAGTTTTCTTAAATTTATCTTTTTCTATTTTTTATTTTTTTAGATTTTTATATTCAGATGAAGTTCAGATCGGCCCTGAAACTGTTATGACCACTCTCTATACAGCTAAGAAGTATGCTGTCCCTGCCCTGGAAGCCCATTGTGTAGAATTTCTCACTAAGCACCTTCGGGCAGATAATGCTTTCATGCTGCTTACTCAGGTAACAATCCAAGTGTTTCGTTGGAGATGTGTGTTTCATACCTTTTTTACTGAATTCAAACCTCCAGGGCTAGGTGAGTTTCATCTTAGTACGCCAGTTATCTCTTTGGAAAATCTTGACTAATGGGTCAATTAGAAGAGGACCAGTATTGTCCCTTTCAAAACAAAACACAACAAGATAAAAGGAAGAAAATAAAGGTGGAGTTAAGAACCCATGGAAATACAGACTTTTCTATTTGACATTATGATCATAATTTTGAAATATGATAAAACACTTTCTGTCTCCAGGGAAGTTGTGGATCAACTAATCCCGGAATAGGGCGGCATAGAAATTTAATTAATAAATAAATAAATAAATAAATAAATAAATAAATAAATAAATAAATAAATAAATAAATAAATAAATAAATAAATAAATAAATAAATGTTTGAAAATCAAATTTAGCTCCTTCTAGACTTTAAACTGAGCTTGGAGACTGATTATCAAGTAGTTTCTGGAACAAAATTGAAAGATTGCAACTTGTATCCAATTTTATTAGACTTGTATACTCCAGAGTTGTCCTTAAATGTAGTTAAGTACTGTAGAATAGGTTACATTGTTGGTCTTTTATTTCTTACTATGCAGTTCTTCTTTCTTGAAATAAGTGCTAAATCTGGGAAGGTTTGGGGAAGGAATGTTTAATTAAAAATTCCTTAAAAGCAGGAAACTTTCCTTGAGCTTCCTTCAGTTGAAATAACCATGACTTTTATTATTTAATGTAGAAATATCACTTGCTGTGGGAGTGAGATGGGCAGTTTCTAAATTTGATGAGTAAAAAAATGTTTTGCTAGCTGTAAGCTGGCAATAGCATAATTCTGAACAAATATTTTTGGACAGGCTCGTTTATTTGATGAACCCCAGTTGGCCAGTCTCTGTCTTGACACAATAGACAAAAGTACTATGGATGCAATAAGTGCAGAAGGCTTTACAGATATTGATATAGGTAAGTAGCTCCTAAACCTGAATGTGTTTACATTACACTGGCAATTGGTGGCCATCCAGATGATGTTGGCATTCAGTTTCCATCAGTCCTGATCACTGATTGGAATCGGAATCCCACAAGCATCTGAAGCGCACGAGATTCCCTGTTCCTTAAAAAAGAGCGGTTTTCATATATACGTCCCATTAATAAGACAGTTTGCTAAAATGTTGCCTCTCTGGTTAGCAGATTTTGTTTGCTGGTTAGGCTTTGCAGGATTATCCTACGCTGATTTTACAGTGCAATTATCTGACTTTATGTTTAAAGATTCTGTATGAATGACTACTGGATGAATTTTTCAGTAAGGTGTGAATGGATTACAGCAGTAGTATCTAACTAATTTAGTGCATTACTAAATTTAGTAATTTAGTACTTTGATAATTAGAAGTAGTTTTATGCAACGGCAGTTCTGATTCATTCTTCAGTATGTAGAAGTGGTTTACCAGTAGAAAATGATTCATGCGTTGTTTTCATCAGAGAGAAGGAACACCTGTCCAAAACCAGTTTAGCTGGAAGGTGTCCCCAAGTCAGACTTGCATGTCCCGCAGTAGTATTTGATCTATGCAGAAGTGTGCAATAAACTTGAATCTTCTTCTTCAGACACATTGTGTGCGGTACTGGAAAGAGATACGCTCAGTATTCGAGAGAGCCGGCTCTTTGGAGCCGTTGTGCGTTGGGCCGAAGCTGAATGTCAGAGGCAGCAGCTACCACTCACATCTGCAAATAAGCAGAAAGTACTTGGCAAAGCTCTCTCCTTAATCCGTTTTCCACTCATGACAATTGAAGAGTTTGCAGCAGGTAACTTTCTGATTAGCTTTGTCATTGTAGAACTTACACACCGGAGGTAAATAGAAAAGGGGCTGCCACAGGGCAGAGGGGGGCCAGGTTGTTTAGCAAAGCCCCAGAGGGTGGGACAAGAAACAATGTTTGGAAACTGATCAAAGAGAGAAGCAACCTGGAACTAAGGAGAAACTTCCTGACAGTGAGGACAATCAACCAGTGGAACAGCTTGCCACCAGAAGTCATGGGAGCTTCATCACTGGAGGTTTTTAAGAGGAGACTGGACATTCACCTGTCTGAGACGGTGTAGGTTCTCCTGCTTGAGCAGGGGACTGGACTAGAAGACCAGCTCTAGTCTACTCAAAAACCTGCTAATGCTTCTATCTTGTGCATCCTTACTGGGAAGGGCCCGTTTTATCTCTTTTTCTCAAGCAGTATATTCACCAATACGTTTAAAAAGCAAGGTGAAAGTGCACCGTGTTTTGACAACTCCTTAAACTGTTCAGAAGTCTAGCAATAATGGTGCAGTGAAATCCCAAATAAGCATGGGACCTTATTCGCAGATGAATATATTCAGCATCCTTTGGGTAGGATTCCACTTGTAGCATTTAGTGATGCCACATTTTAGAGTTGGCCACATACCAAAAATAAACCAGATGATTTCACATAAAACAGACATGTCAACTCGCGACGTCACGTGACGTCGTGCAACGTATCGGAGCTTTTTTGCCGTTGCCGGCAATGGGGTGGGCGCGGCTCCGGTATGATGAAACCAGCCCGCGGGCCGGCAGTTTGACACTCCTGACATAAAATGTTACATTCATTTGAAATGTTTGCACCACTAAGAACAGTGATTTGTGTATGACCATGTTTATTTGATCTTGTGTGGTTTTGTAAAACCATATAATCGTGCGCATGTCAAACATTGTGGCCATATACAACTCTGCTTTGCATTTTACATTCTAACTTGATATATTTTGCTTTAAATCATACAAATCTAAATTTCTATATTTGGGCCCATTTAATTTCCTTGATTGCCCACAGAATGGTGCTTGTTGTACATGTTGAAAAAGATGGCATCATACAAGGTGGCTGGGCCATTTTTAAAAAATCTTTTAATTCTCTTGCTGGTGGAAAACTTGGCAACATGTACATTTAATGAATGGGACAATGGAAAAAAAATTGCTGGTTAATTAATAGCTTTTACCCTTGTGTATGAATTTTGTTAGGTTAGCTTTTTGATGATAACCAGCCTATTATTTAGATAGTATTTAGGCAAGGCGTTACTTTACATATATGCACATATTCCTTACAGTTTTAGAAAACTTCAGAGCTTATGTTGTCAGCCAGCATAAACCACAAACTGTCTTTGAATACCAACCTCTTTTTTTCTTGTTAGATTTCTTAGAAAGATTGTATGCATGTTTTTTTTTCCCTCTTGCAGGGCCAGATACTGCTGTTTACAGCTATAATCTAGGCATGGAATAAATGTATAAACAGACTTATCTCTGTAAGATTTTTTTTTCTCCTGTTGTCTTCCTGATACAGAATATGTTCAGCTCAGTTGCACTCCTTCC
Organism: Bothrops alternatus; assembly: GCA_034064705.1. Classification (NCBI taxonomy): domain Eukaryota; kingdom Metazoa; phylum Chordata; class Lepidosauria; order Squamata; family Viperidae; genus Bothrops; species Bothrops alternatus. The sequence goes on from JARGCV010000109.1 coordinate 188,370, forward strand.
ATTTCCCCCCCCCCCCAGGTCCTGCTCAGTCTGGAATTTTGTCAGATCGGGAAGTAGTCAATCTCTTTCTGCATTTTACTGTCAACCCTAAACCTAGAGTTGACTATATTGACCGACCAAGATGCTGTCTTAGAGGGAAGGAGTGCAGCATAAACAGATTCCAACAAGTGGAGAGTCGCTGGGGTTACAGTGGAACAAGTGACCGGATCAGGTATGGGTCCTGTGTTTTCAGTAATACGACAATCATAGTGGTTTGACTGGTTTGACGTTTCCAAAATATTACACAGCAAGAAACGTAATGTCTAGTCCAGGGTAGGCAATCTCGGCTCTTTGATGACTCATGGACTTCAACTCCCAGAATTCCTGAGTCAGCATAGCTGACTGGAAAGTAGTACTCTGGTTAAGTTGATAAATGCGTCCATACATTTGCAACTGAAATGAGCTATTGGCAAATAATAATATAATAATAGTAATAGTAATAGTAATAGTAATAATAATAAAAGATCTAGTTTGGTGAAATGGCAGGTTCAGGTAATAGTCTGTTTCTCTCTCTCTCTTTTTTAAGGTTCACAGTTAATAGAAGAATTTCAATTGTAGGATTTGGATTATATGGTTCAATTCATGGTCCCACTGATTATCAAGTTAATATACAGGTACAATTGTTTTTCAAGTTGATAATAAGTAACTTGTTGAACTGAAATCAGGGATATTCTACTAATGCGAAATCCTTGGTGCTCTCTGAGCTTGGTTGTTTGCTTGCAGACATTTCATTACCTAGCTAGGTAGCATGATCAGTGCATTAATATTCTATCAATGTTGCATCACTTAGGATGGCTTACTTTAATTTAAGAGGAAACGGGGAAAAGATTTCTGTTTCAAATGTTGTTACACAATTATTTTAATAGGAGATAAATGGAAATATTAGTATTACTTTGAAAAAGTAAGAGGGTGTTCCAAAGAGAAAAATGCATTTTGTAAGCATGGAGGTATACAAATGTTTCATCGTCACGCTTCTATCCCGGAATGAGCCATTCAGTATTCAGTAGGAAGGATCTGACTTTGAAACAGATTCACTTTGACATTTTCCATGCTTTAATCAAAGAATTCATATATAATGCTTTACAAGCTAATTGAGTAGATTTAAATTCATGGATGATTTAAAATTCAACTGTGCATCTGGAGATGAACCTCTATCAGAACCATAGCTTCTTTAAGTGCAAATGATCAACTTGTAGTTGCTTTTCAGCCAAGGAATAAAGGTGTTGAATATTTTGGTTTTCATTTTGGTCTGTGATAGAAATAAAGTTGTTTGCTTAAATTAATTAGAAAGGCACTATGCCCATAATTACGGGGAAGTTAACAGGTTTTAAAACCTCTCATTGGAAGCAATATGCCATTCTATTTTAATTAAATCACACCTCACCTTCACTTGAGAATATGTCACCCAGGATGATGCATTTGAGTTGTTTTAATCTACCACCATGTATGAAATAACATGCAAAGAATTGAATCAGCAGCTGCCATTAAAAGCAATCAAACAGCATGTGATCAGAATGAGGAGAAATCTGTCATGTGTATAGTGTCTCCTTGGTTGGGGTGGAGATAGCTAGAGAATTTCTAAAGTGGTTAGTAAACATTACAAGCTGTGCCCAGAAATAGTAAAGACAGGAGTGGGGGTGGTGGTTAATATTTCTTCTATTCAACATCTATATTTTTCTGTTTTATTTTTTTGGCAACAGTACAGAACTAGTGTGCTATTACTTGAAATCAGCCAAGGTGTTGCCAGAGCTGATATCATTCTTCCAATATTGGTTAGGAGCAGATGTCCCCACCAATTTATTCCTTGATGCCTGCTTAGCTCCCTGCCTTTATTAAATGTTATTGGTAAAAGTGAAACTTATATGTTACAAATCATTATCTTCAAGGGATAATATTTACTTTTCTAGACTGTTACTACGAATCCATAAGGCCCCAGAGGCAGTTCAGATGTACCCGTTCGTTCTCGAGAATTAGGAGTGCCTGCTTTGTAAGCAAGTACATTAATCACAAGTTCCAATTAAAGGTCCAATTTCACCATGTTGACTTGTGAAAAGCTTTGTTTGTTTTAGAGCCTCAGGCTAACGTCTGGATCTGGAACCGGGCAAGATAAACAGATTTCAATAGCAGCGTTCTGGCTGTGCTTTGCTTGAGATATAGAAAATAGTGTTCTTTCAAGGAAAAACGAATCTTCCATCACTTTCTTCCTACAGATAATTGAATATGAGAAAAACCAGACTCTAGGACAAAATGACACTGGATTTAGCTGCGATGGAACGGCCAGCACCTTCAGAGTGATGTTCAAAGAACCAATAGAGATTTTGCCGACCGTGTGTTATACTGCTTGTGCAACCTTGAAAGTAAGACACTTTTTTTAAATTGTGGAAACAGTAACCGTAAAGCAGTGAACCAATGATATGAAGATGCAAGTAGTCTTTGGCTTACAACAGTTCATTTAGTGACCGAGGTTACAATGGCACTGAAATGGCATTTGGGTTGTTTGACCGTTTTTCACATTGGCGACCGTTGTGGCATTCCCCCTGGTCACGTGATCAGAATTCAGAGGCTTGGCAACTAACTTTATTTATGACGGTTGCAGTGTCCCAGGGTTATGTGATTGCCTTTTGCGACCTTCTGACAAAGGGGAAGCCAGATTCACTTAATGACCTAACTTAACTGCAGCGATTCACTTAACAACTGTGTCCAGAAAGATCATCGAATGGGGCAAAGCTCACTGCCTCACTTAGCAGTAGCAATTTTGGGCTCACTTGTGTGCTCAATATGAGGATTACTTGTATATTTCTAATAATAATAATCCAGGTAATGCTTCTTTAAAACCACGTTCTATAGCAGATGTCCTGCAAAATCATAATGCTTTGCTTTGAATTTCTCATAGTCTAGTGTGCATTCCAAGTTTACATATCCCCAGGTATGAAAGAAAAACCTAGAATAGAATAGAGCTGGAAGGGACCCTGGAGGTCTTCTAGTCCAGCCCCCTGCTCAAGCAGGAGAGCCTACACCGTCTCAGACAGGTGATTGTCTAGTCTCTTCTTAAAAATCTCCAGTGATGGAGCGCCCACGATTTTTGGGGGGTAAGCTGTTCCACTGGTTGTGTGACCTCACTGTCAGGAAGTTTCTTCTTAATTCCAGATTGCTTCTCTCCTTGATCGGTTTCCAATCATTGTTTCTCGTCCTTCCCTCTGGTGCTCTGGTGAACAACTTGGCCCCCTCTGCCTTGTGGCAGCCCTTCAGATACTGGAACCCTGCTATCATGTCTCCCCTATTTCTTCTTTTCTTTAGACTAGCCCAGGGGTTCTCAACCTTGGCAACTTTAAGACTTGTGGACTTCAACTCCCAGAATTCCTCAGCCAGCTTTGCTGGCTGAGGAATTCTGGGAGTTGAAGTCCACAAGTCTTAAAGTTGCCAAGGTTGAGAACCCCTGGACTAGCCAAACCCAAGTCCCGCAGCCGTTCTTCGTATGTTTTAGCCTCCAGGCCTTTGATCATCTTAGTTGCTCTTCTCTGAATTTTTTCCAAACTCTCAACCTCTTTTTTGTGATATGGTGATCCAAATTGGCTGCAGTATTCCAGGTGTAGTCTCACTAGGGTTTTATAAAGTGGTACTAATACCTCACGTGATCTTGATTCTATGGAGCCAGAATAATGAATTTCTGTTTCTGCTTAGGGCCCCGATTCTCATTACGGCACCAAGGGTATGAAGAAAGTGATCCACGAATCTCCAACTTCAAGCAAAACCTGCTTTTTCTTTTTTAGCTCACCGGGTAACAACAATGGAACATCAATAGAAGATGGACAAATACCGGAAATTATATTTTATACGTAACTTCAGAAACATGAGATGGAGCAAAAAAAAAAAAAGATTTCCTTTGAACATGAACAGAAAGGAAACATGAAATACTGTGAAATTTTGTAAATACATAATCTCAAATCTGTTATAAAACTGAAGTATTGTACATGGAGGGTACCAAGCGCCAGTAGTCTCTGCCTACAAGGATGATACACAGCCAGTCTTTCTTGAACTAAAAAAACACTTACCTGTACATAAATACTTAACATGGTCATTTAAAATGTGCTAACCGTAATCTGGAAGCTGGGAAAGAGCATTTTCCACCCCCTGCAATTACGGCAGATTACATATCTGTGGGTATTGTGATTGTGCTCCTGTACAGTGCAACACATTGAACTGAATTGTCATTCTTAAAATTAACCATGAATTAGAATTAAGGATGATACAAACTCATCTTTAATAGTACTCAGTACATGTATATAAACTTAGTTTTGTTGTGTCCTGGGAAAAATGTCACCCAGAAGTCAGTTGTATGAAGCTATTCTTTAACTATAAAGTGAAGTGTGGATGAAATGAAGTATCTTTTTGAATACTTAAGAGATCTTGAATATTTTTGGTCTGTAAGGAAACAATCCTTAGTGTGGTAAATAAAATTTTCCACAGCATGCAGAAAACAGTTTTTAAGGAAATTGGGCAAACTTCAGAGAACTATGTATTAATATTGGATACTCAAGCCTTGGTTTTCTCAAAAGGCAAATTGTTGAAGGAGATAGATGATAATGCAATTTATGCATGCCTACTCAATGAAATCTCAGTTAAGATCTCTCTTGGGGTACTAGAGGATTGTTTCCTGCTAATTGGCATAATTATGGCTTTAAACCTCTTACCAGTTCATGCAGTCTTAAACCCTTAAGTCTCAGTTTCTGTCTGAAAAACATTACAGAATAAAGTTAATTTTGCTGAGGGTTTTCTGCTAGATGGCATGTAAAGTTATTTGAAAATTCTGAAAAATACTTCAAGAGGTGAAATTGAAAAGCACACTTGCTATAATAGATGATGCTTGGAGTCAAATTACTCAAGTGCAAGCCCTCATCCCTAATCATTGATGATGTTACCTCGTTAGGGTAATGAAACATCTGCAAGAAAACAGGCGGGCTCAGAGAGCGCTACGGGCCTTTCATCCCATATGCTATCAATTTGGATTCTAACCATCTTGTAGAACAGTGGTTCTCAACCTTTTTCAGATTGAGACCCCACTTGCCCCGCCCATGCGCGCCGCAACCCTGACCCGGGCCGGAAAAAAAAATTCAAAAAAATAATAATGGCGGACCGCGACGGGCGGATCTGCGCATGCGCGGCCTTTCATCCCATATGCTATCAATTTGGATTCTAACCATCTTGTAGAACAGTGGTTCTCAACCTTTTTCAGATTGAGACCCCACTTGCCCCGCCCATGCGTGCCGCAACCCCGACCCGGGCCGATCCGTGCGTGCACGGGGCGCACACACCGAAAAAATTTTTTTAAAAAAAATGGCGGACCGCGACGGGTGGATCTGCGCGTGCGCGGCGCGTGCACGCGACGGGCGGATCTGCGCATGTGTGGCGCGTGCACGCGATGGGCCAATCCGTGCATGTGTGGCGCGCGCACGGCAAAAAAAATAAAAAAATAAAATTAAAAAAAAAACCAAAATGGCGGACCACGACGGGCGGATCCGCGCGCGTGCGACAGGCCGGTCCGCGCACGCGCAGCGCGCGCACGCCGAAAAAAAAAATGAAAAAAAAATCAAAATCAAAATTTTTTTTAAAAAAAAACCAAAATGGAGGACAGCGGTGTCCGGCGACCCCTGCGAAATGGTCGTTCGGCCCCAAATGGGGTCGCGACCCATAGGTTGAGAACCACTGTTGTAGAAGCTTTTGACTATGATTACAGTGATCTTAATCCTGCCTGTAATAATGCAACCTTGGTTTCTGATTCTAGATCTGTTTATGTGGCAAGTCATAAATATTCAAAATGTAACTAGATTCAGAAGCACAAAATTATACCATTGAAGAAACAGTAAAAATAAGATATAATCAATAACGTAAGCCCCAGGATACCTATGGATATGTTGAAATTCCAGCTGCAGACTTCCTCAAATACAAAGCATGTAAGGCAACAATGGTGTCTTACACAATGTGCGTTGGATTAAATCATTGGCAAGGAATGATAGGCATTGTGGTCTTAACACAAAGGACATTCTTGCGGAATGCTACTTAAACATGAATAATTGAATGGGCAAATCTTCAGTGGAAAAGATCTAATCTTATTTAAGACTCCCTTTGTGTGTGAGAGTGAATGGCGACAGGAACACGGTTTCATTTTTGACAAGTTAGGATACCCTCACCCAATGCTCTTGAGCAGAGGTCCTCAAACTTGGCCCTTTTAGGACTTGTGGACTTCAACTCCCAGAATTCCTCAGCCAGCTGGCTAAGGAATTCTGGGAGTTGAAGTCCACAAGTCCTAAAAGGGCCAAGTTTGAAGAGCCCTGCTCTTGAGACTTTTTTTTTCCAGTTTGTACAACACATTGAGCCATCGACTGACTAAGCTAACGTTTCTCATACTTGATAACTTTTAAGATGTATGGACTTCAACCCCCAGAATTCCCCAGCCAGGCTAATGGGCCAATGGGCATTGTCAGTGCATCATCCTAAACCTATCCCCCACCTCCCCCCTCCGCATCTGACTTCTCTGAAGTAGCCGTGTAAATGTTCTGCTAGGTTTTTCAAATGATCCTATTAGGCAGGCGCCTTCCAACTTGGCCCTTTTAGGACTTGTGGACTTCAACTCCCAGAATTCCTTAGCTAGGCAAGCTGGCTGAGGAACTCTGGGAGTTGAAGTCCACAAGTCCTGAAAGGGCCAAGTTGGAAGACCCCCCTGCTTATTAGGCACGCAGCATGAGCACGTCCAAACACTGAAAATCTGGACCTGCTTCATACATTTATTTTAACTGGATTTATTTTTATTTTTTTTTAAATGGCCAAAGTTATCTGCCCACCACAGCCTGGCGCTCTTAACTCCCCCCCCCCCGCTCGCTTCTTCCGAAGCTTTTGCTCTAAAAGCCATCCCGCAGGCGGAAAGCATTCGGGGCGCGCCTCTACCCTTTCTTCTATCTCTAGGAGCGAGGCCGACCGGAAAGAGAAGGCGGAAGTGACGCAGCCCCCCGCAATGCTGGCTTGGGCTGTTCCGGCTTCCTGCCGCCGTTCGGCGTCCCCGGCTTGGGCTGCCGCGGGACGGAGACATGCCATGCCCCGGAAGGTTAGGCCCGGGGAACGGAAGCCGCTGAAGAGGCCGCAGGCCTTCGTGCGCGCGTTTGAACGACAGCCCCCCTTCCTCTCCCACCTGCCGCCGCGTTGGAGGGGATGATGGGAGTTGTAGTCTGGCACGCCCGGAGACGCTGCGCTTCCGGGTTGGGAGAGACCGTAGGCGGGACGAAGCGCCAAGGGGCAGAATCCGCCCCCCTGGGGAGGACGGTCCCTTGGGTCAATTGAGGGTCCCGTTGCAATGCAATGCAATGCGGGGGGGGGGAGTCAGCCTTGGCTCCTGGTCAGGGTTTGGGGGTCTGTAGGGGTCTATGGGAAGCGAAAGGATGACTTTGGGCTGCTCTTAGCAAAAAGCAATAGCCCTTAGATTTATCTTCTTCTTCTTCTTCTTCTTCTTCTTCTTCTTCTTCTTCTTCTTCTTCTTCTTCTTCTTCTTCTTCTTCTTCTTCTTCTTCTTCTTCTTCTTCTTCTTCTTCTTCTTCTTCTTCTTCTTCTTCTTCTTCTTCTTCTTCTTCTTCTTCTTCTTCTTCTTCTTCTTCTTCTTCTTCTTCTTCTTTATTAAACTTATATGCCGCCCTTCTCCCAAGACTCAGGGCGGCTCACAACAACAATACAAAGATAAAAAACATAGCATAAATCAATTAAAATTACTAATTTACAGTATAAAAACTAAATAATTTATTTCACTCACACAACACACAATCACAGTCAAAGGCCCAGGGGCAGAGTGCAGCTCACACGCTTCACAGTGCTTTACGGACCTCTCTAAGCGGTTTACAGAGTCAGCCTATTGTCCCCCCAACAATCTGGGTCCTTATTTTACCGACCTCTGAAGGATGGAAGGCTGAGCCAACCTTGACCCCCATCAGGATTGAACTGCTGGTAGTGGGAATGTTTTTCTAACAATAGCCCTTAGATTTATATACCGCTCCACAGTGCTTTACAGCCCTCTCTAGGCAGTTTACAGAGCATATTTGCTCCCAACAATCTGGGTCCTCATTTTACCCACCTCGGAAGGAAGAAGGGCCGAATCAACCTTGAACCGGTCAGGATCGAACTCCTGGCAGGGGCAGAGTCAGCCTGCAATGCTGCATTCTAACCACTCCACCACCACAGCTCTTAATACCGTAGCAATAGCACTTAGAATTATATATCGCTTCACAGTGCTTTACAGCCCTCTCTAAGGGATTTACAGAGTCAGCCTATTGCCCCCAACAATCTGGGTCCTCATTTTACCAGCTTCGGAAGGATGGAAGGCTGAGTCAACCTTGAGCCGGTCAGCATCAAACTCCTGGCAATAGGCAGAGTTAGCCTGCAACAGCATTTAGCACTTAGACTTATATACTGCTTCATAGTGCTTTACAGCCCCTCTAAGCAGTTTACAGAGTCGGCATGTTGTCCCCAACCATCTGGCTCCTCATTTGACTGACCTTGGAAGGCTGAGTCAACTGTGAGCCAGTCAGGATTGAACTGCCGGCTGTGGGCAGAGTTTGCCTGCAGTACTGTATCCTAACCACTCAGCCACCACATTTGTGGGCCATTTGCAGACAGCCATGGGTTGGTCTGGTCCTCCAGATTTGAGATTCAACACAACAGCCACAAATCAAAGCCGTGGGAGAGACACAAGAAAGCTTCCCTCTGCATTGGTGTTCTATTATAACCAACTCAAGTGTTAACAGAATGCATTGCAATGAGGATTATTGTGTGGAGGGAGAGGGGGAGAGAGAGAGAGAGAGGGAGAGGGATGAGAAGAGGAAGATATGGATGTTGGGAGTGGAAGATGGTGGTTTATTAATTTATATGCTGCCCATCTCACAGTCCAGGACTCTTTTTGTGTTTTGATTTAAGGGGAAAGCACAGACCAAGGTCTTTGTAAAACATCCTGATCCTCCCGTTCCTGTGACAACTGATAAAAGTGGTTCTGTTGTTATCTCTATTCATGCCAAACCAGGATCTAAACAAAATGCTATAACAGGTAAGCTAGAGCGTAAGTACCTATGCAACACTGATAGGGTTTTTGGTAGATGTTTTGCCGTATGCCCCAGCAAGGCTTCCTCAGTGAAATGATTTGAGAATGGGGGTTGTCTTGCAGTACTTGTAGCCTATGCATGATTTGAACTCAGGGCAATTGGTTGGAGACTGCACTTCTTAGAAATCAGGGAAGTGTCTGTAGCCATTTTTTTTTTTTTGGTGTCCTGGGATATCGGTGTTGTGATTGGCCACATAGATCTTAGCAAGTGTTCTGTGGACACTCCCATAATATGTTATTAAAACTCCAAATGTATCCGCTAATCCAAGAGTTTCAACCTTAGCAACTTTAACTGATGGCTGAGGAATTCTGGGAGTTGACATTCACATATCTTAAAGTTGCACAGGTTGAAAAATACTGCACTAATCTGAAAAGGTATGGAGACCCTTGTAGTGATCCATCTTTTTTTCCAGATCTGTCTAGTGGCTTGTCCCCTTGAATAGTAAAAGACAGCCATGTAGACCAGAAGGGAAAGTATGCTATTCCTGAACCATGCCAAGTTCTAGAACAGATAGAAAAATGCTAAAAAAAAAAAAAAGTCCTGTCCCCTGCAGAAGGAAATATACAGATCTAAACAAAATGCATTCCAGTGGTAAATGCTCCCAGTGGGAAGAAACTAACCCAAACAGTTTGGAAAAGTGTCAAGCCTTTTGCTTATTGCATAAATAGCTAGAGAAGATGATTTTTTCACTCTGCTTCAGATCATAGAAACTCTTGAAGTGTTGATGTTGGTCTTTATTTATGGGAGGCATTTAAGAGAGCGGGTTAAGAGAAGCTTCAGCTAGGCTATTCCATAGCTATGGCTATAAATCTCTTATCTAAGCTAATGTTGACATTACATACAGGGGAGAGATTCCACAGAGGCATTTTAGGGCATGAGTTTAACAGAAGTGATGGCTACATCCCAAAATACTTGTTGCAGATCTCACCACCGATGCGGTAAGTGTGGCCATCGCAGCCCCTCCATCTGAAGGGGAAGCCAACACAGAGCTCTGTCGTTACCTCTCTAAAGTCCTTGAAATCAAGAAGAATGATGTCGTATTGGAGAAGGTATGGTGTCTTCTCTCCTTCTCTCCTAATTCAACCTGGGTTTTTGAATCTTTCCCCTGTGCGCAAACGGGAAAAGAATCCATTTAGGAATCCCTAAACGTCTCTTGCTTGTGTTTTAAAACAGGGGAGTAAATCTCGAGAAAAAGTGGTGAAGATTTTGGCCCCACTGACTCCAGAGGATGTTTTAGAGAAGCTGAGGAAAGAGAGTTCCAGCTGAAGAGTTAAGCTGAAGTCTTAACAAGTGGATTCTCCAGATGCAAAGGACGTCTACCTTTAGGTATATGGGATCTCACAAATACAAGTGGAGAATCCAACAAGAAATCTGTGGACAACTATAAATCTTAATTTAAGATATTTTTTTTTAAAAAGGGTCCGGTTACTTTAGTGTCATGATAACAAGGCACAGAGTTATTTGAAAGAGCCTCACTGGGACCCAATGAGGAGCTTGGTCAGTCCATTGTGACATTTTTTTCAAGTCGGTAGCTTCGGAGTATGTTTTTTTTAATAAATATTTTATTAGTTTTATAATTATAAACAAAGAATCAAATTGAATACAACTCAACTTAATACAATCTTTTTCAACTTTCTCCCACACAAAACAAAACATACATTCTTTTAAAAAGTTACGTAAAATAGAATAACTATGGGTGTTACTCGGCAGCACCCCCTCCACCACATCCCCCTCTTCCTTCCTCCCTATCTCCTACTTCCCTCCCCCTCCCCTCTCTCCCTCCCTCACTCTCCACCCTCCTCTCCTATAACCTTCCTACTTCCCTCCACTCCTTCACTCCTCACTCTCCACCCCCTCCAGATGTGGTCCAGAGGTACTGCCCGAGCAACCCCTCCTATATAATAAATATATCATTCTTATATATTGCAAGTATTACAGTTGAGTACATTATTACGCCCCCCCCAGCCCCTCCACCCCCCGACTTCCCAAAGTGAATACAGGGTAAAACAAAAGAAAACCCACTAGATTAAACAAAATTATTATATAAATCCTAATAAAAATTTATATGGTAAATACAATTTCTTAGATTGATATTTGGAGTATGTTTGTTTAGCTCAGGGGTAGGCAACCTTGGCTCTTTTATAACTCGTGGACGTCAACTCCCAGAATTCCTGAGCCAGCCATGCTGAAGGAAAAGGGAAAAGTTTCCAAGCTGAGCCAGGCTGGCTCAGGAATTCTGAGAGTTGACGTCCACGAGTCATAAAAGAGCCAAGGTTGCCTACCCCTGGTTTACCTGGTCAGGAAGGCAGTTGTCATTTTTACTGCATCCAGGGTGATACAAGAAAGGCACCACGTAGCTGTGATAGACATCTCATCTATTTGCAGCTTTGTTAAACAGGCTTGGTGAGTTATTGCCAACCTCCTTTGACCAGAGATCATTAGCAGTTAATAAAAAATGCAGGGCACAATTTTTCTCGTGCAGATACTTTGGTCAGTCACAGTGCTTGGACAGTACTTGAAAATTCTGTTTTAACTTTAGGTACAGTAGGGTTTCTTCCCCCCCCTCCTCCTACATCGCTTCCATACCAAGATCTGAGCTTTGTATTATTGGATGCAGAAAAAGTGTTCTCGGTTTTATATTTGCATTTGTGAAGCTGTCGCTCCCTTAACTGGTTTCCATCACATGGAAGGAACAAAAATCTGCATCCCCCTTTGAATTAGAGAAGGGCTTTTAAGGCCGTCTGAATTCGGCAACATCCTGCCCTTCGTCCCTCACTGATTCCTTAGGAGGGAGGTTGACTGATAATTTTTAGAAATAAAGGAGTCCCTGCAGATTTTATTCTGCTGGTCATTGCCACTATAGGAGACGAGCGTCATCTCCCTTTCAAGGCTGTTGAGCTAGCATTGTCTCAAGACATTTCTGCAGTCATGTGGCCAGCATGATGTCACAGAGCGCTGTTACCTTCCCACCAAAGTGGTGCCTCCGGCTTCCCTGAAAGTAAGGCCTACCCCCAAAATAAGCCCTAGCTTGATTTTGGGGGCTGGACCTACTATAAGCCCTACTCAAAAAATAAGCCCTAGTTTTGGGGCGAGGCACTCGTCTAAAAATCAGTGTGTGTGTGGGGGGGGGGTGTAGAACTGCCCCATGCGCCCCACAGCCTCTTACCTTGCAACCAGGCCTCTCCTCGCTGGCCCACTTCTTCTGCGGCGTCCCCAGGCCTGCATTTCCCAGTCAGAGGCCTTTCCAAGAAGGATACTGCAGCCGAGAATCCAGCTATAGATTCAATCCATAGCTCGGTTCTGCAAGAGATCTGCAGCTGAGGGCTGAGCTATGGATTGAATCCATAGCTCGGTACTCGTCTGCAGAGGCCTTCCAGAAAGGCTTGACTGCAAAATGCAGGCTGGAATGCAGCTGCAGCATGAAACTGCTCCTTCAGCCCAAGAAGAAGTAGGCTGGCTGGGTGGGGCTGTCAGTGCTGGAGGGGAGTAAGACATCCCCCCAAAGTAAGACCTGGTGCCTCTTTTGAGGCAAAAAAAAATAAAATAAGACCCGGGAAACATGGTACTTATCTACACACATTTGCAAGGTTTCAAACTGCTAGGTTAGCAGGCACTGGGGCAAGGACGGGGGAGCTCACCCCAAAACATGGAGGTCCCGAAATGGAGACATTTGGAGTCCCTTAAATCTCTCCTTCTCATCATGTTGGGTTTTTTGTTTTTTGGTGTTTTTTTTGGGCTTGATGCTAGACACAATGCCTCGTTCCTGTGCCATGTTTTAAAATAAAACCGGCGGATATTTTTGTGAGTTGGATTCTATGATTTTTATCTCATTTATTTTATTCCCATTGATGGAGCTGCCCATCTGGCAAAGCGACTGATGAGTGGGGTTGCAAGACTCCCGTGCATATCACGGGCAGCCTGTTTGTTGCATTTGCCAGTTGCGGTCTTGACGGCAGAGAGAGAAAGCACTCCGTTTGAACCCGGGGAATGTTCCATGTGGTGTTTTGACTTAACTGCTCCCCTCCGTTTCAGCCTCCTCCCTGTGCTTCTCTGCACTATCCCGTCGTCTTCTCTCTCTTTTTTTCCCCTGTATAATTTATATATTAAGGCCCTCGATTTGCATTTCGGTTCTTGGCAAATTAAAAGGATTGTGTTGTTCATTTGGCCCTCTCGGTCTCGCATCTCCATCCTCAGAAGCCACCTGTGAGCCCTCCGTGCTCAGCGCCATCTATTCAAATTATTCCAAGAGATAAAAGCCTTTCCAGGAACACAGCCATAATTTCCCCAGGCTCCAGCAGCAGCAGCAGCAGCAGCAAAACAACACCAAAAAGCTTTGCCTTTGGTTCTTCCTTCCATCTCATTATTCTCACTTTGCATCCATGAGCTCTGCCTTGTTCCGGCTTCCTGTTCTCATGGCTTAATGTGTTTTTTCTTTCTTTCTTACGTAAGATGATGCATTGCTCAATCAATAGGCTTTTCATCTAACACTCTTGCTTAAGAGTAAGGGGGCTTACAAATTAGTTTTGAAACCCAGATAGGCTGCAGTCTTGAAGGGCATTATGGTGAAGGTGCCTCCTGGAGCCACCAGACTGCAGAAGAAGGCTACCACAATTCAGAGGGGCTGCTTCTGTTTGATTGATATCTCTGGATGTGATTTGTGGTTTTCCCAGTTGAATTTATGGCTGTGAAAGTTGGACCATAAGAAAGGGTGAGAGCCAAAGAATTGAGGCCTTTGAACTATGATGCTGGAGAAGACTCCTGCGAGTCCCCTGGACTGCAAGGCGATCAAACCAGTCAGTCTTAGAAGAGATCAATCCCGACTGCTCTCTAGAAGGCCAGATCCTGAAGTTGAAACTCAAGTACTTTGGCCACCTAATGAGAAGGAAGGACTCACTGGAGAATAGCCTGATGCTGGGAAAGATTGAGGTCAATAAAAGAAGGGGACAACAGAGAATGAGGTGGCTGGATGGAGTCACTGAAGCAGGAGGCAGGAGCTTAAAGGGACTCCAGAAGATGGTAGAGGACAGGAAGGCCTGGAGGAAAGTTGTCCATGGGGTTGCGATGGGTCGGACACGACTTTGCAACTACCGGTAACAACAACTAGATATAATAAAACAAGAGTCTGTGGGAGAGCAGTGAACATGTTGGATTGGAAGGGAGGAGTCTAAGGTTCAAGTGGACTCAGAGCCTATTGGAAGACTGTGGACCAGTAACTTGCTCTCTCAACTCAACCCATCTCATGGATTGTGGTTGTGGGGAAGAGTGGAAGGAGGGAACATTTTGTCTGCCACCCACTGCTCCTGAATGTAAGGCAGGAGAGAAATCTAGGTGAAAAGTCCTTGGTGCTCTCTGAGCTTGTTTGTTTTCTTGCAGACGTTTCATTACCCAAACACTATCATCAACACTATTGCTGGGATAACCTGTAGTAGATAACAACTATTCATGTTACTATACATGCACTGATGATGTTGCCTAGTTTGGGTAAGGAAGCCAAAGATCAATCAATTTGTCGGCTGATAATGATTCAGTCGAGATGACAGGGACTCGTCTTGATCCTGTTGTGTGGGAGGACTTTGACCCTGTGGCACCCGATGAAGTGGACAAGGCCATTGGAGCTGTGAGTTCCGCCACCTGTTTATTGGACCCGTGCCCCTCCTGGCTGGTTTCAGCCAGCAGGGAGGTGACGCGGGGCTGGGTTCAGGAGATTGTCAACGCTTCTTTGAGGGAGGGGTCCTTTCCGGCTCCCTGCAAGGAGGCAATTGTGCGCCCCCTCCTCAAGAAGCCTTCCCTGGACCCAGCTGTATTAAACAACTACCGTCCTGTCTCCAATCTTCCCTTTATAGGGAAGGTTGTTGAGAAGGTGGTGTCACTCCAGCTCCAACGGTCCTTGGATGAGGCTGATTATCTGGGCCCTCAACAGTCAGGATTCAGGCTCGGCTACTCCACGGAAACTGCTTTGGTCGCGCTGACGGATAATCTCTGGCGGGCCCGGGATAAGGGATTTTCCACTATCCTGGTGCTACTTGACCTCTCAGCGGCTTTCGATACCATTGACCATGGTATCCTTCTGCATCGACTGGTTGGCGGGGGGTCAGAGGTCGACCCCTAGGTTCCTCCCTTGTGGGGTCCCTCAGGGATCGGTCCTCTCCCCTCTGCTGTTTAATATCTACATGAAACCACTGGGTGAGATCATCCGACAACACGGGGTGAGATATCATCAGTATGCTGATGATACCCAGCTTTACATCTCCACCCCGTGTCATTTCAGTGAAGCAGCGGAAGTGATGTGCCAATGTCTGGAGGCTGTTAGGGTTTGGATGGGTGCCAACAGGCTCAAGCTCAACCCCGACAAGACGGAGTGGCTATGGGTTCTGCCTCCCAAGGATAATTCAATCTATCCGTCCATCAGCCTGGGGGGGGAGCTTTTGACCCCCTCGGAGAAGGTCCGCAACTTGGGCGTCCTCCTCGATCCACAGCTAAATTTGGAACATCATTTTTCGGCTGTGGCGAGGAGGACATTTGCCCAGGTTCGCCTGGTGCACCAGTTGCGGCCCTATTTGGACCGGGAGTCTCTTCTCACAGTCACTCATGCCCTTATCACCTCGAGGCTCGACTACTGCAATGCTCTCTACATGGGGCTACTTTTGAAAAATGTTCGGAGACTTCAGGTAATGCAGAATGCAGCCGCGCGAGCAGTGTTGGGCTTGCCTAGAAATGCCCACATTTCGGCATCACTCCGCGAGCTGCATTGGCTGCCAATTGGTCTCCGAACCCAATTCAAAGTGTTGGTTATCACCTATAAAGCCCTACATGGCATCGGACCAGGTTACTTACGGGACCGTCTGCTGCCCCATGAATCCCAGCGGCCAGTTAGGGCCCACAGAGTCGGCCTTCTCCAGGTCCCGTCAGCCAGACAGTGTCGCCTGGCAGGGCCTAGGGGAAGAGCCTTCTCTGTTGCGGCCCCAGCCCTCTGGAACCAACTTCCCACGGAGATCCGTGTCGCCCCCACCCTCTCCGCCTTTCGTAAATTACTCAAAACACACCTCTGCCGGCAGGCCTGGGGTAGTTAACATCTTGCCCCAAGCCAGTGTATGTCTGTGTGTATGCTGAATGATTGGTTTTTTTTAAAAAAAAAATTAAGAGGTTTTATATTTATATGTATTTTTATGTTGATTTCTACTGTGTTGTGAGCCGCCCTGAGTTCTCCGGAATAGGGCGGCATAGAAATCGAATAAATAAATAAAATAATAAATTTATTACAGCCAAAAGCCACATATAAATCAAACATCCAAATAAAACAAAACTAAACAGAACCATCACAAGTGGACAAAGCATGTCCCAAGACATGCTCATATCACTCCAGCCCTCCGTGAGCTGCACTGGCTACCAATTGGTCTCCGAACACAATTCAAAGTATTGGTTATGGCCTATAAAGCCCTTTATGGCAATGGACCAGGTTACTTGCAGGACCATCTTCTGCCCCACGAATCCCAGCGACCGGTTAGGGCACACAAGGTTGGCCTCCTACGGGTCCCGTCTGTTAGACAATGCCGTTTGGCAGGACCTAGGGTTAGGGCCTTCTCTGTTGCTGCCCCAGCCCTCTGTAATTAACTTCCCTCAGAGGTTCATACTGCTCCCTCCCTCCTTCCTAGCTTTCCGAAAACTTTTAAAAACACATCTATGGAGACAGGCTTGGGGCGTGTGAGCTGCGCTCTGCCCCTGGCTTTTGATTGGGAGTGTATGTTGTATGAGTGGGTATAGTTTTATAGTTTTTTTTAATATATATATATATATGTTGTGAGTGTCCCTAGACCAGCTTGGGAAGTGTCAGAGTATGAGGATGTGCAGCCAGGCCCCTCTGGGTGTTTTCCCCTCTCGGCAGCCGAGGAAGAGCAGCCGGGCCCCTCTGGGTATTTTCCCCTCCCGGCAGCTGAGCCAGACAGGGAGGAGATTTACAGGCAGTCTGGATCAGATTCACAAAGTGAGAGGTCAGATTTGGATCAAGAAGATAGATGGCTTGATCCGAGATTCCGAAGGTTTGATAAGCGACGGTGTCAGTTAAGTGGAAAAAGGAAGTAATGAGGGGAAGTGACGTATCGGACACTATATTAGAAGGGGACAGAGAGACTACGCCTTTGTCACGAGCAACGTTAATCAAGGAGTAGCCTGATATCTGGAGCAGTGCATTTGAATTCAGTCTTCTGATGTTTTGGAAATCTACGGAAGAATAATGAGGTATTGGACAATGTGATAAAGAAAGAGTGAGTTAATTGGGAAGGTGTGGGAAGAGCCTGTTTTAATCTAAATGTAAATAAATGAGACTTGGCCGTTCCTGCCAGCAACATGCCAGCAGCGTGCTTTGAAGTGAATCTTTTGAAATGTGTTAAATAAAACTCTTAAAGAAATATTTATGTGGATTTTAATGAGCTGAGAGGGGCCAGACAGAACAATATATATATATATATATATATTGTATACTACCATTTTAACTGATTTATATTTTGTATTATTTGTTGTGAGCCGCCCTGAGTCTGAGGAGAAGGGGGGCATATAAGTCAAAATAATAAATAAAATAAATCACAACAATGCAATCAATGGGCGACCAAGGTCTGCCTAGTTTTATTGTCAGGTCAGTATGATTCAGTTTTTCTGAAGCTAGCTTGTTTTTGATACACTGTCTGAACCCAAAGATGCTTTTCCAGGAGGCAACTGGACTTCCTTGTGTTTCCTTTGAAGACGTTTCACTTCTCATCCAAGAAGCTTCCCACAGAGAGGGCTCCGAGTGCCACCTCTGGCACGTGTGCCATAGGTTCACCACCACTGACCTAGGCCCTTTGCATGGCCATCTCCCTTACTGGGGGCAAAGTGACCACCCAGGCTGTATGAAACAGATTCTCTCAGAGGTGCTTTGCAGCTGAAATAGCCTGGAAGAAGTCTTGGAGCAAAAACTTGTATTGACCTTATGGAGATTTAAGAGGATGTCCCTTGTCATTTTATGTCTCCACTGCGGCTACTTACCTGCCATTTAGAACTGAAATGAGCTTACAGATCTCCTGCTTTGCCCACCCCTTTTAATAAAGCCTACCTCGTCTGTGTCACTCCCCAAACCATATCCTGCAGCGGGGGGCAGAAGTGTTTCTTTCCTCATCTTCTCTGCTCCTTGGTGGTCCTTTATACACATAGGAAAGCTGCAAGCCCTCACCCAAATAACATGATCCTTTTCGGCATCTTTCATGAAATACATAGTCGCTGCCCACTGAAAGCTCCCTGCCATTCTGTTTCACAGGAAGCGCATGGAGTACATTTGATCCAGCTAATTTCTGCTTAATCAGATTGTCCCGTTTTAGCCCATTTACCTGGCTTTGGAAATCAGGTTACTGTTCCCGCAAAGCTATTTACAATCCAAGGGCATCTAAAAGTCTAAATCCACCTTCTAACAAAGCCAAATTATCAGAGGTGGAAAGCAGGCAGATGGCCTGGAAGCAGCGTCCAAGCTCCTGAAATAAATTTTATTATCTGACCTGCGCCCAGATGTTAAGGAAGAGAAAAAAGACATTTTCCCCCCAATGAAACATGCTGGTGATGCTGGTTCCAGGCCTACTGCTCCCTGTGGGTCGTTGAGAAGACCACCCAGGCTGGGTTTACAAAATATGGTAATCTACACCATTAATGCATCAATTAGAATAGAGCTGGAAGGGACCTTGGAGGTCTTCTAGTCCAGCCCCCTGCTCAAGCTGCAGACGGGTGACTGTCCAGTCTCTTCTTAACAGCCTCCAGTGATGGAGCACCCACAACTTCTGAAGGCAAGCCCTTCCACTGGTTCAATGTTCTCACACCTAGGACGTTTCTCCTCCGTTCCAGGTTGCTTCTCTCGTTGACTAGTTTCCATCCATTGTTTCTTGTCTTGCTTTCTGGTGCTTTGGAACCAATAAGTTTTCTAGAACCAATCAATCCACAGTAGAGTTGGGAGGAGTATAGGTAGTCCTCAACTTAGGACCACCATTGAGCCCAAAATTTCTGCTGCTGACTCAGACAATGTTCCAATATCTCAGGGGCTGCCCCAAAGAAGAGGGAGTCAAGCTATTCTCCAAAGCGCCTGAAGGCAGGACAAGAAGCAACGGATGGAAACTAATCAAGGAGAGAAGCAACCTAGAACTAAGGAGAAACTTCCTGACAGTGAGAACAATTAACCAGTGGAACCACCTGCCTCCAGATGCGATGAATGCTCCCAACACTGGAAGTCTTTAAGAAGAGACTGGACAGCCATTTGTCTGAAATGGTATAGGGTTTCCTACCTGAGCAGGGGGTTGGACTAGATGACTTCCAAGGTCCCTTCCAACTTTACTATTATTATTATTAACATTGTAAAAGCGAGTTCATCTAGCAAGACCTTACAGAGCACCCACGGATGGCGTCATTGGGCAGGATTGACAGTTTAATCTCTTTTCCCAGGCCAAGGATTCTTCCTAGCTATTTCCTTTGAGAACATCTCCCATCGTGATGTCACAGCAATCTGAAGATGTTAGGGCATGCTCGGAGGGGTGGCGCAGCAAAGCCATCATCATGTGGAATTTTTCTGTTCCCCAGCCTGCTTGGTCTTGCCTCCCAAATAACTTCTTTCTGTGCCAATCTTTGGAGACCATCAATCTCCTCTTGTCAGGAAGGGAGGAGTGATGCTTGGGTTTCCTCAAAAATGAAGACAGAAGGGCTTATCTGATTCAGTGAAAGTTGCCCGTGAATCTCTGTAGGTAGATGTAGCAATAAGTGCTGAATTACTCTTTCAGTAGGAGCTGACAGGTTGAGGAAGGGAGGTGAGAGGCGCAGTAACTCATCTTTCCAGATACTTAATCCTGTATTAGGCATTTGGCTTGACTTGACTGAAGACTCAAGAATTTTGGTTAGTGTGTGTGTGTGTGTGTGTGTGTGTGTGTGTGTGTGTGTGTGTGTGTGTACAGAACACACCTCCACCCAATCAGAACACAGCCGAGCTCCCAGCCAATCAGTTGAAACCCCCACTGGCAGTTAAATGGAAGAAACAGCTATTGTTGGTAGTTTCCAACGAAAGCTAGGTTATAATAAAATCAATTTCTTTTAAATCTCCTGGTGATCGTAAAACTTTTATTCCATATCATGAATGTACCCAGGAGTCGTATTTTTATGGATATTATTAATCATATAAGACACTTCAAATTCTACGTGGGAGAAAACCCGAAGAACCAAAGACCTACATATATATATGTAGATATATATATATATATCTAGGTCAGTGGTGGCTAACCTATGGCACGCGTGTCAGAGGCGGCACTCGGAGCCCTCCCTGTGGGCACACGTGCCGTTGCCCCAGCCTCGCCGACCCCCATGACCCCCTCCTCACCAGCAGCCTCCCTGGAGGAGAGTCGCCCCCGTGCGTGGCCCACACAGAGCAGCGCAGCCAAGGACATGGCAGCCAGGCAGCGTAGACAAGACTCTGCCCTCACGGCCCAACGCACACAGTTGATGCTGCGGGGTGCGGGCTGAGGGCGTGGCCGCCATGGCACTGCTGGGCTGCCTGGTCAATCTGCGGCGGGCCCTGGAGGTGGTGAGTGGCCCTGCGGGCAGGCGGGGTGGGGGATGGGGTGGGGCAGGGGGTGGAATGGGGGTGGGCCCAGTCTTTGGGAACTCGGTCTCTAAAAGGTTCGCCATCACTGATCTAGATCCAATATTACACCATCAAATGTTTCCTCTCTTATTTTATTTATTTATTTATTTATTTATTTATTTGTTTGTTTATTTGTTTCGATTTCTATGCCGCCCTATTCCGAAAACTCAGGGCGGCTTACAACATAATCAGTAGCATATAGAAATCAAATACATTATAAAACCCCTAGATTAAAACCAATCATCCGAAACAAACTTACAACAAATATACACTGGCTGGGGCCAGGCCTGCCCCAGGCCTGTCAGCAAAGATGTGTTTTAAGGAGTTTACGAAAGGCGGAGAGGGTGGGGACAATACGGATATCCGGGGGGAGTTGATTCCAGAGGGCCGGGGCCGCAACAGAGAAGGCTCTTCCACTAGGCCCCGCCAGGCGACACTGTCTGGCTGACGGGACCTGGAGAAGGCCGACCCTGTGGGCCCTAACCGGTCACTGGGTTTCATGCGGCAGCAGACGGTCCCGCAAGTAACCTGGTCCGATGCCATGTAGGGCTTTATAGGTCATAACCAACACTTTGAATTGCGTAGTACCTGTTTTCCCACACTAGGCAAAGGACCAGAATGAATTCTGCAATCCAGCAAAGAGGTCTGAGCCTATACGTTGTCAGTCCTCCCGATAACCCAGATAGGAAACACAACTAGAGGGGTGTTTATGGAGATTCTCAAGCATCCAAGCTCATGGTTATGCCAAAACGGTTATTAAATGGTGATGTAAGGCAGGGGTCCCCAACCGTGGCCCCTTTATGACTTATGGACTTCAACTCCCCTGCTAGCTGAGGAATTCTGGGAGTTGAAGTCCACAAGTCATAAAGTGGCCACGGTTGGGGACCTCTGATGTAACGTATGTCTTTCCTGGGTAAAAGTTCTTAAGCTGGATGAGAGACTGTGAAGTTGATGTCACTGCTTTGGGGTCCCCTGCCGTGCGAGAGATCTGGAGCAGCAAATAAGTAGATTTATTTATGCTCTTAGAAGTAAAGAGATAAAAAAAATACCCTGCTGAGCTTAAATTGGACTACACAGAAACTTCTATAGCTTTCAGTTCATTGCAATTACATTTGAGTCTTTGAGAGAAATTTCATAGACTTTTATGACATCTCACTCTGTCTAGTAAAATGTATAAGGAACGGTTGCTGGAATTGGGTAGGTCTAGTTTAATGAAGAGAAGGATGAGGGGGGACAGGATAGCAGCCTTCCAGTATCTCAGGGGCTGCCACAAAGAAGAGGGAGTCAAGCTATTCTCCAAAGTGCCTGAAGGCAGGACAAGAAGCAAGGGATGGAAACTAATTAAGGAGAGAAGCAACCTACAATTAAGTAGGAATTTCCTGACAGTTAGAACAATTAACCAGTGGAACTCCTTGCCTCCAGAAGCGGTGAATGCTCCAACACTGGAAGTTTTTAAGAAGAGACTGGACAGCCATTTGTCTGAAATGGTATAGGGTTTCCTGCCTGACCAGGGGGTTGGACTAAATGACCTCCAAGATACTACTACTACTACTACTACTACTACTACTACTACTACTACTACTACTACTATTATTATTATTATTATTATTATTATAGTAGAGCAGTAATATGAGATTTCAGCATCTTTTTTGCAGTCCTAGAATCTGCCCATAGCCCACTGCTGATAGTTAGTAGTAAACTATTTAAAAACAGTCCATATTTTCTACGTCAAATAGACCAAGCTAAGACAAGCCAAAACCCTATCAAAGTGTGGGGGGAAAAATGTTTCCTTCCCAGTGAAACTGCTCCATTCATTGCCATTTAGCCTGCAGCATTTGGCAAGTGAAAAAAAAAAGATTTTTGAGAAAAAAGATAACGCTTGAGTCACCATCCTCTTATCTAAGATGATCCTTCCTTAATGTTTCAGCGGCGCCAACTGTGAATCCAACAAAAGGAAGCGGGGTGGTGATCCTACTTTGTGGAAATGAAATGGCTGTCAAATTGTCCCTTTGTCGGACGTGAGATAGGACCTCAGAACAAGAGCTAGATCTGAGAAATAAATGTAACGATAATAAACCGTATCTCAGTGTTGCACATCGCAGATTATCTCATGAACCTGGATCAAAGAACCATGGGATTACCTCAGGAACTTAAACCAAAAATATTTCTGTGGCTTCCCTACCCAAATTATGTTAAAATACTTGTGTAAATTATCCTCTAGTCTAGATTCTAGTGCAGAAGAAGAGGGCATAGCTTGCTCCATTAAAGGGGGCCCTTTCTCCAGAATTCCAGGGTTATTTCCGCCCCCCCCCAAATCTAGCACCATCTACTTGATTTATCCAATGCGCTTGGTATTTGCAAGCTCTAATCATGCTCCCGATGTGTGGGGGAGTTGTTATCTTCTGCAGTGAGGCAAAACTAACACCCTGTAATTACTGTGAGAAGCTGGTGGAGTCCCTCTGCTCATCCAGACAAGCACACCAAGGAGAGCACAAAGGGGAGGGAGAGGATGGGCTCTATGCAAAGGCAGATGCCAAGGGTTGTGAAACTTCCCTCAAGCAATTCCCATTGTGCTAAATTGCTAACTCCATTTGGAGAGCATGAAGTCTTTTGCTCTGGGAACCCATTCAGCCATAGATACCTGATCCCCATCTGGGATTGGTTTCTAGGCACTGCCGTGAAGTAGAATAATTCCAGATTACTAGAGCTTCTAAGGGTAATGATTGAATCTGTAGGTCCTTTCTCAAGAGTGTCAACGCTGCTAACCTTGGATGCTCTTGCTTTGACAACATATGAAGATGCAGCTTTTTTCTTTCTTATGCTTTACTCTTAGAATTAGTTGATGCTGGAGGGGAGGAGGAGGAATGTGGGAGTTAGTTAGACATAACAATATTGTACTAGTGTGTGAATTCAGAGCTTGAAATAAGAGATGTTAAGAATTGGAGGGTTTGAGAACAGGAGGGAAAATTTCAAACTAATTGGAGAATGTGATTTATGACCGTTAATTAGGGGAGGGGATTGTGTTTGATTCTATGTGCTAAGGGGAGGGGAATCCAGATTTTGGCTTTAACTATGTTAGTGCCAGAAGCTATGCTACTCCAATAAAGATTATTTAAGGTAAACAATGCCTCAAAGTTTTTTGAAGAGTTTCATCGGTAGGAACCATGACAAAGAGATTTGAAGGACACGTGTTCTTGGATGAGAGATAAAGGAGTGAGGAAGCAATTCAGGAACCTTTGTTTACTCCTCTCTATAAAAGAAGGGCCATCCTGAGATGTGAAGATTTAAACTGGGAAGAGGAACTTCATAATACAAGAAGAATAGTTGTAGAACAGTTTTGAGCTCAGTAGCAGGTCTAGCAAGAGTTGAGTTCCACGTTGGGCACTTGAGTGCTGAAAGTGGCTCCATTTGGTCTGGAAAAAGTACCAGGGATTTCTCTGGAGAAGCTTGTTACATCAGATGGTTTACCAGAGATTTTTCTTTGGGAAAGAAAAGTTATTTTAGGCATGTCTTCCCTTTCCCCCTTCAAGTGTCACCTTCTGAGCAGTGAAAGATGCATGCTTGCCTCATCAGACCAAATCCCATGGGTGAAATAATGGGAGGGCAGTCTGAAAGTGTAGGATGCAGAGGCCAACTTGGTGCCAGGGAAACAACAGAAGACAAAGGGTTCTTGATTCGAACCTCAACTCGGCCAAAGCTTGACCAGAACATTAGGAAGCCTGCAATGTTCCATCAGCCTTAGGTCGTGCAGAGCTCTTGAAAGAAGAATTCACAAGAACACATACAAAGGCCTCTTTCTGAACCATGAAAGCAGCCACATCTTGGAAACATCTTGGATGGAAACTAATCAAGGAGAGAACAAAAGAGAACTTTCCTGATAGAACAATTAACCAGCGGAACGACTCGCCTTCAAAAGTTGTGGGTGCTCCATCACGGGAGGTTTTTAAGAAGAGACTGGTCAACCATTTCTCTGAAATGGTATAGGGTTGCCTGCCTGAGCAGGGGTGTGGACTAGAAGACCTCCAAGGTCCCTTCCAACTCTTGTTACTCTGTTAATTCTGTTATTCTTTTTCCAAACACGCAGGGCTGCTTCAGAAGATGCTTCTGGTTGCCTTCATTTCCAGAAAAGAAAAAAAAAAGCTCCTACACATCTTTTTCAGTAGATTTACACAGCCCTGCTCCAGATCTGTTTTAATATTTGAAATTGTATTAGCTTCTGGCATTAAGAGCCAGAAAATCATTTTGGGGTTATGTGCAAATGTGCTGGCTGAGATGTTTTGGGGACTTAGGGAATGTGCGGGTCGAAAAAGGCTGCCCAATGAAAGAAAAGGAAAAAAAAAAAGCACACGACTGTGATGGTGATTGTTATTCTCCCTGATAGTGGAAATATACTTTGAAGAGTGACAATGAGAAGCAGCTTCTCGTGACGAATGCAGGCAATCTGCGTTGTGTTTTCTTGCCAATTGACTCCAGGACTCTTATTTTAAGCTCTCATCCGCTGTTTTGGCTTTGAGATGGGGTTTCATTTCATTCCCACCCTCCTCTTCATTTCCCTTATTGTTCATGCTACTTCCTTGGTGTAATGAGAGGCACATTAAAAATACCCTGCTGGTTGTTCTGAGCAAAAGGTCTTCCTTAAAAAAAACACAAAAACCCTCCAAAATTCGTTGTTTTTTTTTTTACATAAAACGTAGTTTTTATTAGGAATTTTGATTACAACAGTCAGAGCAAATATAATCTAAGCTTAGGGAAGAGACGAGGAAAAAAGAAGGGTAGAAAATGTAATAAAGAAAAGGGAAACAAATATATAAAGACATGACTTCTAACCTCCTTTATCACAAGTATAAACAAATTTAGTAGCTCTGTACCATTTGTCAGGTTACAGGCAAGATATCTCTTGATTCCATATCTCATCCTTTATCTATAAGCAAATCCATAAAGCATCCATTTTTCCACCCAGGTGTTGGCAAAAAAAAAAAAAAGTCCACAAAGGGTTAAAAGAACTTTGCAAACAAAGTCTCATTTTAATCCTGTTGAAATAAACCAATTTTATATTAGTTCCTTTTCCTTCTAAAACAGCGGTTCTCAACCTTTTTCAGGCCAAGACCCCACCTGCACCGCCCATGCGCGGTGCGACCCCGACCTGCGCCACGGCCCGCATCGCACATGCGCGGCGCAACGGGCCTAACTGCGCATGCGCGGTGCACGCGTGACGGGCCGAACCATGCATGCATGGCGCGACGGGCCGAACCGCACATGCATGGCGCGACGGGCTGAACCCCGCATGCGTGGCGCAACGGGCTGGACCGTGCATGTGCGGCGCGTGCGCGACGGCCCGAACCACGCATGCGCGGCACAACGGCCCGAACCGCGCATGCGCGGCGCGCGCACGACAGCCGAGGGGAAATGGGGAAAAAATGGCGGACTGCGGTGTTTGGCGACCCCCGTGAATCGGTCATTCGACCCCAAATGGGGTCGCGACCCACAGGTTGAGAACCGCTGTTCTAAAAGTCTTAATCTGTAATTCAATCAAACATTGCTACAGGGCTGAGTTTCCCTTCAGTTCTTCTTTTTTTCCCCCGAGGTTTAACAAGCCTCTTGTAGATCCAATAAGGACAACATTTTCCAGGCCATTCTCCTGGAAATGGCAGGAGAATGGCATCCTGATCATTTCAGGGTTTACTTTCTTTGCTTCAAATGTCTGATCTTGGCTTACTTTATTATCTGCACTTGCATGCCGATGGTGTGTGGGTTTTTTTTTTTATTAACAAAAATTGTTATTTAGAAGCCACCCTTGTTTTACAAGCCCCCTACACGTCTCAGGACTGTTGTTCTGCTCAGCCTTGCTGTCGTTTTTCTTGTCTTTTGGCCTGGGGTTTTGAAGGTGACCTTGGCTTGCTCACCTATTCAAAAGGTAGGAGAGGCTTAACAATGCTGTGCATTGGGCTGGTGAAATATTTATAAGACGCCTCTCGGTAGCAAAGCTGTCCAAGCAAACAAAAGGAGAAGGATAAAAATAAAAACGGGGCATTAATGATTTATTCGAGTACCCATTTAAAATGTCAAATATGCTAGACCTCCTGCCTTGTCCTTCCCTCGGGTCCTTCTCTGCTGTTTCCTAGTCAGCTCAGCTGACAGAAGAAAATTGTCCCGAATCTTCCTTCCTTCTTTTGATGGCTGAAATCCCAGAAGCCGGGTGTGTGTGTGTGGGGGGGGGGGGGGAAGCAGCAATTCAGGATCAAAACTTGGAGGGATGGTGCAAAAAAACTTTCACTGTGTCCTTTCAGCTTTGGGGTGATCTCTGGTAGCTCGTTGGTTTGTGGTTTGTGTAAACGACTATGGCAGAGGATTAAATAGGATTTGATTTGATAATGTGCCCTGAAGTTCTTCAAGAGGTTTTGCCCTACTTTGGTCCTTCTGGTCTTCCATAGATCCATCCGTTACCACTGACACTTTGCTGCTGGTCATCCTCTATTCCAGGGGTTCTCAACTTGGTAACTTTAAGACTTGTGGACTTCAACTCCCAGAATTCCTCAGCCAGCAAAGCTGTGAGTTGAAGTCCACAAGTCTTAAAGTTGCCAAGGTTGAGAACCCCTGCTCTATTCTCTTTCCTTCTGTCTTTCTTAGCCTTCGAGCTTTCTCCAAAGAGTTAGGTCCTTCCACGAGAGTTAGGTCCTTCCACGAGAGTTAGGTCCTTCCACAAGTTAGGTCCTTCCAACATTCTGTGAGTTGAAGTCCACAAGTCTTAAAGTTGCCAAGGTTGAGAACCCCTGCTCTATTCTCTTTCCTTCTGTCTTTCTTAGCCTTCGAGCTTTCTCCAAAGAGTTAGGTCCTTCCACAATGTGTCTGTAGTAGGATGATTTGAGCCTAGTAATGTATATCTCAAGTGAGAACTCCTTTTTAGCTTGATGATCCCTTGACTTGTTTTCTTGGCAGTCCACGGTATTCTCCAGAGTCTTCTCCAATGTCCAAGATGCCCATATTCTTTCTATCCTAACAGAATAAGAGATTCCTTGATTTTGAATTCACTGTTCAGATGGTTGACAGTCACCTCTAGACCTTCTTTTCACTAGAGTAGAGTAGTCCAGGGGTCCTCAACCTTGCTGGCTGAGGAATTCTGGGAGTTGAAGTCCACAAGTCTTAAAGTTGCCACGGTTGTGGAATCCCGGAATAGACTATCCTGCGTCCAGTGGCCAAGGATACTTGTGCAATAAAAATGGGAGCATAAGAAAACACACGAGAGGGCCTGCAAATGACAAAAGTAGGCTTTGAGTTTCTGTGCATCCATGAACACCAGCACGCATCTCTTTGCAGTCCACAGTTCTGATTTCAGAAAACAAACTTTAGTTTTCCTTTTTTTATTGTTGTCAAAAGGAACTCCCGCTACTCCGTTCCCTGAAGGTCAGTGCCCAGAATACCACTTTGATTGCCTTTAAAAATAGAACATGAGAGAGAAATGTTTTAAATGGATGTATAAATAAAATGCTGTGTAGGTTCGATTTTTTTTCCTTCAAAATAACGGAGAGAGATTAGAGGAAATGACTTACTCCTTCTAAAAAAAAAACAAAAGAGTGGAAGTGCTTGGAGAGAGTATCCTGATTTAGCGCTCATTTGCATATAATTATATATAGCTGGTAAGGGCAATTCCAGGCATGTGGGAAGGACCAGTGCCTGCTCTCTTGTACAGGGTTTAATTTGTCTCTTTGGGTTCTAAAGGGGAGGAAAAATGAAGAAAAAGAATGGTTAAAAGGCATCATTGCAGAAACAGATGGGCTTCAGAGTTTGAGTAAGGGGAAGGAAACTATTTCATTCCGTGGTCCAGTCTCTGTGGCTGAGCCAAGCCACTTTTAGGGTGTGATACCATTTGTGTGATCTCTTTAACGTATGTCGGACATGTCAAACACATGTCTGACGGCCCGCGAAGTGGTTTCATGTGGCCCGCAAAGCCATCCTGGAAACAGTGAGGGAACGGCCCCCGCTGCCTTGGCCCAGGCCCAGGCTGTCCGGGAGCCAGTGTACAATTTGGTGGTGGCCATCTATGCTGAAACGCATTCAGTCTTAGCTCCACAAGGCCGTCTGGAAACAGCGAGGAACCAGCCCCTGCCGCGTCGGCCCCATCCCCTGGGTGCATGCTGGGGAGGGGTCACCCTTTGTGAGGAATGAAGAAATGGACCCTGCCTTGGCGCTTGCCCTGGTCCCACCCCCTTCTGCCAGAGACCCTCAGATCTGTCCCACTCCTGTCCAGGCCCCCACAGGCACCCTTGACACCAATGATGTAGAGCTGGCCATGCCCACCCAGTAGGCCACACCCACTCCATCCACGCCCACCCAGTAGGCCGCACCCACCCTGGTCACACACCCCCTGTCCCCCCCCCCCAGGGCAACCACAATGCTGATGCGGCCCTCAATGAAATTGAGTTTGACACCCCTGGTGTATGTGATATTCCCTGTGCACGATGCTCTTAATCTTGAGTTTAAGGTCCCGAAATATTTCCTTTTTCAATGGCAAAAAAACACCTATTTGTGTATGTGTGTGGTTTGTTTGGTGTTGCTTAGCATATTGAACCCTATCGGCCCTTGTAGCTGTCAACACTAATTTTAGTGAGTTCTCTGTTTTACATCTAGCTTACCTCTGGTTATTATATTTCATTAAATCAGACGTGCATCTGTTAGCAGATTCTTCTGTTCTTCTTAAACTGTTGGTCTTTCAAGTGCCAATCACAACTGCTTCCCCCCCCCCATTTTATAAACACTACAGCTGATTCTCACAAAATAATTGTCAGGGCTTAGCATCTAGATCAGTGATGGAGAACCTTTTAGAGACCGAGTGCCCAAACTGCAACCCAAAACCCACTTATGCATTGTCGCGTGCCAGGTGGGTGTGGCCCATTGGGTGGGCGTGGCTGTGGTGGTCATGGCAGACTGGGTGGGACTAAAAAGTCCAATCAATCCATTCCAACTTTGCAAGATCTTTTTTTTCCCGCAAGAAGTTGAAATTGACTGATTGAACCTTTTTTTTTTTTTTTTGCACACGGCGGCGGAGGCCTGAAGCGAAAAGGTTTTATAAAACCCAGCTGAAGGCCGAGGACTGGGGCCATGGCGCACGTGCCCACAGAGAGGGCTCTGAGTGCCGCCTCTGGCACCCGTGCCATAGCTTCGCCACCACTGATCTAGATGATTGAGACTTAAGCTGGGATCTGTGGAGGGAGAGGATCCTAGGTTAACCAAACCCACAGCTCTGAGCTTCTATATGTTCTTTTTAACAGCGTATACATCTCGTAAACATATCCTGACTTGTAACCAGAAGCTTTTTAGTCATTCTTTTATAAAGGTGGGTTGTGTTTCTCATCTCCTCTTGTTTATACAGCGGCCTTTTCGTCTCCTTTTTTTCTTTTACCCTTCTCCTGCTGTTAACGGCGGTACCTGGTGGCATTTATACTCAGGGCCCGCGAATCTGTTTGTGATGCACCTTGCGGAGGGACTTGATCAAATGGCATTAAAAGGCTGTGTTCTTCCCACACTAATGGAGCTTATCAGATCCACGATGAAGCTGAAGGGTTTCTAGGCATCTCTTCATAATAAGGCAGATAAGACTTAGCTCTGCCAGCTTCGATCCTGGTCTTCTATCCGCCAGGCACTTTTAGTTAGCCACTGAATTTGGATAGGGCAGCCAAGTTGTTCTGCGGCTGGTTATATTTTTATTTCGAGGCAGAGCTGCTAATGGGGTTTTCTGCCTCGTGTGCCAAACAGGCCCGGTTCCTCCATTTTGCTGAGTTAATGCTTTATTAAATACATCACCCTTGACTGGGGTAACAGGGGCTGCCCCAAAGAAGAGGGAGTCAAGTTATTCTCCAAAGCCCCTGAAGGCAGGACAAGAAGCAACGGATGGAGACTAATCAAGGAGAGAAGCAACCTAGAACTAAGGAGAAACTTCCTGACAGTTAGAACAATTAACCTGTGGAACTACCTGCCTCCAGAAGCGGTGAATGCTCCAACACTGGAAGTTTTTAAGAAGAGACTGGACAGCCATTTGTCCGAAATGGTGTAGGGTTTCCTGCCTGAGCAGGGGGTTGGACTCGATGACCTCCAAGGTCTCTTCCAACTTTATTATTATTATTACTATTATTATTATTACTATTATCATCATTGTAAGCCACGAAGCAGAATCCACCAGAGATCCGTTTGGGGTTTAAACAACCCATCGCTCCAACACTACAATAGTTGATAGCTACTACATGTAGTCCTCAGCTTACGACCACAATTGAGCCCTGAATTTATGTCGCTAAGTGAGACAGTTGAGTTTTGCCCCATTTTACGACCTTTTGCGCCACGGTTGTTAAGTGAATCACTGCAGTGGATAAGTTAGTAGCCTGGTTGTTAAGTGAATCTGGCTTCCGCGTTGATATTTGCTTGTCAGGAGTTTACAAATGTTGATCACGTGACCCCAGGCCATTGCAGCCATGATATGTATGAGTCAATTGACAAATGTCTGAATTTTGATCAGGTGACTGTGGGGATGTGCAACGGTCGTAAGTGTGAGAAACAGTCCTACGTCCCTTTTTTCACTGCCTTTGAAAGGTTGCTAAGCGAATAAGGATCTACCTAGCTGCAGCATTTGTTTTGCTTGCTTGGAGAATTCAACTGAGTAGAACAAGGGGATATTGTGTAAGAAAATAAATAAATCCAGCCCTTCGTCGGGGGTTATTCCACGCTGTACATGCTAACCACCCACTTTGCTGAAATGCGAGCACAGGTACAACGGGACGCCGTTTAATTCTAACAAATTTCGCTTTAATGCAAAAACAGAAAGAGGCCTTCAGAGCAGCAGTGTTTTACAATTATCTCCCTGTTTGTGTGACATTTTAGCTTAACCGCTTGCAAATTAAACCGGAAGGGTAATTGCCCTCCACAGATAAACACAGGAATAAGCTAGAGCATAAACAAAATAAAAACAGAACTGCAACCAGTATTATTTTCTCCCCTGTCATGACACACTACTGATGTTCATCACGGTGTTCCTCATTAGTGACAAAACTGCACAAATCAGGACTCGGAGAAGACCGGCTCCCCTAGGCAAAAGTCAAATTCTCCCAAATTAAAGAGGTCAAGATAATAATAATAAAAAAAAAAGCAGCTGAGTGGCAAACTCACAGCTTAGCTGCTACACCCTTAAACGTCACTGTCTCCTGTCTTCTGGATGAAACGCGTTGCATACAAATACATACAGATTTCTACGGGATATATGGACATTTGAAACAGAATACAACACAAGTGCCTTTGGAACCCTGCAGCGTCTCACTGTGACGCTGAGATGCCAAGGCAGGCGGGCCTGCTAGTAGCGGCCGTACCGCGGCTCCTGGAAATACGATCCGTAGCCACGCGGCGGCCAGCCCTGCTGAGGAAAGGAAGACTGTCCGTGTTGGTGCTGATGATAGTTACTGCCGTAGCCCTTTTCGTGCCACTGATCAGACCTGTAGCCTCCCGGGTGGTCATAGCCGTGTCCCCTGTTTCGGAATTGGTGGCTGTCTCTAAATCTGTGAAAAAAGCAAAAGGGGCATGGCTAAGACACCGGACTTATTTTCGGAGCCCGTCAGCGGCATTATCCCAGCGGAGCGCATCCGTTACGAAGAAGGAAAATAACCCAGGTAGTCCTCGATTTACCAAACTAACTGAGCCCAACCTTGATGTTGCTAAGTGGGAC
This sequence comes from Bothrops alternatus, assembly GCA_034064705.1. Taxonomy (NCBI): domain Eukaryota; kingdom Metazoa; phylum Chordata; class Lepidosauria; order Squamata; family Viperidae; genus Bothrops; species Bothrops alternatus. Next base: position 220,882 of record JARGCV010000109.1, read on the forward strand.
ATTTGTTAGGTGAGTTTTGCCCCATTTCATGACCTTTCTCGCCACAGCTGCTGGGTAAATCACGACAGTTGTTAAGTTAGTTAACACTGGTTGCTAAGTTGTATATGTGAATACCAATTATGATCTATACCTTCTTCCCTTAGTCTATTTAGTGACTTCAATTCTAAATTATTCCCTTCTTTAGTTAAAAGCTTCTCATAGGGCACCACATCTTGAGTTTGTTGTCTATTTACACTCTCTATTGCATGCCTGGGAACTGTCCATAAGGGAATTTTCCCATTTAGCTTGTAATAATACTTTTTCCAGACACGCAGCAGTGAGTTTCTCAATAAATGCTCTTTAAAACTCCTATCCAACTTTTTATCATAGACTAGATACGCATGAAACCCATACAATAATCCGTACCCTTCTATATTCAATATTCTTTCGTTAGTTAAATTAACCCAGTCACTTATTGCTACTAGAACTGCTGCATAATAATATAGCTTAAAATTAGGCATTTTCAAACCACCTCTCTCTCTTGTGTCTTGAATAATTTTTAATTTAACCCTTGGTTTCTTGCCATTCCAAATAAATCTATTAATACCTTTCTGCCATTCCTCTAGATTCCCATCCTTTTTAAGTATTGGTAACATTTGAAATAAAAATAAAAATTTCGGCAATACATTCATTTTAACTGCAGCTATCCTACCCAACATAGATAATTGTAATTTTCTCGCCACAGCTGCTGGGTAAATCACGACAGTTGTTAAGTTAGTTAACACTGGTTGTTAAGCAAAACTGGCTTCCCCCCCCATTGACTTTGCTCATCAGGAGGTCGTAAAAGGGGATCACGTGACACACACACACACACACACACACACCCCGGGACAGTGCAACGGTCATAAATATGAGTCAAGGGATTGGACTAGAAGGCCTACAACAGTGATGGCGAACCTTTTAGAGACCGAGTGCCCAAACTGCAACCCAAAACCCACTTAGGCATCGTCGAGTGCCGGGAGGGTGTGGCCCATTGGGTGGGCGTGGCCCATTGGGTGGGCGTGGCTGCAGTGGTAACGGCAGCCTGGGTGGGACTAAAAAGTTCAATCGATCCATTCCAACTTTGCAAGATCTTTTTTTTCCCCCGCGAGAAGTTGAAATTGACTGATTGAACCTTTTTTTTTTTTTTGCACACGGCGGCGGAGGCCTAAAGCGAAAAGGTTTTATAAAACCCAGCTGAAGGTCTAGGACTGGGGCAACGGTGAACATGCCCACAGAGCGGGCTCTGAGTGCCACCTCTGGCACCCGTGCCATAGCTTCGCCACCACTGGGCTACAAGGTCCCTCCTAAGCCTATTATTCTATCTTCTTGCCAACTGAGACAGGCAGAAAAGGCAGTAAATTCAAACCAGCCCGGGAGGAGTTGCTGGGCAGGGCTGTTGCATTCCCTGTTGTGGCAGATCACAACCTGTTAGGTCTTCTCCGTATCTCAGCTCAGGCTAATCTGCCCAACAGACAAAGACAACATAAAACACTTATGAAAGACCACACCTTGTCCACCCTTCTTCCAGGGAGGCAAAGCCAAACAAACAAGCTGTTCTGAAGACTTTGTGTAACTTCTTGACTGACGTCATCTACCCACCCACTGGGTGGGGTAGCACCCCCAGAAAGAAGCCAACATCTAACTTCTTCATATCGATCTAAACTAGCCGTACGATATGATATTCAGAAGCGCAATGGAGCAGCTTTCCAAAGGAAAGGCATTCATCTCTATCGGAGAATCAGAAATACATCCGTTTTTTTGGTTTTCTTTTAAAGGGAGGTGACTGGAAAGAAGGACAGTTGTTCTTTCAAGATTCCCCAAGGCTTCTCTTCAAAACCACCCCAACTGATTATTAAAACAATGCTTGGGCATTTGGAATCCAATCCAGAAGGCAAGTTAACTGCTCGACTTTTCTTTTCATCTGACCAACTCTTGCAACGTTTTTTTTTGTTTGTTTGCTTCATTTTAAAAGCAGAAAGATCTTTTATTCGCCCCTTCTGCTCTCTGGTAATTGGTAAAGAATGAGATGAAAACCACCCAACCAGGTTTCTTACCGCTTGACGTGCTTTTCCCCACGGATCGCTATTGAAATAAATATTTTTAGAACGTAAAATGTGTAATAGGTATAAATGTGGCTGAGGCCTATCAAGGCAACAACTATCTACCGAAAATTGTGGGTTCGGTCTCTCTGATAGAAGCCGGGCTCAGAAAGGTCTCTTTTCCACGTGGTTGGAGAAGACTATGCAATCTGACTAGTCCTAAGGTAGTCTTAGGTAGTCCTAAACTTACAACAGTGACAGTTCGAAGTTACAACGGCCCTGAAAAAAGTGACTTATGACCGTTTTGCACACTTATGGCTGTTGTAGCACCCCCATGGTCAAGTGATCAAAATTCAGATTTTTCCAAACTGACTCATTATTTATGACGGTTGCAGTGTCCTGGGGTCTTATGATCACCATCACCATCTGTCCGATGGGGACCAATGACTCAGTGAGATACCTGGGCCTCCAGTTCAACTGGAAGGGCCGAGTCATCCCCAAGCATATCGGCAAGCTGGACTCTCTGCTCCAAGAGCTCATGAAGGCACCGCTTAAGCTGCACCAGAGACTTAAGCCAGGGGCCCCCAAACTCTCTCCCACTTCAGCAGAGATGTTCTCCAGAACAAGCAACATCCATGTAGTTCGCCTTCCTGTCCCGCCCCACTTAGTTATCTTTTAAACTTAAAGGAGCAATAGCACTTAGACCAGCGGTTCTCAACCTTTTCCGGGGCTCGACCCCGGCCCGCATCGTGCATGCGTGGTGCGACAAGCGCATCGTGCATGCGCGGCGCGACGGCCCACATCGCAAAGGGGAAAAAAATGATGGACCCCCCCCCCAAAAATGGCTGACCAAAAAAAAAAATCACGCATGCGCGGCGCTAAGGCCCACATTGCAAAGGGGAAAAAAAAATTAAAAAAATGGCTGACCAAAAAAAATAAATGGCGGGCCCGCATCGTGCATGCACGACGGCCCACATCGCAAAGGGGAAAAAAAATGGCCGATCAAAAAAAAAAAGGCCGACCAAAATTTTTTTTTAAAAAAAATGGCAGACTGCGGTGTTTGGCGACCCCGTGAAATGGTCGTTCGACCCCAAATGGGGTCGCGACCCACAGGTTGAGAACCGCTGACTTAGACTCATATACCACTTCATAGTACTTTACAGCCCAAGCACCCTACGCGTTGTGCAAATTCAGCCAGAAAAAGCACTCATACGGTGTTCACCTTTTTTTCCCATCAATACAATTAAAAACTTTTTTGTTTTGTAAAAAAAAATATATGCAAGTATAGTACCGATCTCTGTATCGCTGGTGACCACCCGATCTATTTCGCCAGTCCTCCACTAAGGGAGGTGGGTCAGCAGGGCGCTGAACGTACTTCTGATACTCCTCATCTTCCGAAGTGAATCGATGGGCAAACTTATTTTTGTAATTCTGGAGGATCTCAAACACAGACAGCGCGCTTGGTTCGCTGAAACGTCAAAAAAGTATCTCATGAAATTGTCTGTAAAAATTAAGAAATTAAAGTGACCAACGAACAGGATTTACAAAGTGTCCTTTTTAACAGAGGGCATTTTTATGGAAGAAAGGGAGATAAAACGCAATCAATAAATACGCATATATAGCTGAGGAAAATGGCTTGCTCGGACTTGGCTGAGGAATTGCTTATTCTGAAGTTGGAAACAACTTCTAAAATCATGCAGAATAATCCTATAGGGTAGAGGCAGAATCCAAAGCCAAGAGGAATAGGATTCAAAAAACATATGAGGAACGGTTGCTGGAATTGGGTATGTCTAGTTTAACGAAGAGAAAGACGAGGGGGGACATGATAGCAGTCTTCCAATATCTCAGGGGCTGCCCCAAAGAAGAGGCAGTCAAGCTATTCTCCAAGGGGCCTGAAGGCAGGACAACAAGCAACGGATGGAAACTAATGAAGGAGAGAAGCAACCTAGAACTAAGGAGAAACTTCCTGACAGTGAGAACAATTAACCAGTGGAACAACCTGCCTCCAGAAGCGGTGAATGCTCCAACACTGGAAGTTTTTAAGAAGAGACTGGATAGCCATTTGTCTGAAATGGTGTAGGGTTTCCTGCCTGAGCAGGGGGTTGGACTCAATGACCTCCAAGGTCCCTTTCAACTTTATTATTATTATTATTATTATTATTATTATTATTGTTGTTGTTGTTGTTGTTGTTGTTGTCTTTGAGGGGTAAAATCTCAAGTGCCCCTGGGGGAGGGAGCAGAAGCGAGCATATTCAGCAGCTGCCAAGAATCACAAATAATAAAAGATCGAACACCATTATATAAAAATGAGTATTTTTCTTGACCATCAGAAAAAAAAAGAAAAGAAATAGTCTATTGCTCAGCAGAGTTGCCATTTTTGTAAAGCCTTAGTAAGGCCACACCTGGAATACTGCATCCAATTTTGGTCACCACATTGCAAAAAAAAGATGTTGAGACTTTGGGAAAAGTGCAGAGAAGAGCAACTAAGATGATTAAAAGCCTGGAGACTAAAACATATGAAGAAACGGTTGGGTTTGGCTAGTCTAGAGAAAGAAGGACTACGGGGAACGTAAGTGCATAGTCTCTGAACTCAGCCCCAATCCTTTTCAGCTACTGGTTCTAAAGCCCAAGCAGCCTTGCCAAAAGCAACACCCTGTCCCAATTTACACACATGACAACACCGTTACTAAACGCTGGTTTGTTGACGAAAGCACAATTTGTTGAACTCGCACATCGTGCTAAAATAGAGTCATCTCAAGCATCCTATGCACTCTGCAAATTCAGCCAGAAAAAAGCATTAATACAGTGTTCACTTCTCCCCCCATCAATATAACAAAAATGCAAGTATAGTACCGATCTCTGTATCGCTGGTGACCACCCGATCTATTTTGCCAGTCCTCCGCTAAGGGAGGTGGATCGGCAGGGCGCTGAACGTACTTCTGATACTCCTCATCTTCCGAAGTGAATCGATGGGCAAACTTATTTTTGTAATTCTGGAGGATCTCAAACACAGACGGTGTGCTTGGTTCGCTGAAACGTCAAAAAGTATCTCATGAAATGTCCATAAAAATTAAGAAATTAAAGTGACCAACGAACTGGGTTTGCTGGATGTCCTTTTTTTAACAGAGGGCATTTTTATGGAAGAAAGGGGGATAAAACGCAATCAATAAATAGGCATATGTAGCTGAGGAAAATGACTCGCTAAAATCGTTCAGAATAAAAACTGTACAATCTCTAATCCATCAGGCTAAATTAAGCTCTCCAGCCATTTATGGCAGTTTACTCTTACAATCTTCTGAGTATTTTATCTGCTTTGTTTACAGCCAATGTACAGTATTTAGTTGTGTTCTTGCTGCAGTAAAGCAGGCTTTACAAGCAATCGCAATGTGTCAATCTCCTGAAAGCCTGATTGATCCAACGTAGAACTGGAGTAGAAAAACCCCGACCCACAGTCTAAAATGTATTTTGTGGTTTCCAATCAGTGGGACTCAGTGACATGTTTGACATTTAATCGTCCGCAGCTTTCAGTAATGTGAAAGGATATCAGCAATTGTGGGCAGGCTATTTATACAGCTGCTACAGAAAAGGCTTTCCTAGAAAACAAGGTTACTATCCTAGTTTGTGACCAACCAGGTTGTAACCTCTAGGTTATACAATTGCTTTTAGTTTATTGTGATCTTGTAAACTCATCCTCAACGATAAATTTCCAAGGTAATTTATTTTAAACACATTTTGGCTGATATTCATGCAGGCGTGTTTATTGCATGTTTGTTTGTTCATTTATATCTCCCCTTTATTATTTTTAAAAATAAGGCAGCGAACATATCCAACACACTTTCCTTCTCCTGTTTTCCCCAAAACAAGAACCCTGTGAGGTGAGTTGGGCTGAGAGAGAGGGACCAGCCCAAAGTCACCCAGTTGGCTTTCATGTCTAAGGCAGGACTAGAACTCACAGCCTCCTGTTTTCTAACCTGGTGCCTTAACCAATAGGCCTAATATTGTTTTGCCCATATATTGTATGAACTTAGCTACCTTGAACCTAAACCATTAATCTGTTTGCAAAGCTAGACTATTTTAGTTTATTCAAAAACCATGAATAAATAAGCCACAGATTATTAGGGCATCCATGAACATCTACAGCTGTTTACAGTTTTATTAACATTACCATTTATACTGAGGGTTTTCCAATTTTCCTGTATAGAACTCCTTCTTAAAACTACAGCATTTGGAGAGCAGCTTACAATTAAAATGATTTTTTTTTTAAAGTAACTGAAATGTACAAACAGGGATAGCAAAGCAACAGCCATTGTGGTAAACATATTTGAGGCACTATAAATAAACTAAGTTGTTATTATACCTATTATATAGGCCAGGAGGTAGCAAATGCTCTGCGGCAGCTAATTCAGTTAGAATTGTCTCTCTAATCTTACACATATTTGGTCTCTTGTCTTTATGCACTTGAGCAAACAGAACAATGTGGCCAGATAAACTTCTATACTTCTCACTAGGACCATGTTCGTAAATCAATAACGTAGTCACGTTTTTATCAGCACAATTTGAAAGGAATTTGCATTCTGCATTTTGATCTCTAAAGCTATTTCAGGATAGTGTATGCAAAACCAAATATAGTCTTAACCCTGAAACATACCACATTCATTTAAGATAAATGGACCTTAACCATTGTGGAGTTAGCTCTATTTAGGTTTTATGGCTTGTTTTCCATTCTGCTATCTTGATTTGGGTTCTGCCTCTATGGTATCCACTGCGTAATTATGACGCCCCACAGATCCAACAAAATTTAAGATAAGGAAAATGTAACAGCCAGACCTGTTCATCCAGTCTTCAATTAGAGGAGGTGGAATGGCAGAATGCTGAAGATATTTCTGATATTCCTTATCCTCTGCAGTATATCGAGAAGCAAACATGCTTTGATAATTCTGAACAACCTCAGTGGTAGAAGCCATTCTGGAATTCCTGAAAAGATATTTAAAAAAACCCCACCATCTATTATTTTCTGAAAAGAAAACACCTGTGTAAATGTTTTAATTTGATATTGTCGACAATCTGGCCGTACAAAACCAGTTCAACGTAAGTAAGCTTCTCTTTTCTATATTGAGTGATATAGAAGGATCGTCAGCCCATAAAACATGTATTGGTCTGAAAGAGTAACTAATGAACATATTGGAACATGCCATTTTGTTTCAAAGAAGAGCAAAAACAACAGCACAGTATTGTTTAACTATTGTATACAATCTTCAGACACATTGCAAGCAGATATCGGAACAATCTTAAGAGGCATTTCATAAAGTAAATTATCAGATTGTCATAGCTGCTCAACAAAGATAACTGAAAGTAACAGTCAAGAAAATCGTCTGAATCAAAGCAGAGAAGAAATTGAATAGTCGGGTTCAGAAAAATGCAGCTCTTGAGCCAAAGCAAAATATTTCATTTCCCATTCAACTATAGCCATGGAGAAAATTCTTGAGGTCTGTTGCCTTTGCGGATGATGAGTTCACTGGATGCCCATTCATTTCTGAGTAAATCTGTTCAGGACTGAACTTCAGAAGGGCAGGGAAACTATTTGCAGTTGCTTACACTAGAGCAAGCAGTCTAGCTGCTGTCTCCTCTTGATTTGAAATATCCAGCATCTTCTATTTTAAAAGGATGCATTGATCTACGGAGAGTGGTTAAGGTACCAGGCTAGAAACCAGAATAACGTGAGTTGTAGTCCTGCCTTGGGGGGTGAAGCCAGCTGCCTGCGTGACCTTAGGCCAGTCACTTCCACTCAGCCCTAAAAAAAAAAAAAAAAGCAAGGGCAAAGCAATTCCCCAAAAACTGTCATGAAAACTGCAGGGACTAATCAAAAGCAGATTTGAAAGCACCCACCTGGTCATAAAATCTATGGGGTCTCTACCCATAAAAAAAAGTTCCTGTTACAAGAAAAAGCTTTGATGGCTATTAAACATTAGGGATATTTATTGTCATTTCTGCCACCAGAGGCAAGCGGGCTCTTTTAATCAACTGCAAAGGAAGAGAGGTGGGAGCATGTTGTTGTTGTCTTCCCTGTCTTGCTTTTTCCCCAGGACCTGCAGCTAGCTGCCTGCTGTAAGTCCAGAAACTACACAACGGCTCTGTCTCATCACACAATTACACAACGAGTCACCGCGGGAGTTGGGATCAGAGGGACGGAAAAACAAAGCCACCCTGATCTGAGTCAGATCCCGATCCACCCTGCCCTTCCCTTTCCAAACGCTCTCCCGGGCGAGCGGGGTGGGGGGCAACTGCAGAATCCTTGCAAGATCCAGAGGACTAGCTCCTTGGCTCAAAAACCAAAACAATCCAGGGGGCGAAAAAAAAAAGAGGAGACGCCAGTGAGCGCCCGCAAGGCTGCTTTAAAGCCCCCCCCGGCTTTAAAATAAACAATTATTACTGTTATTATTATCATCATTACGGTGATGATTGAGCTTATTACCCACAAAGGGAGATAAAGGGCAGAGATGAGCCTCGCCTTCAATCCAATCCCTGGAACTGCCTCCCTCCCTCCCTCCCTTCCGCCCGTTCATCCCCGGATTTCCGGTTCCGCTTCGCCCCGCCTCCTGGAGGGCGGCCTCGAGGCGTGGGGGGGGGCGGGTCGATGGGCGGGGCTTCAGCACTCTATAAAAGCCCCGCTCGCCTCACAAGAGGCTTTCAGCTGTGTTGAGGCTGGTGCCGTTTGTTTTTTCTCTGCTACCCGCGACGGCCGTTGTGGGTCGTTTTGCTTTCTTTTTTTTTTTTTTAAGCTGAAGGAGTAAGTCTCCGTTCCAGTGAGGCAGGGGTGGAAGCAGGCTTCCCTTTAGGCAGTTGAGAAGTACATTCCTCCTGGACAGCCATTTGTCTGAAATGGTGTAGGGTTTCCTGCCTGAGCAGTGGGTTGGACTAGATGACCTCCAAGGTCCCTTCCAACTCTATTATTATTATTGTTGTTGTTGTTATTAATCATCGCACAGTCAGCCAGATGTTCAGACTGGATTTGGCATTTTTGTCTACCTATCGAGTCCTTCCCAAGGACCTGGGATAGGCAGATGTGGATGTTTGATGGTCTTACAGATATCGTTGCAGGATGGAAGCAGTTCCTAGAAAGCCCGCCTTTTGCAATTGACTAATAACGAATTTGTCAATGCCAATGTTGTAGTAGTAGTAGTAGTAGTTGTTGTTAGTATTATTCGAACTTTTATACCGCCCCTCTCCCGTAGGACTTGGGGCGGTTTACAGCCAGATTAAAACACATAACAATAATAAATATTATTACTAAATTAAATTAACACCTAGGTTGTCATTAAAACCAATTAAAATCCCATTCTTAAAACCCTAGCTACCTTGTTTAAAATTACTTAAAAAACCCGAGGAGATCTAGGCCAATTATTATTATTATTATTATTATTATTATTATTATTATTATTATTATTATTATTATTATTATTATTATTAAGCCCACTGAACAGTTAGCCTCTGAAAGTTACAGAAATTGCCTTCCTGATTGCAGTGTTGGTGTCTGGAGTTTGTCTACAACTCCCCTTAAAAATAGGGAAAGGACAGCAATACCCTGAGTAGGCTTGATTGGCAGGACATACCTCTTTGAGGTTAAGGCTGAATTGGTCCTGCGGGGGGAGGGGGCAAAATTTAGGGGAGTGCTAAAATTGAAAGGACGTCTGAGAAGTGCAATGGAAAAAAAAAAGGAAAAAGCAGCAGTGATGCACTCTATGATCCAGTGCAGTGGTTCTCAACCTTTTTCAGGTTGAGACCCCACTTGCCCCGCCCATGCACGCCGCGACCCCAACCCGGGCGCGCGCACGCGCGCCGGGCCGATCCGCACCTGCGCGGGGCGCACGCGCCGAAAAAATAAAAATTAAAAAAAACAAAAAAAACCAAAATGGTAGACCGCGACAGGCGGATCCGCGCATGCGCGGTGCATGCGCGCCCAAAAAAAAATAAAAAAATAAAAAAAACCCAAAATGGCGGACCACGACAGGCGGATCAGCGCATGCGTGGCGCGCGCATGCCAAAAAAAACAAAAAAACAAAAAAAATTAAAAAAAACAAAATGGCGGACCGCGGTGTCCGGCGACCCCCGCGAAACGGTCGTTCGACCCCAAATGGGGTCGCGACCCATAGGTTGAGAACCACTGATCCAGTGCAGTCAGGCAAGGGTTGACGCATAGACCTTAACAATATCTACATACTGTGCAAAAGAGACCGAAAAGGGAACAAAAAGATCAAAACACCTCTTCACCAGCAGTCAACACCCAGAGGAGCAGGAATTAAGTCCAAAGTTAACATCAGACCGACAATCAAGAAGTAAACAATACCTCAACCAAAGAGCAGCCAAAAAAGGTAACTGTAATCAGCTTAACCAAAGAGTCCCTAATAACCCCCTCCCCCAACACTGACAGGGTAAGCTACTAGAACATAAACAAAGAGCAAATCACATTCCTTCCTAGCACTGGTGGTGTTGCCTAGTTAGGGTCCTGAAATGTCTGCAAGAAAATAACCAAGCCCAGAGAGCACCAAAGACCCTTCGTATCCTAGGACTGGACACACCATACACAGTAAAAATGCTCACAAAATCTGGGAATAAATCCTTGCAAATCTTGGCTCCCTACAGGTAGTCCTCAACTTACGACCACAATGGATCCCCAAATGTATGTTGCTAAGTGAGACACTTGTTAAGTGAGCTTGGCCCGCTTTTATGACCTTCCCTTGCCATAGTTGTTAAGTGAATTGCTGCAATTGTTAGTAACACGGTTGTTCAGTTAAGTCTGGTTTCTCCGTTGACTTGGCTGGTCGGAAGTTTGCAAAAGGGGAACACATGACCCTGGAACACTTCAACCGTTATAAATGTGAGTCAGTTGCCAAGTCTGAATTTTAATCATGTGACCTGGGGATGCTGCAATGGTCATAAGTATGAAAAAAACGATCCTAAGTCCTTTCAGTGCCGTTCTAACTTTCAACGGTCACTAAACAAAGTCTTGTATGTCCTGGATTACCTGTATTAAGTTACACTCTCAGAACAGCTTTAAGGCTTCAGTGTTCTCCTTTATCCTGTAGCTCTGCCTGGACTGGATATTCTTCATCACGAAACTGATATTATGTGTAGGGACTGGGAGTGTTACAATATCTTTTAAATAGACACTTTCAAACAAACACAAAATCCCCGGTCCCTGATAGATTGAATTTCCAAAACAATGCCTATTAGAAGAACCCTTCTTAATCTTGACTTTTAAATGTTAACTCCCTGTGCTTTTTAAAAGTTGTTTTTATGTTGGCGAGCAGACATCTTTAAAATGCATTTCTAGAACCATTGTTTTTAGAGACGGGTTTTAACTCTTTCATAATAGAATTCTTCCATTCCCTCTGCTTTCTAACAGTACCTGTTTCCTTCCTTATAATGATAATTTTCCACTGGGGGATAGTATTATTAAGTTGGTATATATCGTTTCCCCACAGAGTGGGGCACTCTAATTCAAATCACTCTAGATTGCAATATTTTTATTCTTGCTGACTTGGGTACATTCCAGTGTCAGTCACACTGTTACACCATGATAAAATCAAATCCAAAAAAGTAAGGGATTTCTCAGAATCTTGGCACCTAGATGAATTATCTATCAGTACACAGAGATAAACCAGATTTACAACCATTCATTCAAAAGTGACAATAAAAAGTTAAGACTGCTGGAGAAGATGTGTTCTGGTCTTGTTCCTTCTCAGCTTTTTTATTTTCTCCTTTGAGTGATGTGTAAATCTGCTTTATCTCTGTGTGACTGTAGATGGCTATTTTGTCTAAGTGTCAAGCTTCCAGGAATTCTCTAATGTTCTTGGATTTAGCTTGGTCCTCAGCTGAAACTATGATTGAGACTGTCCCTCTGTTTTGAACTTAAGAAATTCTCATGTCTTCTGATTACTTGTTGGTGTTCATGGATGTGCTGGTGTTCTGACTGTCTGTTACAGTCCTTGCACTATAGATGTTCATTGATTCCTAGTTTTAGTGAATAATAAAGGTGAAAAATATATGTTATTTCACCACTAGACAGAAAGATTTAAGTCTCTGAGCTATGTGTCTATATATCCCCTCTCTGGATGGTAATTCCAAGGATCTTATTATGGCATTATAGTGTTTTTCAATGTTTAAGTAGAACATGGATCCTTTGCTAAACAGATGATGCTCTATAAGAGAGGATTTACACTTGTCGGTCTAAGCCCTATTGTTCACGGATAGGAGGAGGAAGTTGGTTTGGATACGTTTGCCACTTTGCATTATTTATAAATAAATAATAAAGGCAGAATAGGAATAAACAAAACAAAAAAATCCATCTAGAATCTCATTCTGGGCCTGGAAACACACGAGCCAAATTCATGCAATTTCCACCCCCCATCAAGAGCAACTGTCTCTAACATGATATCCTTTCCATATTTTGGAACAATAATTTCTCAGAGTTGCTGTCCAGTCATATCTGGAAAACGACAGGTTGAAGGTAACTGATGTTGACTGTGTGTATAAGGGGAAAAGTCAGGAGGCATTTTGGAAGTAGATTTAAAACAGATGGACAAAGCAACGGGAAATCTGAGCCAAGTACATACCAGATGGACTTGGACGTATTTAAAGACTTGGGTGAACATTACTTTCCTACTCGGTGAACAAAAATCGAACTAACTGATCCTTAAACTCTCTCTCTCTCTCTCTCTCTCTCTCTCTCTCTCTCTCTCTCTCTCTCTCTCTCTCTCTCTCTCTCTCTCTCTCTCTCTCTCTCTCTCTCTCTCTCTCTCTCTCTCTCTCTGTGTGTGTGTGTGTGTGTGTGTGTGAGAGAGAGAGAGAGAGAGAGAGAGAGAGAGAATGTGGACATACAAGGTTGACTCATAATCCTTATATATTATGGATGGATTCAAGGTTTTTTAAATATTGGTAAATATTGGTAGCAAATCAATAAATCAATGCAAAGTCGTGCATCCTGGCAATTCACCAGTATTTTAATGATAATATGCAGACACTAAGAAAGAGAACGTGAATTGTTCGCTTGCAGAAATCCCAGTTATGCTCTTTGCATTGTTTTGGGATAGAATAGGAAAAACTCTTAGTCTAAAAGACTTGGAATCCATACTAGTCAGTAACTGTAGAGACTCTGGGGGTTGTCCAGTGTGAAAAACCAGTTGCAGAAATTAGGAGCTTTATTGCTAATAGCCATTTGGTAAGGACATGGGATTCATATTATGACCCTTGTCCTCACTCACTACCAAATTGATCAAACCTAGGATATTCTTCAGCCTGTTTGAATTAAGAGTTTGGCTTAATAAATGGAATATACAAGTTAACAGAATTGATTTAGACACGAAAGCCTAACAGTGCATTTCCTAGTTCTTGAAGCCGTCATTTCAGCAATTGCCTCTTGCTTACAGTCCCTCATATTAGAGTCACCTTGTGCTTTGATTACTGCAGTGCACTATACATAGGACTGCCCTTGGCAATCACCCCCAAAGCCGCAGCTGATCCAGATTACAACAGTGTGAGCAATTATATATGTAGACTTATCTTATGTGGATATACCAAGGAACATCCACATATTCAAACTGTATCAGTGTATTTCGGGGCGCAACATCAGGTCTTTTTTCTGAACAACCAAGCCTTTTGTGGCTCAGGGTCACACTACTTGTAAGACAATCTACCTTCAATGACATCAGCCCATCCAGTAGGATCAAAGTTTTGATCCAGTACGATCAAAACTGACCCAGTGTAACAGTTTTGAAAAGCATTAACAATCTGTTGTTGTTTTCAGGCATTTGATCTGGGATGGATTTTTCTTTTGACAGCTCTAGGTTTGTCTACTCTTCCGGATTCTTTCTGTTTGGTTTTATTGCGTGGTCTTTTTAGATTTATTATTATTATGGATAATGTACATCATCCCTGGGCCTCCATCAGTGACTGTGTACCGATTGTGTTTGTATGTTGTATGAATGTGTTTGGATTGAATGAATGTGTTGGATAGGATGGTTGATTGTTTTGAAATTTAATTTTTTATTGTATTATTGTTGTAAGCCGCCCTGGGTCCTAGGAGAAGGGCGGCATAGAAATTCAAATAAATTCAAAAATTCAAATTCAAATCCTCAAACACACGCCCAGGGCAGCGATATAGATGGATAAAGATAATTAATGAATTGGTATTAAAAATTCATCGGTAGCCTTTCAATTTGCAGTACACGGGCGTTAATGTGTGCAGGACGATGTCTGCCGGAATTGAAAAAGGAAGCATTAAAATGTTAAACTGTCTAGTTGGTTTGAAATATAAGCCTCTGTTCATTACGCGAGTTTGGATTATGAATCTCCGATGACACAGAGATGGATATTTTAAGCAGATGTCTGCAATTTTTTCCAAGGCATGGGGATTTGAGTGACAAGAGGCTGAGATTTCAAAATGCTCAAATTACAGGCATATGCGGGAGGAAAAAAAATACTCTGCAGAATGAAATGATTTTGTTATTTCATTAGCTTGGAAACGAGGCGGGTGTCTTCCTAAACTGCACAGCATTGCTTTTCCTTTATAATATTCGACTTTGTTCTTGTGTACTTTGTTGCTTTGTCTGTCAAAACATTCCAGATAACACATAGGCATAGTTGGAAAGGCCTCTTAGTGAATATCATCCTGTATGGCAATCTATTGAGTTTGCAGCAGCTAAGTTATAATATGATCTCCTCTTTTGCATCTTGGCATGCTATACGACTCCTACCAAATGGCTTTCTTCACTAAATCCAGGGTTAAATAAACTATGGCTTCGTGTAAATGCTCGAGCTGCATGGGGTCCCCTTTGGCAACCTTCTGACAAGCAAAATCAACGGGGGAAGGCAGCTTCACTTAACAACCGGGTGACTAATTTACCAACTTCAGCGATTCACGTTAACAACAGTGGCCAGAAAAGTCGTAAAAAGGGGACAAAACTCACTTAAGAACCGTCTCGCTGAACCACAGAAAGGTTTTGCTCAGTTGTGGCTGGGGACGACCTGTACATTTGCCCCAAATTATTATTATTATTATTATTATTATTATTATTATTATTATTATTATTATTATTATTATTGTTGTTGTTGTTGTTGTTGTTGTTATTATTATTATTATTATTTATATTTTTTTAAAACTTATATGCCGCCCTTCTCCCAAGACTCAGGGCGGCTCACAACAAGAATACAAGTATAAAAAATAACATAAGATAAAAACAATTAAAATTACTAATTTACAGTATAAAAAAACTAATAGTTTATTTCACTCATACCACACACAGTCACAATCAAAGGCCCAGGGGCAGAGCGCAGCTCACACGCCCCAAACCTGTCTGCATAAATGTGTTTTCAACAGTTTTCGGAAAGCTAGGAGGGAGGAAGCAGTGCGGACCTCTGAGGGAAGCTGATTCCAGAGGGCTGGGGCAGCAACAGAGAAGGCCCTTGCCCTAGGGCCCGTCAGATGACATTGTCTAACAGACGGGACCCGTAGGAGGCCAACCTTATGCGCCCTAACCGGTGGCTGGGATTCATGAGGCAGAAGACGGTCCCGCAAGTATCCTGGCCCATTGCCATAAAGGGCTTTATAGGTAATAAAATGTCGAAGAGTGCAACGGTTTGTCTTAAGATGCCTGTTTTCAGGGTTTTTTAATTAGATATTTCAGCTCCAGGCTGCACTTCAGAGTAGAGCTTGAAACCTCTTATGTTTTTGTAACCCAAGGAGGGGGATGCAATTACAATCTGTGGCCTTGGTGATATGAAACACGCTCCAACGTCCCTGGAGTGGTCTTTGATATCTGGCCTGGGATAGAATTTCACTTTTAAGTTGCACTGCGAGTGGAATAGTTGCAATCCTTCTGTTTAAGGCTGCATGGGTCTGATGTGTGAACGTATGCATTTAGAAAGCCGTAAAAAGGTTTTTTTTTTTTTAAATAAAAAAAATTCTTTTATTAAAACAATCAGCATTGAACATAAAATCTTAGTATGCATCAATCATCATAGCACCTGGTATACAACACTAAGTATTAATCTTTGTAAACGTCTGGTTTGGTAAACATTTTTCACTCCTCACATCAAGCCTCAACTATACGCCTGTTACACTTTATTTGATTGGTGTTTCTCTTTTCTATAGTTTATCCACAGTTTCTAGTCTATCACATATTGTTCATCTCAGTATTAGTACAATCTTTTATGATCCCTAACCAAAAATCCTGAGGTAAAAGTTTAATGACCTGAGGTAAATCTTATATATGGTCTATCTACTATATCTAGTCTATCACATATTATTCATTCGCGCTTCTGAATTAACTTCTACAAGCAGATCTGGAAAGGTGGAAAACACTACGACTATCCTTGCTGGGCAGGATAGCAGCAGTAAAGATGAACATCTTGCCAAGATTTCTATTTCTCTTTCAAATGCTACCCATACTCAAAAAGGATGTGGACTTGGACAATTGGCAGAAGGGCATCAACAGATTTATTTGGGATGACAAGAGACCGAGGGTGAAACTAAAAATCATCCAGGACACGAGGAAGAGAGGGGGACTAAAAATGCCTAATCTAAAGCTATACTACTATGCAGCGACGTTGGTGGCGTTGAGTGACTGGATCAATATGACGAATGGTTTTGCTGGGAGGCAGAAAACAAGTCATTTTGGATAGTCATAATGAAAAAGGCCAATTCTGCTCTCCTTGAGGACCCTTCTGATGCCATCCCTTAAATTTTGCCCTTCCTAGTCATTTGACTAACGACTTGTTACGAGTCACCCTAAAGCCGCCTCTTTTTTTTAGCCGTGTTATTTAAAAAGAAGTGAAAACTAATGAATTTACATGAAAGCTGGGACATGAGCGTTGAAGTAAAGACAAGGATAGAAAAAGCCCGAACAGCATTCTTCAAAATGAAAAAGGTCTTCTGCAGTCACAACCTAAGCCTAAGACTGAAAATCAGGCTTGTCAGATGCTGTATTTTTTTATATCTTGCTCTGTGGAGTTGAGAGTTGGTCTCTGACAGAAGGCCACCCGAAGAGACTGGAAGCATTTGAAATGTGGATTTACAGGCAGCCGTTACGTATAAGCTGGGCTGACAAGATCAGAAATGAGGAGGTGATCAGCCACCTGGGAAAGCCAAGGGAAATCATCAAAACAATTAAAAAACGAAAATTAGAATATTTTGGACATGTGATGCGATGCCCAGAAAAATACAGCATACTCCATTTAATCCTCCAGGGAAAGATGGAAGGCAAACGAGGTCCAGGCAGAAGAACATCGTGGCTTCAAAATCTAAGGGACTGATTCGGACAAAACTCAGCTGCACTTTTTCGTGCGGCTGCTGATAAAAACAGGATCGCCAACGTCCGATAACGGATATGGCACAACAACAACAAGAAGAAAGCCTACCATCTATTGAAGAATGGACTTTGAAAGTTATAAACTTGGCAGAAATGGCCAAAATATCTGCATATTTGAAGGATCATTCAAATGAAAAATATATATTGGACTGGAAAAAATGGATAGAGTATATACAAGGGAAATATCAATCTAAGAAATTGTACTTATTATATAGTTAAATTTTTATATGTTGGATCGAAAATATAGTTAAAATTTTATTAGGATTTATATAATAGTTCTGTTTAGTTTAGTGGGTTTTCTTGTGTTTTACCCTGTATTCACTTTGGGAAGTTGGGGGGGTGGGTGGGTAGGGGGGGTGTAATGGTGTACTCAACTGCAATATTGGTAATATATAAGAACGATATATTTATAGATATAAGAGGGGTTGCTCGGGCAGTACCTCTGAACCACATCTGGAGGGGGTGGAGACTGAGGAGTGAAGGTGGAGGGAAGTAGGCAGGTTGTAGGAGAGGAGGGTGGAGAGTGAGGGAGGGAGAGGGTGGGGGGATGGTAGTAGGTAGGGAGGAAGAAAGAGGGGGATGTGGTGAAGAGGGTGCTGCTGAGCAACACCCATAGTTATATTAAGTATTTTAAAAGAATGTATGCTTTGTTTTCTATGGGAGAAAGCTGTAAAAGATTGTATTAAGTTGAGTGGTATTCTATTTGTTTTTCTTTCTTGTTTATGATTATAAAATTAATAAAACTTTTTCAAAAAAAAAAAAAATAAGAAGAAAGCCAATGAAAGAGAGAGATAGTAAACTACAACTGCAATCCTAAATGCACTTTCCCAATTAATTGTCATTTTCCAGGCTTTGGTTTTTAGTTTTTTTTTTTTTTTTTTGCAGAACTGAGACTATAATTAGTCCTAGACTTACAAGTACAACTGAGTGCAAAATTTCCATGGCTACTAAGTAAGACATTTGTTAAGTGAGTTTGCCCCAGTTTGCCTTTCTGTCACAGTTGTTAGGCCACAGGACCATGGGGATGCCACAATCGTGGCAGGTGTGAGAAATGGTCATAACTCACTTTTTTCGCTGTTTCTAAGTCGAGGACTGCCTGTAATTCTTCCATCCCTACACTGAATATTTCATTGGTTGGCTTCACGTTGCACATCATCCCCAAAGTGGACAAACTTGAATCGTGACTTAGCATCATGCATGAACTCAGTCTTTGCTACGGCAAAAGAGAAGAAAACCTTGGAATTCTTTAAGGATTCGACATTTGAGGTTTTTCTGAACTAGAGTCTCTTCCACCAGGTGTGCCCTAGCCGGCATTCTTCAAAAATTCAATCCTAATGACTCTGTACGCTGAAATTGCCACTTGCATAAATTAATCTCAGATATAAAGGTCGTGGGCTTTTAAAGCAAACTCATCCTTATCTTTTTACCCTGGGTTGTCTTTGCATTATACTTAAATCACCGTATGGTTTAGGTATGCTGGCTAGGGAATTCTGGGCACCGGGGTCCACATCTATTAAAATTGCTAAGGTTGAGAAACCCTGATTTAGCCTAATGCATTTTGGCTCAGTAGATCAGACATGTCAAACACAAGGCCCGGGGGCCAGATGTGGCCTGCAAAGTGGTTTCATGTGGACCGCAAAGCCATCCTGGAAACAGTGAGGGAACGGCCCCCGCTGCCTTGGCCCTGGCCCAGGCCAGCCAGGAGCCAATGTACAATTTTGTGGTGGCCATCTATGCTGAAACGCATTCAGTCTTAGCTCCACAAGGCCGTCTGGAAACAGCGAGGAACCAGCCCCTGCCGCGTTGGCCCCGCCCCCTGGGTGCATGCTGGGGAGGGGTCACCCACCCTTTGTGAGGAATGAAGAAATGCACTATGCCTTGGCTCTTGCCCCGGTCCCCCCCTTCTGCCGGAGACCCCCAGATCTGTCCCACTCCTGCCCAGGCACCCACAGGCACCCTTGACGCGAATGATGTAGAGCTGGCCACGCCCACCCAGTAGGCCACACCCACTCCATCCATGCCCACCCAGTAGGCCACACCCACCCTGGCCACACCCCCAGGGCAATTGCAATGCTGATGCGGCCCTCCATGAAATTGAGTTTGACACCCCTGCAGTAAATGATAGTTTCTAGACAGAAATAATTTTGTCTCACACTTTTTTCTTCTGAGATGTCAAATTTGAAACAGCTTTATATGCCTGGGGTATTTCTAGATTTTCCTTGTGCACAGCTGCTGCCTTTAACCACAGCTTGGTTTATCGTTCCCTGCAACATGACTTTGTATTGATTTGGTTTGTGCTTTCCCTCTGCGTGTCGCCATGAGAGACTCTTTTGATTGCAACGGGTTCCTACCAAAAATTGAATTTAAAGCAATCTTACTTATAAGACGTGATTTGCTGAAAAAATATGTTTCTCTTTGAAAGTTGGTTTCCAGCACCCAGTGCTGTCACTGCACCCAGCCTCTGAAGTCTGGGAAGTTTTGGAGTGCCAGGAATGTACAAGGACTGTTGTTTAGAATTGTACTGGGGGGGGGGGCGGGAAAGGTTGGTGATGTTTTTGTCAAGCACCTCTTTAAAGTCTCCTTGGAGTCAAGCTGGATTCCTGCTGACCTCGCCCACAAGTCTGCACAGTTTTCTTGGCAACAACATGGACCTGCTTTGCAAATTCTGAGATTTGTGGGCTTTTGTTGGCTTTCCAGTCTAGCCTACAGCAACCTGACAATCCTCCCATCCAAATTCTGATCAAGCCTCATTCTGTTTAGATTTCAAGCCTAAACAAGTTTTACCCTGTTCTGCTATTTTCCGGGTCCACACAGTCTGCTAGTTGATTGACTTAAAAGGAAGGAAGGAAGGAAGGAAGGAAGGAAGGAAGGAAGGAAGGAAGGAAGGAAGAAAGGAAGGAAGGAAGAAAGAAAGAAAGAAAGAAAAAAGAAAGAAAGAAAGAAAGAAAGAAGAAAAAAGGAAGGAAGGAAGGAAAAAAGAGGAAGGAAGAAAGAAAGAAAAAGAAAGAAGAAAGAAAGAAAGAGGAAGGAAGGAAGGAAGAAAAAGAAAAAGGAAGGAAGGAAAGAAAAAGGAAGAAAGAAAAAGAGAAAAAGGAAGGAAAGAAAGAAAAAGAAAGAGAGAGAAAGAAAGAAAGAAAGAAAGAAAAAGAAAGAAGAAAAAGAAAAGGAAGGAAGGAAGGAAGAGAAAGAAGGAAGGAAGGAAGGAAAGAAAGAAAGAGAAGGAAAGAAAGAAAGAAAAAGGAAGGAAAGAAAGGAAAAGGAAGGAAAGAAAGAAAGAAAAAGGAAGGAAAGAAAGAAAGAAAGAAAAAGGAAGGAAGGAAAGAAGGAAAGAAAAAGAAAGAAAGGAAAGAAAGAAAGGAAGGAAGGAAGAAAAAGAAAAGGAAGGAAGGAAAGAAAGAAAGAGAAGGAAGGAAAGAAAGAAAAAGGAAAGAAAGAAAAAGAAAAAGGAAGGAAGGAAAGAACGAAAGAAAAAGAAAGGAAAAAAAGAAAGGAAGGAAGGAAGAAAAAGAAAAGGAAGGAAGGAAGGAAAGAAAGAAAAAGGAAAGAAAGAAAAAGGAAGGAAGGAAAGAACGAAAGAAAAAGAAAGGAAAAAAAGAAAGGAAGGAAGGAAGAAAAAGAAAAGGAAGGAAGGAAGGAAGGAAGAGAAAGAAGGAAGGAAAGAAAGAAAGAGAAGGAAAGAAAGGAAGGGAAGGAAAGAAAGAAAGAAAAGGAAGGAAAGAAAGAAAGAAAGAAAGAAAAAGGAAGGAAAGAAAGAAAGAAAAAGGAAGGAAAAAAGAAAAAGGAAGGAAGAAAGAAAAAAGGAAGGAAGGAAAGAAAGAAAGGAAGGAAGAAAGGAAGGAAGGAAGGAAGAAAGAAAGAAAGAAAGAAAGAAAGAAAGAAAGAAAGAAAGAAAGAAAGAAAGAAAGAAAAAGAAAGAAAGAAAGAAAGAAAGAAAGAAGGCGCGGGAGGAGAGGAGGACTGGCCCCTCTCCCTCCCTCCCTCCCTCTTGAGCTTGCCTCTTCCAAAGGGGATCCAGGCGGAGGGAAGGAGCCCCTCCCAGCCCGGCCTGCCCGCCAGAAGGGAAACCGTCTCCCATTCCGAGGAGAAGGAACCCTCCGGCTCCCACGCAGCAGCGCCGCCTGACTCCCCCCCCCCACGACGGTCGGGAACTTGCCAGCAGCTCTTCGGCGGCGGCGGCGGCGGCGGCGGCTCAGGATCGCGCGCAGGCGGAGCGCCCGGCTTGGAACGGTCCGCCCCTGGCCCCGCCTGCCCGCCGCCGCCGCCGCGTGCTGCCGGCTTCTCTCCGCCCCGCGAGTGGGAGGCGGCTGCGGACGAAGCAGGTGGGACGAGCCGCTGGAGCCGCCGCCGCTGCCTGCCTTCCTGCCCGCCCGCCTGCTTGCCTTCGCCCAGCCGGCCCTCCCCGACGGCGCGGATCTCCCCGGCGGCGACCCCGAGGCGCTTGGAGGGCCAGGGCAGAGCAGAGCGCAGAGCAGAGCAGAGCAGAGCGCAGCGCAGCGCAGCGTCTGGAGCCAGGCCGGCGGGCGCCTCCGTGGCGAGCCCGGGTGCTGCGGCGAGAGGACGCGCTCCTCGGGCGGCTGGATGTGCGAGGTCGGGACGCGCCCCGCGCTGGCCGGCGACGAGCGAGGGGCCGAGGAGACCCTGCCGGCCGGCGCGCTCTCGCCGCCCAGCTTCGCGCCCGGAGACAAGTGCCGGGAGATGGGGTGAGTCGGAGCTCCCAGCGCGTCGGCGGGACCCGCCGGGCTGGGCGCTCCCTCGGGCGGAGAGCCCGGAGGGGCGTCCGGAGGGTGGGCGGGCGGGCGGGCGGCGGGGGTAAAGCCCACCCGGCTGCCCCTTCCCTCCGGGGGAGTCCGCTCGGAGTTGGCGGGAGGCCGCCTTCCCCGACCCGGAGACCCCGGGGGCGCCTCCTGGCTAGCTGGACCGCCCTTCCCAGTTGCTCTCAGCCAGCGCAGCTCCCCAGCCGGCGCTTCCCGGACGCCTCCCACTACAACTCCCATCGTCCCGCCCGGGAAGTACAGCGTCCCCTCTCTCCGCTCAGTTCAAGAGCGCGCCTTGGGTTGCCGCCGAAGGAGCCCACCCGATCCCGGGGAAGGGAAGCTGTGCGGCCCTCCAGATGTTGTACACTCCCCCCCCCCGTCGCTGGCAACTCCCGGAAGAGATGCCGGGGGCTTGGAAGGTCATCAACATCTGGAGGAGGGGGCGCAGATCTCTGGCGGACGGTCCTGGGTGCTGAAACGGTGTCGGGAAGAAGCGAGGCGTCCTGTGATTCCCGAGGCGGCTGGGTGGGGGGGGGGGAGCATGCCATGTTTAGCAATGGAGAAACTTTAAAATAAAATTTAAAAAAAAAAAGCTGGTTTGTGGTGTTGCCAGTTAACCTTCAGCCAAGGCAGCTCTCCAAGGCGGAGGCTGTGCTCCGTGAGGCTGGAGCGCCCTTGGTGAGTGAGCACCAAGCCTGGTCTCTCGAGCTGCGGGCCCCCATCCCTTCCCCTCCCCACCCCTCAGCAGATTTCAACCAGCAACCCCCTCCGGGGTTAAAAGAAGGCTTGATTAAATCAGGGGATATTTTTTTTTATGCTTAGAACCCGGAAAGAGCTGGGAAGAAGGCAAGCAGGTGCTTTCCGGAGAGCTGAAGCAAGGACGGAGAAAAGGCTTAACTGGAAGGGTGGGGGGTGGGATCCCCCCTCCCACACGCCCAGATTACTAGCGTTATCGGATTGAATTCCTTTAGTTGTATCACGAAACAAGTCAGCAGCTGAAGGATTGCTAGGATCTGCTAGGAGGTCTATGCCGTGATGAAGCCCTTTTGGGTTTCACTTAGATAAGGGAGAGAGGAGAAGTGGACAAATTGGAGTGACTGCTGGGTGAAATAAGGATAGCGGACAAAGTCTGGACTCTCTCATTTGAAATACTGATGCATTGGGGTGTTGTTGCTCTTTCTCTTTCTTCCGTGGGGATATAATGACTCTCACCATGCCTTTGTAAAATAGATTAGGCTGGGAACCCATCACTGGTCTGAATTCGCTCTGTGAGTTTTAAATAGAAGTAGCTTTGGGGAGCCTTTACTAGCTCTTGTGTCCAGGCAGCGTTGATGACTGAATCCTCCCTTTCTAACTCCCGCCCATGGTTGGCATCTCACTTGAGGCAACTGTCTTTTTCTGCAAATTCCAGTTTAGCACTGCAGCTCTCGCTTACAGTATTTGTTTACCCGTCCTAGTCAATTTGTTGGATCAGACTGCCAGTTCCGGTACTGCAAGCCAGGATTTGCAGGGCTGGCTACGAGCTCTGAGAATTGTCTTTGAAGAATGCCAGCTTGTTAAAAGCTGCCGAGCCTATTTGACGTGGAGTAGCCCTTGAATGCAATTTGATTTGTTTCCAAATCAACTGGCGTAGGAATGAATGGAGCAGGGTGCCGGACCAAAAAAACTAATTGCAGACGGTCACCCTCCAGTTTATTTATTTATTAAATTTATGCGCCATCTGCTTCACTATCCAGAACGATTCTGGGTAGCTTACAATGGCATAAAAGCCCAACGATCCAAACATTAAAAGCGTTAGTTTTCCTTAGGTTCTCTTTAGAACTTTGAGTTCCCCAGTGGCTGTTTTGTCCAGTCTGAGCAATGCAGTTTCCAAACTTTTCAAAGTAGCTTGCAAAGGTAAGTAGTTGTGTGTGTGTCCATCTGTGTGCAAAAAAGAAAAAGAAAATGCGTTTAGCCAGGTGTATCTGAATAGTAATTAGGGTTGTAGGAATTATATCCCAGGTAATTATATCCGGGTGGGCACTTCTCAGATCTTGTGATCCTTTATTGTTACCCCGGTGCTCTGTCTCTTCAGAAGCTTCTTCTGGCTCCAGACAAGGATCTCAGGAAGTTTTAAAGCTATGAACCGGAAGACTCATCTAGGTTAGGGCATTAAGGTTCTGTTGAACTAAGATTGAGGAGATGCTGGTTCAAATCCCTGAATCAGCCTGAAGCTCTCATTGAGAGAACTTTAGCCAATCACCAAACCTATTTATTTTTTCCACAAGTACATCTCCTGTGCTTCCTCCAGAAGCTCATTCATGATGATGATGATGATGTTGGAAGGGACCTTGGAGGTCATCTTGACCAACCCCCTGCTCAGGGAGGAAACCCTATACCATTTCAGACAAATGGCTGTCCAGTCTCTTCTTAAAAACTTCCAGTGTTGGAGCATTTACCGCTTCTGGAAGCAGGTTGTTCCACTGGTTAATTGTTCTAACTGTCAGAGAAATTTCTCCTTAGTTCTAGGTTGCTTCTCTCCTTGATTAATTTCCATCCATTGTTTCTTGTCCTGCCTTCAGGTGCTTTGGAAAATAGCTTGACTCCCTCTTCTTAGAGGCAGCTCCTGAGATATTGGAAGACTGTTATCATGTCCCCCCCTCGTCCTTCTCTTCATTAAATTAAACATACCCAATTCCAGCAGCCGTTCCTTATATGTTTTAGCCTCCAGTCCCCTAATCATCTTTGTTGCTCTTCTCTGTACTCTTTTTAGAATCTCAACATCTTTTTAAGTGTGGCCTTACCACGGCCTTGTAAACTGGTATTAACACTTCACGTGATCTTGATTCTATCCCTCTGTTAATACTACCAAGACTTAAGCATGCATGTGCATGTATATGCTTAGCTGTGCTTTAAGGAAGGGGTCCCCAACCCCCCCGGGCTGTGGACTGGTTCCGGGCCGTGGCATGCCAGCAACCGGTCCGCGCAAACAAGCAAAGCCCCATCTGCGGGATACTGGCAGTACAATAAACCATGCCGCATCTGATCCATGGAAAAACCTCTCTCCATGGAGCTGGTCCCTGGTGCTCAAAAGGTTGGGGCCTCTGGTTTAAGTGTTGCCTGAATCCAGCTATTGTGGTTTGTTTATCAAAATTCATGACTCAGTGTGTGATGCGTAATGTCTCTTCTCTAGGGGCTTTAGCGCTGAGAGTCTAATCTATTTCTGCCCAGAGTTCCTGGAACATAAATATAAGGACTTAATAAGAGGCAGCTGACAAATATATGGATTCCCCTGCTTGTATTTCCACTTGGATCGGGCTAACCCATCAGGATAATGGCAATCACCTTCTGTTTTATGGCAGTTTTTCTAAAATAATAGCCCTTGATTAAGTAACAAGAATGACTGGTCAGTTATAGTTTGTGTTATTTTGTCAAGTCCAGGCATGCGTTTGTATTAGTGCTGAATTGGTTCCCAGGGCTAAAAAAAAAATTAAAAAAAAAATGCCTCCCGGATATGGATTCTTGAAGTGGAAGTCAATGGCTCTTCAGATAATTGGATTGCTTGATTTTGCTGGCTGGTTGGATACCTTATTATTGGTGCTCCAAAGGAGCCCTTGGGAATTCTAGTTCAGGGGTCTTCAAACTTGGCCCTTTTATGACTTGTGGACATCAACTCCCAGAATTCTGGGAGTTGAAGTCCACAACTCATCAAAGGGCCAAGTTTGAAGACCCCTATTCTAGTTACCTCGCTGGTTCCTATAAATCTGCTTTCAAAGGCAAATCTGGTGCAGAATCAATAAGATTTTTCCTAGCATTGAAACAAGCAGTTCAAAGATTTTGGGATGTGAAACCACCCCAGTTGGAACTGCCTTTCCATTTTGGGCACAGAGCTGGAATTTTGCAATGGAAAATGGGGTGTTTTTCGAATTTGGAACAGTTGGGTTTTCTAACAATTAAAAAAAAACAACGCCAGAGTTTCGTGCAATGGATTAGCAGGGGTTTCTTGTTTCCCCTCCATCTTTTTTCTTACTGCCAGTGAAAGAATACAGAAGTGACCTTGGGGTTTTGAGAAAACAGGACAACATCCCCAGAGAAAAAAGGGTGAGAAAGAAACTCAAACTAGCCCCGTTTTGATTTTGCTTAGTATAAGGTGGGACAGAATTTCTTGTTTTAGTTTGCTACAATAAAAAGCATTCCTGCAACACTTATCATGTCTGCTTCTTGCCTTGGCTACCTCAAAGAGCTGGTGTTTTTCTTTTTTTTCTCATTTTTTTTAAAAAAAACCTTGTTTTTAAATACAGGTAGTCTTCTGAATTTTGATCAGGTGGTCATGAGGATGCTGCAGCAGTCACGTGACAAATGGTCATAAGTCACTTTTTCCCCAGTGAGCAGTGATGGCGAACCTTTTAGAGACCGAGTGCCCAAACTGCAACCCAAAAACCCACTTATGCATCGTCGGGTGCCAGGTGGGTGTGGCCCATTGGGTGGGCGTGGCTGCGGTGGAAACGGCAGACTGGGTGGGACTCAAAAGTTCAATCAATCCATTCCAACTTTGCAAGATCTTTTTTTTTCCCGCGAGAAGTTGAAATTGATTGATTGAGCCTTTTTTTTTTTTGCACACGGCGGCGGAAGCCTAAAGTGAAAAGGTTTTATAAAACCCAGCTGAAGGCCTAGGACTGGGGCGACGGCGGGCATGCCCACAGATTCCTTTCTACTCACCTGTGATTCCTTCCTACTATGTAAAGCCCAACACAGACGGGCAGGATCAAGGAAGCAACTGTTTACACAGACTTCAGCTAACTTTTTCCAACTTTGGCCCGAGATGGATATAGAATCCTGTAAGAGAACTTTCCAACCCTCCTTTATAGTCAAGTCCATTAAGGTGGAATTTCATAAGAACCTAAGAAGAGCCATGCTGAATCAGGCCAAAGCCCATCGAGTCCAGCATTCTGTGCCACACAGTGGCCCACCAATTGTACATGGGGATCTTGAGCAGAAAGAGAAGGCAAAACCCTCCCTTTCCATTGACCCCCAACAAATGGTACTCAAGGGAATCCTGCCTGCCTCAACCAACATAGAGGCGGCACATGGACATCCGTTTTAATAACCACCGATACACTTTACATCCATGAATCTATCTAGCCCTGCCTTGAAGCTGTCAAGGCTGACAGCTGTCACGACCCCTTCAGGAAGTGAATTCCATAAATCAACGACCCTCTGGGTGAAGAAATATTTCCCTTTATTTGTCCTCACTTTCTTAGCTATGAGCTTCAGGGAGTGCCCCCTTGTCCTGGTATTGTGTGATAGAGAAAAGAATTTTTCTCTATCCACCTTTTCTATCCCATGCATGATTTTATACACTTCGATCAAGTCACCCCTTAAACGCCGTCTTTCAAGGCTGAAGAGACCAAGGCGTTGCAATCTGGTTCTTCACGGCTTTTTTTGTCACCTGCGCTGAGTTGCTGTTTGTAAGACAAGCGCTGACAGACTCGCTTTTATTTCTTGGGTATTTGCGTCCCCTTTGCTTCCATTCCTTCCCAGACTCTCCCCTCCCCCCAATCTCCAATGTGTCCTTACAAATGCTTCCAATCTGTTAGAATACAGGTAGTCCTCGGCTTACAACAGTTCACTTAGTGACCGTTCAGAGTTACGACGGCACTAAAGAAAGGGACTTATGACCGTTTTTCACAGTTGCAACCTTTTGTAGCATCCCCACGACCACGTGATCAAATGCTTGGCACGCCTGGTTCATAGTTACGACCGTTGCTGTGTCCCAGGGTCATGGGATCCCCTTCTGCGACCTTCGGAAAAAGTCAATGGGGAAGCCGGATTAGCCGAACAACCGGGTTACTAAATCATCAACGGCAGCAATTCACTTAGCAAGGGAGGCAAGAGCAGTCATAAAGTGGGACAAAACCCGCTTAACAAATGTCTCACTTAGCAGTATAAATGTTGGAAATGTTGAATGAAACCGGTTCCAAGAAGGATGTCTCTCTGGTCAATGACTTGCTAAGGCCACACTTGGAATACGGCATCCAGTTTTGGTCACCACGATGTAAAAAAGATGTTGAGACTCTGGAAAGAGTTCAGAGAAGAGCAACAAAGATGATTAGGGGACTGGAGGCCAAAGCATATAAGGAATGGTTGCTGGAATTGGGGATGTCTACTTTAACGAAGAGACGGACGAGGGGGGACAGGATAGCAGTGTTCCAGTATCTCAGGGGCTGCTCCAAAGAAAAGGGAGTCAAGCTATTCTCCAAGGCGCCTGAAGGCAGGACAAGAAGCAACGGATGGAAATTAATCAAGGAGAGAAGCAACCTGGAACTAAGGAGAAACTTCCTGACAGTTAGAACAATTAACCAGTGGAACAACCTGCTTCCAGAAGTGGTGAATGTACCAACACTGGAAGTTTTTAAGAAGAGACTGGACAGCCATTTGTCCGAAATGGTATAGGGTTTCCTGCCTGAGCAGGGGGTTGGACTTGATGATCTCCAAGGTCCCTTCCAACTTTATTATTATTAATGCCTGGGAAGGGAAAGGAGAAAGCATGCAGTTTGCAAATTAGTGGACTTTGGGGGGTGTCATTGACCCCTTTTTCCCCACTGCTAAATGCAAGTTTTGCCTAGTGTTTGTTCTTAGTGTTCTTTCATAGTACGCACATGGATTAAAAATACAGGTAGTCTTCAACGTACAGCCACAATTGGACCCAAAATTTCTGTTCTTAAGTGAGACATTTGTTAAGTGAGCTTTGCCTCCATTTTACGACCTTTTGTGCCCATGGTTGTTAATTGAATCACTGCAGTTAATAAGTTAGCACAGGGCTTTTCAACCAGTGGTACGGGTACCACCTGTAGTACATTGGCCCCTGGCAGGGGGTACGCAACCATCCTAGAAAAGTGGTAGTGGGGGAGGGGAATGAGCTGAACCGGAGGCAGCACCGCACAAGCCTGAGTGAGAGATGGCTGGAGCTGCAGGGCTGTCAGGGCTCAGCGGAAGCTCCAGGATCGGTGCTTCTTCGGGACTGTCAGGGCTCAGTGGAAGCGCCAGGATCAGCGCCAGGCTCCAGCTGGAGCTCGGCGCTGATCCTGGCATTTCTGCTGAGCCCAGATGAAGCGCTGATCAGCTGGAATTTTACAGCATCTCCAAGGTCTTGTGATTTACATTCAGATGCTTGGCAACTGATTCAGATTTATGACGGTCACAGTGTCCCAGGGTCATGTGAAGTGACCAAAACCTGCTGCAACCACCCAGCAGACGGGGGGGGGGATAAAAACCAAACAGCCCCCCACCCCACCCCCGCTGCCAATCCTCAACAGAAATACTCACAACAATGAAAACCTCAGACAGGAGGAAGAGCGCGGCCGGGTGGGCAGGCAGGTGTCTTGCTCGGCTGTTTCTTGGGGGGCACTTTTTTCAGTGCCATTGTAACTTGGAACAGTCACTAAACAAATTGTTGTAAGTTGAGGACAACCTTTAATCTATATAGCTCAAAACACTTTAATGGAAAGTTTGATGTTTGCATGTCACCATCCAAGTAGGGCACATTGGAATGAAGCCTAATGAATATTATCTTACTCCCGATGTGTAAATCTTTAAATAACACTCCTGGTTTTATTAACTTGTGTCCCTGAGATAAATTATTATTATTATTTTTTTAAAAAACCACCCACGTGCACACATACGTTGACAAGCTGATAATGTAAAAGGTCACACAGGGATAATCCTTCTGAATAATTAAAAGCAACTTGGAAGCTACGGATTTATTGCTTTAATTAGTTAATTCACATTAACTAATTGTTGCATTTAGACAGTTGGTGGCAAGAGCTATTTGCATGTAAGTAATCAGAATGCAGATGTGCATTTTCCAGGGATTTTGTTTTAGCCTTGAGGTCCTTAGGAAAGCTTCAAGCTTAATTAGTCTTCGTTGGAATTAAGTTCCACTCCAGATGACAAAACTGGCTTTTAAGGACTGGATGTTCCATAGGACTATCCTCTCCTATCTTTCACAACTGGGCTGCACGTAGTGTTTTGCACGTGACACAAACGCCATTAATCCTGCTCCTAGGAACCTATACAGGTGAGTGTGACCAGCAGATTTGTAAGTTCAGAAACACCCATTGGAAACCCAGGGCTGGCAACGTGTTCTTCTCCTGGATACCTTTGAGGAATGTTATTCAGTAATACCTTAGATATGGAACAATTCTTATGCTAGTTGTTGGGCAGAAATGTTGCACTCCAGTAGCTGAAGGAAGGAGAGGTTGAAGAGTGTTGAACTGAAAGGCAGTATTTGATTTTTAAAAAGAGGTTAGCTGGCCAGTTCAATGCTGCACTCAGAGTCAAAATAGGTGAACAATATCTTAAACAAATAAAGGCTTATTTTTTTGGAGGCCTCTACTCTACTCTGACGTTGTTGGAATTGTTTGCTTCTATTTCTGCTGACGTCAAGCCATTAAGACATCTTTATCTTCAGAGGTAAATTCGTCTCTGAAGCTTGAATGAACAATATGTGATAGACTAGAAACAGTAGTTAGAACATATATAAGAGGAATGTTTACAAAGACTAATCCATAGTGTTGTATTGCAGGTTATATGATGATTGCCTAAAAAAAAGAGAAATCTTTATCTTTAACTTTGATAAGCAAAGCTTTAACTTGCTTTCGCTTTCAAAGTGCAGTGGAAATTTCACTGCAATGCTAGAAATAAAAAAACTGAGCAGGCTAAAATTAATTCTGCAAGAGTTTGGAGCGGTTTCCTCAGAGCGAGTTTGTAAGTTAAACTTTCCTCCTTGCAAGTTACGTCTCCTCAGTTGAAATTGGCCGTATTACTTGTGGTTGGAATAACTTTTGATCGTAATAAAGATTTGATTTGATTTGAACTGATTGAAAAGGCAAAAGGTATTTTTGCCCAGTCCAGCAGCTTGGTTTGAGGTTTCTGTGTGAATGGATATGTTCTGCTTTTCATCCCATTTCTGTGACTTTGAATGTTTCCCTCCCCCCCCACTCAGTGAGGATCCTTATGTTACACATAAAACAAAGATATCCCCTAAAGTAGCATTTTGCAAGGAGCTGTGGGGGCGCAGTGGTTAGAATAGGGTATTGCAGGCTAATTCTGCCCACTGCCAGCAGTTTGATCCTGACCGGCTCAAAGTTAACTCAGCCTTCCATCCTTCCGAGGTCTCTAAACTGAGGACTCAGATTGTTTGGGGGCAAGAGGCTGACTCTGTAAACCACTTAGAGCAGTGGTGGCGAACCTATGGCATGCATGCGAAAGGCGGCACTCAGAGCCCTGTCTGTGGGCACGTGTGCCGTTCCCCCAGCCCCGCCTCCCCCCCGTGGCCCCTATCTCACCAGCAGCCCCCCGGAGAAGAGTCGCCCCTGAGCGCGGCCCATGTGGAGCAGCACAGTCAAGAACATGGCAGCCGGGCAGCTGGGACAAGACTCCGCCCTCACGCCCCGTCGCACGCAGTTGATTCTGCGGGGCGCAGGCAGAGAGCATGGCTGCCATGGCGCTGCTGGGCCGCCTGGGCGATCTGTGGAAGCGGTGGGTGGCCCTGTGGGCAGGCAGAGCAGGGGGCAGGAAGCGGGCTGGGGCGGGCTGGGGTGGGGTGGGGAAGTGGGCAGGGTGGGGGCAGGACCTGTTTTGGGGCACTCAGTCTCTAAAAGGTTCACCATCCCTGACTTAGAGGGTGCTGTAAAGCACTGTGAAATGGGATACAAGTCTAAGTGTTATTGCTATTTGGTTAGGATGCGAGTGGATTTGCTAAAGGTTGGAGAAAAAAGGAACATTGTTTGTTTGCTATAGTTGAAATGCTCTCGTACCCTGAAAGAGTCAAGCCTGTAATTATATTGGCTTTGGCCTTCTTCAGCTAAGGCAGTGGTTCTCAACCTTTTTCAGGTTGAGACCCCACTTGCGCACCCACGCGCGCACGATGGGCCGATCCGCGCATGCGCGGCGCGTGACAGGCCGATCCGCACATGCGCGGCGCACGCACGACGAACAAAAAAACAAAATGGCGGACCGCGACGGGCCGAGCCGCGCATGTGCAGCGCATGCGACGGCCCGAACCGCGCATGCGTGGTGCGCGCGCGATGGGAGGAAAACAAAAACAAAAACAAAATGGCGGACCACAGTGTCCGGTGACCACCATGAAACGGTCGTTCAACCCCAAATGTAGTCGCGACCCATAGGTTGAGAACCGCTGAACTAAGGCAAAGAAGCATTTAGCTTGTTGTATTTCGGAGGGGGTTGAGTTTAATGCATAAAGAGCGAGTGAAAAACACAATACTTGTGACATTTGTGAAGCCTTGGCAATGTGGCATTTTCAGAGAAAGATAGTGGAGACATTACGGAAAAAGCTGGTTGATGAGCTACCGGTAATACAGATAGTCCTTAACTTTCAGTTTCACAGTTGAGCCCAACATTTCTGTTGCTACCTGCGACATTTGTTAAGTGAGTTTTGCTCCATTTTACAACCTACCTTGCCAGAGTTGCTAAGTGAATCACTGCAGTAGTTAAAGTAGTCAACCTGTTGTTAAGTCGGTCTGCCTTCCCCGTTGACTTTGCTTGTCAGAAGTTCGCAAAAGGGGATCGCATGATAAGCACCTGAATATTGATCGCCTGGCCATGGGGATGCTGCAACGGTCGTAAGTGTGAAAACTGGTCATAAGTTAGGGGTTTTTTCCCCAGTGCCGTGGTAACTTTGAATGCTCCCTAAATGAACTGTTGTAAGTTGAGGACCCCACTTGTACCGCTTTGGTTCTCCTGGGTTTTAGGAAGGCTGGCAACACGGGACGACTGGATGGATGGTTTGTGTGCAAAGTGCGTCTGCTACTGGTGCCTCCTTTGGTTTGGAACGCTACTCAACATATGTCCTTAATCTTGCCAGTTCTGTTCTCCAGGAAATAACCCAGTTAACTGTGTTGAGCCAAAGGAGATACTCAAAAGCGGAATTCTGTGCCAAAGGAAAGTGGCAGGTTGACAATCAGGATGACATTTTCCTTTGGCAATTGAATTAGAGTCCCTTTCCAGTATTTGAAGAAGGAAATAGTCCCTTCCTAAAACTAAAGGGAGACGTGTAAGGGACTTAATGATTTGAAAGCACCACGTTCCTCTTTCCAGTGACACATGTTGAGTGGGCAAAACAATATCAGTTGGTCTAAGCTCCTGAATGTTCTATGGTTCAGACCTTCCGATGATGGGAGAGAGAACCTGTCTGTAGCATTTTGGAGACATTCAGAAGGTTTATTTCCCTGGCCTCCAGAAGTAACCAAGATAGGTCTTCAGGAAAGGGAGGGGGAGGGGGGCTGTCTTTGCTTTTTCTCTGAAATGTCCTGAAATTTCTTAAGATGATGCTTAAGATGTTGAGAGTTTGGAAAAAAAAAATTCAGATAAGAGCAACTAAGATGATCCAAGGCCTGGAGACTAAAACATACGAAGAACGGCTGTGGGACTTGGGTTTGGCTAGTCTAAAGAAAAGAAGAAATAGGGGAGACATGATAGCAATGTTCCAGTATCTGAGGGGCTGCTACAAGGCAGAGGGGGCCAGGTTGTTCACCAAAGCACCAGAGGGAAGGACGAGAAACAATGATTGGAAACTGATCAAAGAGAGATGCTACCTGGAATTAAGGAGAAACTTCCTGACAGTGTGGACAATCAACCAGTGGAACAGCTGGCCTCCAGAAATCGTGGGCGCTCATCACTGGAGATTTTTTTTTTTTTTGGAAAATCACAACTTTATTTAATAACTTCAAAATATGTCATACAGTGCATAATCTGCATAAAAAAGGCCCCCCAGAGGCATATTTTTTCATTTTTTCCACAGAAGTACATCCAGCACAGAGTTCTCAATTGGTAAGAGTGATTAGTGCATCCACCACGTTGCCCATATGTTCCCGTAAGCTGCGTTCTGCTGCCACCCTAGATATTTCCATCTCATTCATAATCAATTCCAGATCCTCTTTCTTGCTGGTGACTTTTGCCAGCTCTTTCTCTCGTTCCTGCTTTGCTTTCTGCTCTCTAGACCTTCGATCCCCTATCATTGACATGGCTGTCTCCAGGTTGGAGCTCTGGATCTCCTTCTCCTCCGCGTAGTCGGTCATGTGCTCCAGGTCAGCCGCGCCGCTGTCGTGCTTCCGCGGCTTTTCGGCCTGGCGGCCGCCGGCACCATCCCCACCAACCACTCCAACCTCCAGCTCCAACTCCACGTCCCCCTCAGCCGCCATCGCCTCCACTGGAGATTTTTTTTAAAAAAAGACTAGACATTCACCTGTCTGAGACAGTATAGGTTCTCTTGCTTGAGCAGGGGGCTCGACTAGAAGACCTCCAAGGTCCCTTCCAGATCTATTCTATTCTAGATTTCACCCGATTGCATTGCTAGGAACAGAAGAGCAAAGAAAAAGAAGCATCTTCCCTTTGATTCTGATCTTTGCTAGGACTTCAAACTTCTGCCTTGTCCGCTCACGTTATCTTCCTCTTGGGTCTCAGGTGTGGCTGATACCTTACCGGTGATTTTGTGTTACGCATCTGCTTTATGAAGAGCCCTCGGAGACTTGCCTGTGAATTATAAATATGCCTCTGCATGCTTCCCCCCTTCTGCCACAGGCAGCCTCACAACTCTTGTGATGTGTCTGCCTTGGTGTTCTTGGGGCCTCTGCTGACCCAGGCTAGATGGTCCTTGGATGGAGAAGACGACATATGGAAGGCTCTGCAGCCTTCCGGCTGGGTGGCATTATAACTCACATAACTCCTAGTCAGCAAAGGGTGAGGTTGTGGAGGTTGAGATGGTGCACAGACATTTGTTGGAAGAAATGAGTCATGCCTCCTTCTTGTCAGTCTGGCTTTGCATGAAATTGACCAGGGATTGGGGACATTGATTAAAAGCTGACAGTTTTTTACCCAAAGCCCTGAGATGTAACTCATTCTTTGGCAATAGACAACCTCCTCTGACTGTGTTCTAATCTACACAACTGGAACAACGTTCCCCTTAGGCTTGCGGCCCCCCTTCCCATCTCACCCTCCCCGTCTATAAAACAGTTGGGCTGAGAGAGAGAGAGACTAGCCCAGGGGTCTGCAACCTTGACAACGTTAAGACTTGTGGACTTCAGCTCCCAGAATTCCTCAGCTTGGCTGAGGAATTCTGGGAGCTGAAGTCCACAAGTCTTAAAAGTTGTTAAGGTTGCAGACCCCTGGACTAGCCCAAAGATGGCTTTCATGCCTAAGGCGAGACTAGAACTCAAAGTCTTCTGGTGATTGGCCCAAAGTTACCCAGCTGGCTTTCATGGG
This sequence comes from Bothrops alternatus, assembly GCA_034064705.1. Taxonomy (NCBI): domain Eukaryota; kingdom Metazoa; phylum Chordata; class Lepidosauria; order Squamata; family Viperidae; genus Bothrops; species Bothrops alternatus. Next base: position 256,321 of record JARGCV010000109.1, read on the forward strand.
ACTAGAACTCTTGGTCTCCTGGTTTTTAGGCTAGTTCCTGAACCATTATACCAAACTGGCTTATTCTAATGTTCTTGCTCGTCTAATGTCTGTCCCACACCCAGGTCCAGATCTCAACTGAAAGAGATCTAGATCAGGATTTCTCAACCTCAGCAACTTTAAGATACGGGATTGGCTAGGGCAGGGGTTCTGAACCTTGGCAACTTTAAGACTTGTGGACTTCAACTCCCAGAATTCCTCAGCCAGCTGGCTGAGGAATTCTGGGAGTTGAAGTCCACAAGTCTTAAAGTTGCCAAGGTTGAGAACCCCTGGGCTAGGGAATTCTGAGAGCTGAAGTTCAAACATCTTAGAGTTGTTGAGATAGATAAACCCTCATTTAAATTTCTTCCCATTCCCTCTGTAATCATAACCCAACATACCTCTACGACCTTACCTAAACAAGGTAGATTGAATGCAGAACAATAATTGTGTGAATCAGCTGGATGTCTTGAGGAGGTGTGTACCGACCCCATCGTCAAGGTCAACAGTATCCATTCATTCTCAAACTCATGCAGTGGTTCCCATCCTGACCTCATCTAGATGGTGCCTTGTTGTCCTAATGATTGTTGGTTGGAAGGGATAAGAAGGATTGTTCATGTCAATACAGTTTTTTAAAAAAAATAAATAAATATGTATATGCATATTTGGGCGGAGTGCAGAGTTATTTTTAAAAACTTCACAGTTCTGTACATTCTTCGTGTGATGGGTTGCTATGGAAATGCAAATGTACTGGTTAGCATTTTTGGCACCTTGCCCGGTTCTTAGTCCAATATTGCATTCATTCTTTGTCTATATACCAAGATAAGAAAAGTGGGTGAAGATGAGGTGATCTTGGCATCAAACAGCAAGAGCACTGAGTTATAAATAAAAGACTTTGGGTCTTCTTTTAAAAAAAAAAATCTTGTTTGCACATAGCATAGCTGCAACAAAACCTTCCAAGTTTAAAACATAGTCAGCAGTCCTCCAGCATTTCTTCAACTGTTTTTCCAAAACTTAGTTTTTGCTGGAACTTCAGATAGGCAGTTGTTAGAAATGAAGTATTTTTAAGAACATAAGAACATAAGAACATAAGAACATAAGAAGAGCCATGCTGAATCAGGCCAAAGCCCATCGAGTCCAGCATTCTGTGTCACACAGTGGCCCACCAATTGTACATGGGGATCTTGAGCAGAAAGAGAAGGCAAAACCCTCCCTTTCCCTTGACCCCCAACAAATGGTACCCAAGGGAATCCTGCCTGCCTCAACCAACCACAGTCAAAGTTGAAAGTGCACCAGAAAATTACATATAAAGGTCTGTACACAAATGCTAGAAGCATTCGAGCAAAAATAGGGGAATTGGAATGCTTGGTGAAGGAAAATAATATTGATATTATCGGCATAACAGAAACCTGGTGGACGGATGAAAACCAATGGGACACAAGGATTCCAGGTTACAAATTGTATAGGATGGACAGGGGAGGGAGAAATGGTGGTGGCGTGGCCTTGTACATAAATGAGGAGTTAGAATCTCATGAACTCGAAATTCAAGAAAATTCAAACTCAAAAAGTCTTCTTTGAAGACTTTTCCTTAAAGCTGACAGTTTTGCTTCAATCGCTCCACATAATGATCTCAGGGTCAGGAAACGTGTAAAACTTCACCGGTTAATCAAATACAAAACTGAGCTGCAACTAAGATGATTAAAGGCTTGGAGACTAACACATATGAAGAACGGTCGTATGATTTGGGTTTGGCTAGTCTAGAGAAAAGAAGGACTAATGGGGGGGGGACATGATAGCAGTATTCCAGTATTTGAGAGGCTGCCAAAAAGAGTAAGGGTCAACTTATTTTTCAAAGCAACCAGAGGGCAGGACAAGAAATAATGGATGGAAACTAATCAAAGAAAGAAGCAACCTGGAATTAAGGAGAAACTTCCTAACACTAAGGACAATTAACTATCAGAAGTTGTAGATGCTTCATCACTGGAGGTTTTTAAGAAGAGACTGGACAGTCACTTGTCTGAAATGGTATAGGGTCTCCTGCCTGAGCAGGGGTTTGGACTAGATGACCTCCAAGGTCCCTTCCAGCTGTATTCTGATTGATTGATGGTATATCCTAACATCACCTTTGTGCAGAAATAGAACATGAAACCTAGCTAGTTCTCCATAAAGAAACATTTTTTTCATTCTAGTTCTAATTATGCTCTCTACATGGGGCAACCTTTGAAGAATGTCCGGAGACTGCAGGTGGTTCAGAATGCGGCCGCGCGAGCCGTCTTGGGTCTCCCAAGACATGCTCATGTCACTCCAGCCCTCCGTGAGCTGCACTGGCTGCCAATTGGTCTCCGAACACAATTCAAAGTGTTGGTTATGACCTATAAAGCCCTATATGGCAATGGGCCAGGATACTTGCGGGATCGTCTTCTGCCTCATGAATCCCAGTGACTGGTTAGGGCACATAGGGTTGGCCTCCTACGGGTCCCGTCTGTTAGACAGTGCCGTCTGATGGGACCTAGGGTTAGGGCCTTCTCTGTTGCTGCCCCAGCCCTCTGGAATCAACTTCCCTCAGAGGTTCGTACTGCTCCTTCCCTCCTAGCTTTCCGTAAACTTTTAAAAACACATCTTTGCAGACAGGCTCGGGGCGTGTGAGCTGCGCTCTGCCCCTGGCTTTTCATTGGGAGTGTATGTTGTATGAGTGAGTATAGTTTTTATAGTTTTACAGTTTTTATATTATACCATTATTTTAAGTGACCTATATATTTCTGTACTTATATTTCTGTTGTGAGCCGCCCTGAGTCTGGGGAGAAGGGCGGCATATAAGTCGAAATAAAGATAAAGAAAGATAAAGATAATTATTTTTCCAATTTTCCAATCGTCAGAATTCATCCATAAATAATAAAGAACAGATGTTCTTTGCTTCAAAGAGTATACATCTGAATACCTAATCCACACTACTAATTTTGTGGTGAAAAAAAAAGTGTACAAGAAAAAAAATAAAAGCATGAAAAATTTGTGGCATATGAAATGTCAAGTTAAAACTAAGACTTGTGAACTCTACAGCATATGCAGGAATTCTCATTTTTCTATTGATAAACCGAGCCCTGGTGCACAATCTGTGGTCTGAGAATCAGATCCAGCCCTCAAAATGTTTTTGCTCATTCTGTCAACCCACACTTCAGCTGCTTCCCATTTCAGTTCAGCAAATTAAAATGAAAACTTTGTGCTGTTAAGGCTAGATGGGATGGGAAAGAGTGGAACGGGGGTAGGTTAGGACATCGGTTTAAGAATAAGCTAGGTTTTGCAGTTTCTGTGTTCGACTCCACCCCTGCATTATCTTTTGCTCTGCCCACCTTTAGTATCTACCCACATTCACCTACTCTTGCTCTCTCTCAAATTAAGGCCTCTGTAGAATGTGAACATCTTCACACTCATCCCCTTAGTGTGAGTAAAACTTTATCTTAAGAGTAGTTCCTTTGAAATGAACTCATTTTGTGCAGGGTCCAATCTGGGTCGGTCACTCGGAAGACAAAACCTCTCGTCCCAGTGACAGACCCCAATTGGACCCCACAACAATATCCGGGGACACGTACCTTCGCCTTCATTCATTTTGTAGAGTTTACTTTTCAATGATCCTTAAAATCCCCAAATTTCCCATTAGAACACCACTTGAACACCATCGGCAATGACAAAAATCAGTCAATTGCAAAAGGCAACTTTTCTCAAAGTAGCTTACATCCTGCGATGATATCTGTAATACCATCAAAGAACAACATCTGCCTATCCCAGGTCCTTCGGAAGGACTCAATAGGTGGACAAAAATGCCAAATCCAGTCTAAACATCTGGCTGGCTGTGCGAGGAACCATACACACTAATAGTAATAGTTCCTGAATGGGGCTGTTTCCCCTTGATTCTTCAAATCGTTTGCAATAATAGCAGAAGTTAAACGTTTAACTGCTGGAAACTAAACAACTTTTGAATTTGTCCTGTACAGTACTGTTCCTCAACCTTGACAACCTGAAGATGTGTAGACCCCCAACTACCAGATTTCCCCCCCCCCAACTCCCAGGGAATTCTGGGAGTTGAAATCCACATGTCTTCACGTTGCCAAGCTTGAAAAACACTGATGTAAGAGGTTTTTCTTCTTCTGTCCTTTTCTGCAGTCAAAACAGCTTCAGCATATTTTAAAGCATCTCTCAGCCTTATTTGACTGCGGAAAAGGGATGAATGCAAATCTCAGCGCCCCCCCTGGTTTTGATGTGTTTCCAAATGCATTGGAGCTGCAGCTGACCGCGCATTCAGGAAAGGGATTTGCTATCTCACAGACCATCACTTTCTTAGCCATTCGCAAGCCCTAAGTCTTAAAAAAGAAAAGAAAAGCCAAGCCCCAAATCCACATCATGATCCTGGTTACAAAGAACAGAAAACGAAGCAAGCAGACTGCCAAAACAGATGGCAGGCGAAGTGCAGATATTAACCTCCAAGGCTTGTTGGAACAGCCATGTTTTAGCAGTTTTCCGGAAGATGATGGAAGGAAAGATTTGGGGTGGGGGCTTATTCCGTGGAGACAAGGCAGCAGTGGAAAAATAATGTTCCCCCTGACTTTTCATCTCCCAAATTAAGGACTGTAGAAGCCGCCCGTCCCACAGCTTCGGAGCTACCTGCAAATCTATATAAGCAGTTTCCACCCCTTTTAAAAATGGAAGGTGATCCTCTTTTGGGTTGTTGAGATAGAGGATGAGGGATATTGGAGGATATTGGAGAATAGGTTGACCCCCCGTCTTCTTTGTGGCAACCCCTTAGATAGGAATGTTCCAGAGTGGGGTCAGCTTGTTCTCCAAAGCACCTGAAGGCAGGACAAGAAGCGATGCATGGAAAGTAATCAAGGAGAGAAGCAACCAAGAACTAAGAAGAAATTTCCTGACAGTTAGAACAGTGGAATAAGTTGCCTCCAGAAGTTGTGGGTGCTCCATAGCTGGAGGTTTTTAAGAAGAGACTGGACAACCATTCATCTGAAATGGTATAGGGTTTCCTGCCTGAGCAGGGGGTTGGACTAGAAGACCTCCAAGGACCCTTCCAACTCTGTTATTCTGTTAAATTGTTCTGTTGAAAGGACTTGTTAGTTTTGCAGCTTCCTACCAGACCATCTTACAGTCCCACATCTCTCTGCGTAATATGGGATAGCCTGATCTCACATGGTCTCTGTGGAAGAGGAAAAATCTCTCCCCACTAGGTGTTTCTGCCTCATGTTGGATGAATGGGGCATCTGTCTCCCTGCAGGTGACTAAGTCCCAGCTTTAGATAGGCTGCAGCACAGAACCAAGCAAGCAGGTGATCAGGAATGGTCTGAAAAGGAAAGAGTGATGTGCTCCAGATGTTCTACAACTCTCTCTTAGGATTCATCCCATTGGGCTGACCAATACTGAAAGAAAGATGGTGAATGGTCTACAAACCATGTCCTATGAGGAACGGTTAAAGGAATTAGGAATGTTTAGTCTACAGAAAAGAAGACTGAGAGGAGACATGATAGCTGTCTACAAATACCTGAAGGGCTGTCACAGTGCAGAGGGATCAGCCCTGTTCTCACTTGCTCAAGGAAGGACCAGAAACAATGGGATGAAACTGCAGGGGAAAAGATTCAGATTAGATGTTAGAAAAAAATTTCTAACAGTAAGGGTGATCAACCAGTGGAACAGGTTGCCACAGGAGGTGGTGAGCTCCCCTTCGATGGAGGTCTTCAAGCAGAGACTAGACGGCCATCTATCTGGGATGGTTTAAGGAATCCTGCCTCGAGCAGGGGGTTGGACTCGATGACCCAGGAGGTCCCCTCCAACTCTACGATTCTATGATGAAAGACTTGGAGAAGGAGAAAGAGGGACACTTTCAGGGTGTCAACTTGGTCCTTGACTAAGTTCTCCACAACCTTCCCTTAACAGGCTTTTCTTTGACGGCCCTGAGTTGAACTTTTCCTTCAGAGCTGTAGGAAGCTGCAATTTTGTTCTGAGAGTCTGAAAGAGGCCATGAGTTTCCCTGATGTGTGGATCAATTTGTAAGAGGCATGATTTGCATCCCTGGGGTTGGTGTCTTGCTGGCAAGGAGAAGGGTTGAATAGGTCTCTCGGTGTCTGCCTTCATCTGTTAGGATCAATATTTCAGAAGAAAGAGAGCCAAACCAATAATAAAAAAGCTACTCTCCCCCCCCTTTGCTCTACTTTGACGGACTGGAAGTTTGCAACGCACAAACCAAAGCTTAGGATTCGTCCATTAGACTGGCTAGCGTTGAAAGAATGCATTCTTGGCTGCTTTAAATCAGGATGCTGTAAAGGCCTTTATGCATTTTCATAGCTTCGTAATGGGCAAACTGTTCTAAATTTAGCCTCTTGTTCCGAGGCTAAACATGGGGAGAAGGTGACTGCTCAGAGGTGCAGTTTGCTTTTGCTAAAGGTCACAGATCCACTCTCTGGCCTCTCCAGGGAAGAATACAATCATGACATCCTCTCCCTCCCCACCCCATTGTAAATCAAGAGTAGATACAGTTTGTTTTTCTTCATTTGCCTCAGTCTTTTGGAGATAATCTTTTGCCTGTCAAGATGGTCCTGGGGAGCTTAAAAAAAAAAAAAAAAGCAGTGAGGGCATCAGGAGTTACCTAAATGCAAGCAGGACTACAAGAGAGCAAATGGCATTCAGCCTATTGTGAAGTCATCATGAAAATAATTTACTCAACACGTTTGCCTCCCAAGCTCAGACGATCATCTTGCTGCTGCTGATGCAGATTTCTTCATTTGCGGGATGATGTCACATGCAGTGTGTCATCTGATGTCACTCCAACTGCACACAGATGCCTTTGATATGATCAAATATGATCCCTGAAAGATTTAGCAGCTGCACGTCTCTAAAAGTACTGAGGTTGGATAGCGTCAATCTTTGTGGATTTGGGGGAAAGGAGGGTCAGCCTATTGAGCGAAGCTGCCCCATAGGATTCGTTGATGGTTTAGTGCAGGGGTAGGCAACCTTGGCTCTTTTATGACTCGTGGACTTCAACTCCCAGAATTCCTGAGCCAGCCATGCTGAGGGGAAAGGGAGTGGTTTTCAAGCTGAGCCATGCTGACTCAGGAATTCTGGGAGTTGAAGTCCATGAGTCAGATAGCGGCCTAGGCCTAGGCCAGAGGTAGGCAACCTTGGGTCATTTATGACTCGTGGACTTCAACTCCCAGAATTCCTGAGCCAGCCATGCTGAGGGGAAAGGGAGAGGTTTCCAAGCTGAGCCATGCTGACTCAGGAATTCTGGGAGTTGAAATCCACGAATCATAAAAGAGCCAAGGTTGCCTACCCCTGGTTTAGTGCCAGGATCCCTAATCTTGGCACCTTTAAGACATGTGGGCTTCAATCCTCAGAATTCCCCAGCCAGCCTGATCCCCTCACTGCTTTTTTTTTTTTTTAGCTCATCAGGACCATCTTGACATGCAAAAGATTATCCCCAAGAGACCGAGACAAGTGAAAAACAAACAAACTGTTTTTGTATTAAATGCCTCCATCTGGCTGATGAGCCTAACTGGGGTTTATTTTTTTGGGGGGGGGTAGGGCTTATATTACGAGCATCCTGAAAAATCATGCTAGGGCTTATGTTCCGGTTGGGTCTTTTTTTGGGGAAAACCCGGTATTTGTGTCAAGCAACCTGCAGCCTGTCTCGTTCCCAGCTTAAATTCAGAAGACATAAGCGGTTCTTTAAAGCCAAACTCAACTCCTATGTAGCTTCTCATACCTTTACTTTTTAAAATCAGCCCAGTTCAGCTAATCAAGTAAGGGCTGCCTCTCGCCAATGACAAGAACCTTCTGTTGAGCACCAAGTTAGACTTGGAAGAGGAACCTACTGTACAGCTACTCAGGGGTGGAGTTTGGCTTATGTTTTGTGAATTTAAGCTGAGATGCGATTGCAGTGTCCCGTGCGTGTGTGTGTTTGTGTGTGTGTGATGTGATTCCCCTTTTGCAACCTTCTGACAAACAAAGGCAATGAGGAAGCCAGATGCACTTAGCAACTGTAAGTTGGACCAGGATACTTACGGGACCGTCTCCTGCCACATACTTCCCTTCGACCGGTGAGAGCGCACAGGGTCGGCCTCCTCCGGGTCCCGTCAGCGAAACAATGTCGTCTGGCGGGTCCTAGGGGGAGGGCCTTCTCTGTTGTGGTGCCCACCCTCTGGAACCAACTGCCACTTGAAGTCCGTGCTTCTCCCACCCTCCCGGCCTTCCGAAAGAATCTTAAAACCTATCTTTGCCGGCAGGCCTGGGGATGATTGTGGGTTGTTGTGTGAATGATGAATGTGTGTTGGTTTTTATTTTTAATGCGTTTTTTAATTTGGACTTAGATTATGAATATTGTTTTATATATGTTGTAAGCCGCTCCGAGTCTTCGGAGAGGAGCGGCATATAAGTCCAAATAAAATAAATAAAATAAATAAAATACCTATACTGAGATCTCTGCGGAAAGGTGGAGGGGTTGAGCAGGGTCTGGCTGCCAAGAGGAGAAATTGTGGCCACCTTGTTCCGGAGCCTTCAGCTAAATTGAGCAGGACTGCGAGGTTCCACCAGTGAGTAAAACACTTGGCTGTGAGCTCAGAAGGGCCATTATACAGACACACACACAAATAAGTAATTTATTAACTTCAACGAGCTTTTTCACTTTGTCCTTTGGGCAGGAGGTCAAGGGCGTTTTTTCTCCCTTTCTTCCTTTTTTCTTCCTAGGCTTGTAGAGGACAGTTACGCTGAGCAGCATCCCACTCTGCATTAATAGTTTGTTTGCATTAATACTCCAAAGCATTTCCCCCGCCCCCCCCCCCGCCCCTCTTCTTCGTAGGATGCCTTTGAGTAAAAATTCTGCACAGTGCTGGCATGCGGCTTAGAGCGTGCTTTTCCATATCTTGCTGAGAAAGGTCTATCCCAGGGTGGTTTGCCTAATGTCATGTAGCAATCACACCATAAAAGCCACGTTCTGAAAAAGCGCTGAGATCCGATCGTTTTCTTTTGTAACTGTGCGATGTGAAATTGAGGTAGTAAGTACAGAGTGGCGTTCAGATTGTGGAGAGAAGCCTGCATTTTGAGAAAGAATTGCTTTTAGTGGCTCCAAATAACAGGGCAGGGTGTATACAGGGGCAGTTAAGTAAGTAAGCAAATAAGTTTATTGTTGTAACCAGAAATCATAACATGTGAGTGTCAATGGAGATTGTCAGTCATCCAGGTGGAGGTTGTCCCAAAGGTGCTGTTTTCACAGGAAGCAACTGGACTTCCTTGTTTTTTTCTTTGAAGAAGTTTCGCTTCTCATCCAAGAAACTTCTTCAGGTTCTGACTGAATGATGAGGAATGGAAGGATTTATACTCCTTGCAGACAGCTGGTCATTTGCCCTCTTTGAGAGAGTCGTTGAGGCCACTTGGAGGTTTATCTGTGTCCTCAAGGTCACCTGTGTGGTGCAAACGGGTGTGGAGCCTTCTTGGCTGCAGGATGTTTTCTGCCCTGTGTCCCATGCTCCACACACCTTTGCGCTACTCAGGTGACCCTGAGGACACAGGTAAAACTCCAAATGGCCTCAAGGGTTCTCTAACAGTATGCAAATGACCAGCTGTCTGCAAGGAACATAAACCCTTCCCTTCCCCACCAGAGTGAGTCACAGAGTGTCATGGTTCTGAAAGATGAAAATCTTCAAAGAACTTTGAAGCATTTTTTTGTTGTTGTTAGTTGTGAAGTTGTGTCCGACCCATCGTGACCCCATGGACAACGTTCCTCCAGGCCTTCCTGCCCTCTACCATCTTCTGGAGTCCATTTAAGTTCACACCTACTGCTTCAGTGACTCCATCCAGCCACCTCATTCTCTGTACATTCCAGGTTCCTATGGAGAAAAGATCTTTACAGCATTAGTTTACCTTAAAGAATTTTTGTTTTTAAATCAAGCAGCATAGCTTCGGTATCTACATAGCTGAAGCCAAAATCTGACTTCCCCTCCCTTCAGCACATAGATCAAAGCACGATTCCATCCTACCACTAACAGTCATGAATCACATTCTCCAATTAGTTTGAACTGCTGGCTTCCCCCCAGTTTTCTCTCCCGCCATTCTTTAGCACAGTGGTTCTCAACCTTTTTCAGGTTGAGACCACACTTGCCCCGCCCATGCGCGGCGCGACCCCGGCGCGCGCGCGCGCATGCCCGCACGCGCCGGGCCGATCCGCACGTGCGCAGCGCGCACGTGATGGAAAAAAAAAAAGCAAAAACAAAATGGCGGACTGCGACGGCCCGATCCGCACATGCGCGGCACGCGCGCGACGGGCCGAACCGCGCATGCGTGGCACGCGTGCGATGAAAAAAACAAACAAAAAAAACAAAAAAACCACAAAATGGTGGACCGCGGTGTCCGGCGACCCCCGCGAAATGGTCGTTCGACCCTAAATGGGGTCGCGACCCATAGGTTGAGAACCGCTGCTTTAGCAGCTCTTGTTACAGTATTGTATGTCTAACTAACTCCCATCACATGCCTCCCCCTCCCCCAGATCATCTAATTCTAAGAGTACAGTATGAGAAAGAAAAAGGCTGCATCTCCATCTGTTGTCAAAGCAAGAACATCCAACGTTAGCAGCATTGACACAAAGCTGAAGAAGCTTCTTCGGATGAGAGGTGAAACGTCTTCAAAGAAAAAACAGGAAAGTACAGTTGCCTCCTGAAAAAGCACCTTTGGAACATAACATATGAGAAGCCATAAAATACAATAAAACTCTGAATTTGCAAAATAAATTTCAGATAGTCCTCAGCTTACAACTATTTGAAGTTGTAACTGCACCGAAAACAATGACTTATGACTCGTCCTTTCACTTATGACTGTCACACATCCCCGACGGCCACATGATCAAATTTGCGTAGTTGTGACGGCTATAGCCTCCCCACACATCATGCGATCACCATCTGTGCCGTTCCCAGCCAACTCCCAACAAGCAAAGTCAATGAGGGACATGGGGTTCACTTAACAACTGCTACGATTTATTATTATTATTATTATTATTATTATTATTATTATTATTATTATTATTATTATTATTATTATTATTATTATTATTATTATTATTATTATTATTATTAATTCGACTTGTATGCCGCTCCTCTCCGGAGACTCGGAGCGGCTTACAACATATACAAAACATCAAAGAATCTAAGTCGAATCAAAATATTAAAAATAGACACCCAACACACGTACAACTTTCAAACAACAACCCACAATCATCCCCAGGCCTGCCGGCAAAGATAAGTTTTAAGGTTCTTTCGGAAGGCCGGGAGAGTGGGAGAAACACGGACTTCAAGGGGCAGTTGGTTCCAGAGGGTGGGCGCCACAACAGAGAAGGCCCTCCCCCTAGGACCCACCAAACGACATTGTTTCGCTGACGGGACCCGGAGGAGGCCGACCCTGTGCACTCTCACCGGTCGTAGGGAAGTATTTGGCAGAAGACGGTCCCGTAAGTTTACTTCACAGTCGTGGCCAGAAAGGTAAAAATCACTTTAACAACCACCTTGCTCGGCCACGGAAATTCTGATCTCCGTTGCGGTTGTAAGTTGAGGACTTCCTCTATGAAAAGAAAAAAATAGACATAAAAAAAAGGTTACAGCAAAATAAAGCCAAAGCTAGAGAAAAAAACTTTAAAAAATTGCTTTCGGAGTTCAAATAACAGCCAAGCCAAAATAGGAACTTGGTTGCTGATGCGTCAGACCACATTTGCAAGAAGTTCATTCATGTGGATTTGGAGACGGTTCGTTTGAAGACAGGAGGAACTGGAGGTGAGGGATAACCGCACCCTTAAACCAAAATGGTGGAGCCTTTGGCCTTTTCAGCAGTTTGGCATCTTGCAATCTCCCATTTGGTCTTACAGCTTTCTGTCCGAAAAGCTCTGGGGCTAATAAATGGAGATCTCCCTTGCTTCTAAAATAGTTTGGCTTTACTTGACTCTGCAGAGCGTTGCTAGTTGCCTGAGATAGTTCTGTAGCCACATCTTTTTGGGCCAACGAGCTCAAAGGATTGTGCTCAGAAAAGGGCCAGGGGTGTAGTTTAATTTGCATTTAGATTGAATTAAATTACATGAATTAAAGGCCGTTAACAGGGACACATCCTGCAGCGTCTCTAGGAGTAATCTCCTTCTTCTGACAGATTCAAAAGTTGTCCCCAGACTGTAATTTGGTGGCAGCTTTGGTGGAAGAGCTTGGCGTGGGCTGCCTCCAGATCCTTTTTGGCCACATGACTTTGGAGACTCTGATGGGGTGTTCCTAATGGTTTCAGGGGCGGTGGGGGTGGGCGAACGACAGCATTTTGCTGAGATATTCACAATTGGTGCTTTTAAAACTCTTCTAGAATTCCTCCTGTCTCTCAAATGGTTCTCCTGAAAAAGAACGGTTGTAGAAGCTTCCTGCTTCTGATCCTAAATGTTTTTGACAGATTTATTACCTCGCCATCCTTCGAAGGAGCTCTGTGAGTCTCATTTGGTTTTGTTTTATTCCTTAACGACCACAGAATGACTTAGTTTTAGGCTGACAAATGTGTCTAGCTTAGGGAATCATCCAGTGAGAATTTGTGACTCCTGGTGCTTAGTGCTCCTGTCAGGCTCACTGCGAAGGAATATAATTTTCATTTTTTGCCCCCCATCCTAAGCTACTATCTTCAGATTTTTTTTCTTTCTATCTCCTTCTTTTCTATGCAGATTTAGGGGAGCTGTTATTTCCCATTCTGGGGTGCTTGAGGGCAGTTAACATCTGCCCTGGGGCAGTTAACATCTTGCCCCTAGCCAGTGTATGTTTGTGTGTATGTTTGTTGGATGACTGGTTTTTTAATTTAGGGGTTCTTTTTATATATGTATTTTTATGTAGATTTCTATTTATGCTGTGAGCTGCCCTGAGTTTCCGGAATAGGGCGGCATAGAAATCCAACAAATAAATAAATAAATAAATAAAATAAAATTCCTGAAGCTTTGGTGTATTGGGACAATGGCTTTCAAGATGGCCCGGGTCACGCTTTATGAAAAAGCAGAATATGGCTTGTTTTTTTTAATGTAGTGTCTTATGTAAATCCTCATTATTGATTAGGGAGATAGATGAAAGTTTCCTCTGTAGTTGGACCAACACTCTATCCAGATTCTAGTAAGCATGTGTGAAGCTAGTCATTTCTGTGGTCGGGAAGTCTCAAAAATTCCTTCTGTAAGAAGATAATAAACAGTGATGCAATTTTCAAAGAGGATCTCCTTGTCAGCTTCAAACAGGAATTCTGGATGCATTTTGAAATGTACACTCAGCTGGTCCAGAGACCTGAAATGACTGGTGGTACAAAAATTCATGAGGGCATGAGTTCTGGGTGTTGTGACATGCCCAGTAGTAATATAGGGAGATTTACCGCCCGGGCAATATTACATATTTAGTGGACAGATTCTAAAGATGGGCAGTTGGAAAAAACACCACGTTTGGCTAGCTGGATGTGTGAGCTTATTTGCATTGTGAAAGCTAAGATAAGAGAAAAGCTGCATTCCAGGCCTTAGAAATTAATGAAGATAATCTTATGCAAGGAAAGAAGGAAGGAAGGAGGAGGATACTTGCAGTTCAAAGAAATTGTGAATTCATAAACAGGTGGGGGTTTGAAATCAGAGAGACAGAGCTGATACATTTATCTGTGGCATTTGGTTTCTCCTAATCTCATGGGAAATATTAAAAACTAGACCCATTGGACTCTCAACATGGTTTCTGCAAAGGCAAATCATGTCTTACTAACTTGTTAGAATTCTTTGAGGGTGTAAATAAATACATAGATAAAGGGGCCCCAGTTGATATTGTATATCTTGACTTTCAAAAGGCTTTTGACAAAGTCCCTCACCAAAGGCTCCTAAAAAAGCTCTCCAGCCACGGAATTAGAGGACAGGTCTTGTCCTGGATTGGTAACTGGCTAAATTGTAGGAAGCAAAGGGTGGCAATAAATGGACAATTCTCCGGATGGAAAGAAGTGAGAAGTGGTGTACCCCAAGGTTCAGTTTTGGGGCCTTTACTTTTTAATTTATTCATCAATGATCTGGATGTAGAAGTTAATAGTGAGGTAGCCAAGTTTGCTGATGACACTAAATTGTTCCGGGTTGTGAAAAGTGAAACTGATTGTCGGGAGCTCCAGAAGGATCTCTCGAAATTGTGTGAGTGGGCAACAAAGTGGCAAATGCATTTTAACCTAAAAAAGTGCAAAGTTATGCACATCGGGGCAAAGAACCCCAATTATACTTACCAACTGATGGAGACCAAACTTTCTGAGACAACCCAAGAAAGGGATCTTATGCGCAGCAGCAGTAAAAAAAGCAAATTCCATGCTTGGCATGATTAGGAAGGGAATCGAAAATAAGTCAGCAAGTGTTGTATTGCCTCTGTACAAATCGATGGTGAGACCACACTTGGAGTACTGTGTACAGTTCTGGTCACCGCACCTCAAGAAGGATATAATGGAACTGGAAAAGGTGCAAAAAAGGGCAACAAGAATGATCAAGGAAATGGAGCGCCTCCCTTATGAAACCAGATTGCAACGCCTTGGTCTCTTCAGCCTTGAAAGACGGCGTTTAAGGGGTGACTTGATCGAAGTGTATAAAATCATGCATGGGATAGAAAAGGTGGATAGAGAAAAATTCTTTTCTCTATCACACAATACCAGGACAGGGGGCACTCCCTAAAGCTCATAGCTAAGAAAGTGAGGACAAATAAAGGGAAATATTTCTTCACCCAGAGAGTCGTTGATTTATGGAATTCACTTCCTGAAGGGGTCGTGACAGCTGTCAGCCTTGACAGCTTCAAGGCAGGGCTAGATAGATTCATGGATGCAAAGTGTATCAGTGGTTATTAAAACGGATGTCCATGTGCCGCCTCTATGTTGGTTGAGGCAGGCAGGATTCCCTTGAGTACCATTTGTTTGGGGGTCAAGGGAAAGGGAGGGTTTTGCCTTCTCTTTCTGCTCAAGATCCCCATGTACATTTGGTGGGCCACTGTGTGACACAGAATGCTGGACTCGATGGGCTTTGGCCTGATTCAGCATGGCTCTTCTTATGTTCTTATGTTCTTATGTTCTCAGGGGTGAGCATGTCCTGGAACGAACCAAAATCTTTGATGATGTCTCAGTATAGAAGCATTGGCTCTTTTGCTTGTATTCCTGAGTTTTTATCCTGAATTGCTGTCTCCTTCCCATTTTTTAGGGTTGATTTAATCTGCGTTCCTTGTTCAGGTATAGACTGCAGGCATTTTCATCTGTCACGAAGTCATTCCTCATTCCATTTCTCCTGTCCCTCCCTCTTCCAGAGAACAGCCCATCTTCACCACCAGAGCACATGTCTTCCAAATTGACCCCACCACCAAGAGGAACTGGGTTCCTGCAAGCAAACAAGCAGTTACTGTTTCCTACTTCTATGACGGCACAAGGAACAGCTATCGAATAATCAGTGTGGATGGAACCAAGGTAACCAGATAACCTCTGGCAGGGCTTGTAGAACTGGGGATACCACTTGGTTGGGGCCGCTCACCCATAATGGAAGTCCCATGTACTAGTCTGCATTAACAGAGGGATAGAATCAAGATCATGTGGAGTGTTAATACTACTTTATAATGTCTTGGTAAGGCCACACATGGAACTTTGCATCCCGTTTTGGTTGCCACAGTGTAAAAAGGATGTTGAGATTCTGGAAAGAGTGCAGAGAAGAGCAACAAAGATGATTAGGGGACTGGAGGCTAAAATATAAGAACAGTTGCAGGAATTGGGTATGTCTAGTTTAATGCAAAGAAGTACTGGGGTGACATGATAGGAGTGTTCCAAAATCTTAGTGGGGGGCCACAAAGAAGAGGGAGTGAAGCTATTTTCCAAGGCGCCTGAAGGCAGGACAAGAAGCAACGGATGGAAACTAACCGAGGGGAGAAGCAACCTAGAACTAAGGAGAAACTTCCTGACAGTTAGAACAATTAACCAGTGGAACAACCTGCCTCCAGAAGCGGTGAATGCTCCAATACTGGAGGTTTTTAAGAAGAGACTGGACAGCCATTTATCTGAAATGGTATAGGATCTCCTGCCTGAACAAGGAGTTGAAGACCTCCAAGGTCCATTTCAACTCTTCTTCTGTTATTCTGTTAGATTGATTAGTTGGAGTTGGAGATTTTAGGAGTCCCAGGAATGTAGACTTAACAGGGAAGTCAAAATGGCATCCCAAAATGATGGTATTGTTGCAAAGAAAACTCCATGGATACACCCCTGTACTAACAAAAGAGTTGCTCGTCTTCAAGGAAACTTCATAATGTCCCATCTAAAGTTGGCACTTAGTCTGAAGTGGATAAAGATAGAGGTGTTTTGTGAGAATGACAGAAGTGGGCTAGATTATTTAGATTAGGCTATCATTATATTGTACATGAAAGGTTGTATAGTATTTATGTGAGTGGTGTTTTTTCTGAATATTATGATTTATATGGCTGAAAGTCTTGTCTGAACATGGTAGTGTACCAAATTAACAAATCAATAAACACATGTGATAAATTGATACAATTTTAAAAAATACAGGGCCAACAATTTTGGGCAGTGGCCCTTGGTAAAGATCTCTGAATGTAGTTTGAAACCATAGTTTGCCCACTGCTGAATCCAGCAACGCCAGGATTATATGGTATTTAGGAAAAATATATAAAGGTGGAACAAGAAGAGTCCATCCGGTTATCTTTTTATTGTAGGACGTTCAAGTTTTGGACAATAGTTATTTGTCTTCTGAACAATTTTGTTTCCAACCTGGGGAGTAAATAGGTTGAGAATTGGTTTCCAGGTTACCTTGGCTAACCAGATGATGCAACCGGTAGGCAATCTCTTAATGCAAAATAACTGTTCAATGTACTTTGGCAGCCAAAATACATCTATTAAAATCAGTAGCATAGGAAGGGATTAAATAAGAATGTTTCTTTCTTGAGAATAGAGTAGAGTAGAGTAGAGTAGAGTAGAGTAGAGTAGAGTAGAGTAGAGTAGAGTAGAGTAGAGTAAAGTAGAGTAGAGTTGAATAGGATAGGATAGGATAGGATAGGATAGGATGGAATAGAATAGAGTAGAGTAGAGTAGAGTAGAGTAGAGTAGAGTAGAGTAGAGTAGAGTAGAGTAGAGTAGAGTAGAGTAGAGTAGAGTAGAGTAGAGTAGAGTAGAGTAGAGTAGAGTAGAGTAGAGTAGAGCTGGAAGGGACCTTGGAGGTCTTCTAGTCCAGCCATCTGCTCAAGCAGGAGAACCTACACTGTCTCAGACAGGTGAATGTCTAGTCTCTTCTTAAAAATCTTTTAGAGAGCAAAGTTTTATCTTGTTGCTGTAGGCATGGGTTTACATTGGCTATTAGCTATAAGGAAAAACCTAATATAGTTATATCTGATTTTAATGGCTGCAGAGCACCTTCCTACATTTGTGAAGAAATGAATGCATTTTCTTCTTGACCAGCCCTTCTCTGGCCTCAGTAGAAGTAGGGAATATTGAAGGACGGACCGTTGAATCAAATATGGAATATCGAAGGAAGCCATGGAGACAGTGAACAAGTGTGTCCATGTGCCTATACTGAATAAAGCCACTGAGGAAGAAGATAGATGAAGACAAGCAGAGCGTAGGGACTAGTTTGAAAATCCGCTTCCTGCGTTTGATATATGATACACAACAGCATGCAGTACTCCTTGACTTAACAACGGTATGTTTAGTGACCATTCAAACTTACAACGGCACTGAAAAAGAGACCGTTTTTCACACTTAACGACCATTGGAGCAGCCCCACGCTCAGGTGATCAAAATTCAGATGCTTGGCAACTGGGTTCTATTTATGACGGTCACAACGTCCAGGGGTCATGCGATCCCCTTGTGCAGCTTTCTGACAAGACAAGTCAATGGGGAATCCAGATTCACTTCACAACCAGGTTAAAATGGGGCCAAACTCGCTCTTGTTTAGCCAAGGAAATTTTGGGCACAGTTGTGATCATAAGTCAAGTAGTTAGAAACACAGCTAGGATCCTTAGCTCTTATCTCAGTGGAGACAGAATCTTCTCTTGAAAGACTTCTTCAACAAAGATGATCAGGGGACTGGAGGCTAAAACCTATAAGGAACGGTTGCTGGAATTGGATATGTCTATCTAGTTTAATGAAGAGAAGGACCAGGGCTGACATGATAGCAGCATTCCAGTATCTCAGGAGTTGCCACAAAGAAGAGGGAGTCAAGCTCTTCTCCAAAGCACCTGAAAGCAGGACAAGAAGCAACGGATGGAAACTAACCAAAGAGAGAAGCAACCTAGAACTAAGGAGAAACTTCCTGACAGTGAGAACAATTAACCAGTGGAACAACCTGCCTCCAGAAGCGGTGAATGCTGCAACACTGGAAGTTTTTAAGAAGAGACTGGACAGCCATTTGTCCGAAATGGTGTAGGGTTTCCTGCCTGAGCAGGGGGTTGGACTAGATGGCCTCCAAGGTCCCTTCCAAATTTATTATTATTATTAATCAGTGGAACAACTTGCCTCCAGAAGTTGTGGGTGGCCCATCACTGGAGGTTTTTAAGAAAGGATTGGACAACCATTTGTCTGAAATGGTATAGGGTTTCCTGCCTGATCAGGGGGTTGGACTAGATGATCTCCAAGGTCCCTTCCAACTTTATTATTATTACTATTACTATTATTATACTATTATTAATAATAATGATAATATTTTCTTCTTCTTCTAGCAAGGCAAGGTGGATTTCCCCACGAGAAGCTTTGTGATGGGGTTGACCTATTCGGGGAGTAACCACCCCAAAGAGGTTTACTTGACCCTTACTATAAATTGGGGCATTTCTAGCCCCATGTAAAGACGTCTCTGTTTCCCCAAACATATTAGGAAGCCATTGCAGAATGAATAAACGTTGCCTTCGTTGCCCATTTTATTATATCTGCTATATTTGTTATTTGTAGTTGTGGATTTTTTTTTAATCTCTCCCACACTGCTGCTTTTATTATTTACAATGTTTGGTGTTATTGCCCCTGTTTTTAATGAATGCATTTACCCACCAGGAAGCTGTGGCTGTTAGGTGGTCTAGAAATCTGTTAAATCCTGCCTTTGTCTTATTAGCTTCAGAGAAGAAGAAGGAAAGCCACAGGACTAATTTGCATGTTGGCTTTAATAATCTCATCCCTAGGTGGTTGTTTAGAAATAGGCAGCAGTAGTGCAAGAAGCAGAGCTGTGTTTGCACATGTCAAAAATGCTTCTGTACATCTTTCTCCTGGTAAGGATTTCAACAACAAGGACTAGAAAAAGAGATTCATATAGGTTTGCATCAAGAAAGAAAGAAAGAAAGAGAGAGAGAGAGAGAGAGAGAGAGAGAGAGAGGGAGGGAGGGAGGGAGGGAGGGAGAGGGAGGTAGGGAGGGGGAGAGAGAGGGAGGGAGGGAGGGAGAGAAGGAGAGGGAGGGAGGGGGAGAGAGAGAGAGGGAGGGGGAGGGAGGGAGAGAGAGAGAGAGAAGAAAGAAAGAAAGAAAAAGAGAGAAAGAAAGAAAGAAAGAAAGGAAAGAAAGAAAGAAAGAAAGAAAGAAAGAAAGAAAGAAAGAAAGAAAGAAAGAAAGAAAGAAAGAAAGAAAGAAAGAAAGAAAGAAATCAGGAAAATTGCATTGGGTGTGAAAGTACCCGATCATGACAATTACTGCACAATGTTAAGAGAAAAGTACAGATCAGCTCATTACAATTAACCTAGATTGGAGTCCCTCTAGAGTAACGGTGACCCAAAAGAATAAAGGTTGACCAAGCATCAGCAGTTCTCGTCTTTTACCTGGAGAGGAATGCAAAAGTTGGGCTGCCGAAGCTTCTCCTTTTGTTGAAATAAGCAACTTGCAAAACTGAAGAGCCTTGACTGGTTTTTGGTTTACTGTAGAACAGGTGGTAGTGCTGTGGTTAGAATGAAGTATTGCAGGCTAATTCTGCCCACTGCCAGGAGTTCGATCCTGACCGGCTGAAGGTTGACTCAGCCTTCCATCCTTCTGAGGTCAATAAAATGAGGACCCAGATTGTTGGGGGCAATTTGCTGATTCTGTAAACCGCTCAGAGAGGGCTATAAAAACACTATGAAGTGCTATTGCCCTTCCTTCCTTCCTTCCTTCCTTCCTTCCTTCCTTCCTTCCTTCCTTCCTTCCTTCCTTCCTTCCTTCCCTCCCTCTCATTGTGGCACAATTCTTAGAATGCAGTATTTATTTTATTTATTTATTTTATTCGGTCTTGTATGCCACTCCTCTCCGGAGACTCGGAGCGGCTAACAACATGTATATAAAACATCAAATTTCAATACAAGTCCAAACAAAAATATCTAAAAACAAACTAACACCCACTCATTTCACCATTCAATCCACAATCATCCCCAGGCCTGCCGGCAGAGGTAAGTTTTAAGGTTTTTACGGAAGGCCAGGAGCGTGGGAGAAACGCGGACTTCAGGAGGCAGTTGGTTCCAGAGGGTGGGCGCAACAGAGAAAGCCCTCCCCCAGGGCCCGCCAGACGACATTGTTTCGCTGACGGGACCCGGAGGAGGCTGACCCTGTGTGCTCTCACCGGTTGTAGGGAAGTATGTGGCAGAAGACAGTATTGCAGGCTAATTCTGCCAATTGCCAGAAGTTCAATCCTGACCGGCTCAAGGTTGACTCAGCCTTCCATCCTTCCGAGGTCGGTAAATATGAGGACCCAGATTGTTGGGAGCAATAGGCTGACTCTATAAACTGCTTAAAGAGGGCTGTAAAGAGCTATGGAGCAGTATATAAGTCTATTGCTATTGCTATTTTAAAAAGTAGGCACAGTATGTCTCTCTGTGCAAAGTCACATTCAACGTGTGTGTGTTTGTACTCTCTTGTACAGTTGCAGTGGCTAGAGGATGTTGAGTTGGCAGGCCTAGGATGTGCCAAGTGAGAATGTGTGAAGACCTTTGGCGGATCAGATTCATCGCCTCCTAGATGGATCTTGTACTTGTGAGCCCTTACTCCCTTTTTTCCTCCTCCTACGTCTCACTTTGTGTACCAGCCACAGCATCTCATTTCTCCAGATGATGGAGGAAGCTCCAGAATATTCTTTCCTTCTGCAAGGACATTTATTGTTCACTGTTATAGTTCACTGGCGTGCTGTGGGAAAAGTGACCAGATTTTCAACCCATAACGGACCTTGTTAGAAGGCAGCATACTAAGATCCTTTCACATCGTACAAGATGTTGAGACTCTAGATTGCAGAGAAGAGCGACCAAGATGATTAGGGGACTGGAGGCTAAATCACATGAAGAATGCTTGCAGGAACTGGGTATGTCTCGTTTAATGAAGAGGAGGCCTAGAGGGAACATGATAGCAGTGTTATCTAAGGGGATGCCAGAAAGAAGAGAGGGTCAACATATTCTCCAAAGCGCCTGAAGGCAGGACAAGAAGCAATGAATGGAAACTAATCAAAGAGAGAAGCAACCTAGAACTGAGGAGAAATTTCCTGACAGCGAGAGGAATCAACCAATGAAATAGCTTGCCTCCAGAAGTTGTGGATGCTCCATTATTGAAGATTTTCAAGAAGAGATTGGACAACTATTTGTCTGAAATGGTATAAGGTCTCCTGCTTGAGAGGGACAGAAGACCTCAGTTGTTCCAGTAATGCCTCTACATTTGTGAATTTCGGGGAGATTGATGCAGAGCAAGTGTGTGAAGGAGAACTGTAGATTTCATTCTTTTCCAAGGCAGATCGTAATGGACCACCTACAGTTCTTCAGCTTGCCTACCTTGATGCAGTTACAGATGGTCCTCGGCTCATGGTTATTTGTTTCATGAGCATTCAGAGTTACACTGATGCTGGGAAAAGTGACTTATGACTGGTCCCCACACTTAACGACTGTGGTCATGTGATCAAAAATGAGACACTTGGCAACCGGTGAGCACCTGACTTTTTACAAAGGTTGCAGGGTCCTGAGGCCATTTGCAACCTTCTCAAGGGGGTTCCTACAAGCAAAGTCAATACAGGAAGTTGTGTTTGGCTAAAGATGGCATGATTTGCTTGACGATCATGGTGATTTGTTGAACAACTGCGACAAAAATGTTGTAAAACCACTTAATAACTGCCTCAGTTAGCGATGGATGTTCTGGTGACAATGATGGTGATAGGTCCAGGACTGAGCTGAATGTGTATTCTCCCTTCAGGTAGCCATGGACATCTACTCCAGGGAGCAGTGGTGACCTATCACCCGTCCTTGGCTTTTAATGACTTCACTTCATTTATTTGTGTTATGAACAGATTCTTGGGGGATGCTGTGAGGCTTCTGTTCTTTCTCTTCTACCAATTCACAGCCTACAGAGGAAACACAGTCTTGCTCTGTCTAGATGTTCTTTCAAAAGATTTCTTTTTAAATTAAATTGTGTCTTATTTCTATTGATTACCCTATTTGGCTGGAGTTCAATATGGCTTCAGTCCTGCTTCTATGTTGTCCTTAATTTGTTTTCCTGGGTTAGTTTTGAGGATTTTTAAAAAATAAAATAAAATAAAATAAATATGCACAGCCATAGAACCCCAGTTCAGCCTTCCCTAATCTTCCCTGATCTCCAGACATGCTGGACTACAACCTCCATCGCCCCCAGTCAGCATGACCAGTTGTCAAACTCAACAACATAGGAGTTGATCTGCTCTCCATTAATTGAATGGAATCAGACGTAAACAAAACCTTATCATTATATTGGCGCATTAAAGCAGTTGTTACATGGTCTGGAAGATCATTCTTGGGAGAGATCCCTAGTGCAACTTTAAAAAAAAAAAAAGTCTGTCAAA
Source organism: Bothrops alternatus (assembly GCA_034064705.1). Lineage (NCBI taxonomy): Eukaryota > Metazoa > Chordata > Lepidosauria > Squamata > Viperidae > Bothrops > Bothrops alternatus. Next base: position 279,148 of record JARGCV010000109.1, read on the forward strand.
TCCTCAAATAGTTTATCTCAGGTTTTATGTTTGGCAGTCAGCAAGCACCACGTGTTTTCATAATAGAAGAAGAGATGTGCTTAAAATGTGGATATAAATAGATGGTTGCTGAGTGTTTGAGAACGTGCACAAGTCCAATGGTGTTGGAGAGGACGGAGATACCGATCTATGTATTTTTAAAACTGATATATGTCTGCTGTGTCCTTGTCACAAACACTGGTTGAATTCTCCCATTGCACTAACTAAGCCTTGATTTGCTTTAACACTAGTACAGTTAGCCTTTGACAGTTCAGTTAGTGACCGGTTCAAGTTACAACGGCACTAAAAAAAAGGGACTTATGACCATTTTTCACACTTAGGACTGTTTCAGCATCCCCATTAGTCCTGTGATTTACATTCCGATGCTTGACAACCGACTCACACTTATGACGGTTGCAGTGTCGCAGTGTCATGTGATCCCCTTTTGTGACATTCTGGCAAGCAAAGTCAGTGGGGGAAGCCAGAATCAGTTAACAACCGTGTTGCTAATTTAACAACACATTTCTCACTTAGCAACATCAGTTTTGGGCTCCATTGTGATCCTAGGTCAAGGGTTACCTGTATATGGAAGAAGCTGCAAAGATATGCTTTTGGTTTTACCAGTTACAACAGCTGCATTCATTTGTTGTTGTTGTTAGTTGCAAAGTTGTGTCCGACCCATCGCGACCCCATGGACAACGTTCCTCCAGGCCTTCCTGCCCTCTACCATCTTCTGGAGTCCATTGAAGCTCACGCCTCCTGCTTCAGGGACTCCCTCCAGCCACCTCATTATTTTCTGTCGTCCCCTTCTTCTCTTGCCCTCCATCTTTCCCAGCATCAGGCTCTTCTCCAGTGAGTCCTTCCTTCTCATTAGGTGGCCAAAGTACTTGAGTTTCCACTTCAGGATCTGGATACAAAATGCTAAACCAAAACCAGTCTGGAGAATTCACATGGATATTTAGTAGATTGTCTGAACCCACCTCCTTTTGATCTTCTTGTCCCTATACCCACATGGGACAAAGTCAGCATGACTTTCTGGAAGCCAGGTCAACCTTATGACCAGGAACTGTTTTGGGATATTGTTTTTAATCCATCCAGTTGCTTAATCAACCAGGACTAATCAAATTCTGGACAACAGCCTAAGCTTTGGGAATAGATGTGGCCTCATTCTCTCTTTTATAGTCTCTGGATTCTCCTCCAATCGGAATTTCCTTAATCGGAGCATGGTCTCTAGTTTGAGGACACGAATCACAGGCAAGCTATCACAGGCAAGTTGAACCAAACCATCGAAGATACAGCTGGCCACCCACCCTCCAGAAATCAAGCAGAAATTTGATTTCTTTCTGATTTGGTCCACCTATTTTGTATGTCTGCCCTATCCAGTGTGGCCTCCCCACCCCCACAATAAGTTGCATGTTGCCCTTGGTCACCGAGAGGTTATTCACACCCGTTGAATCTGTTGTTGTTCCTTCCATTATCCCCAGTCCACAAAAGTCCTGATTTTGTCCCCTTTCAGTTCAAACCCTGATTGCTTTTGACCAGGATCTGTAGCTGTTTGCTCATAATTACAAGAATGGGTGTTGATTTTGCTTCCTCTGCTTTTTTTTTTCCTACTTGCTAAATTTGGTTCCCCTGAATTTTTGAATTTTTTCCTTTTGCAACCCACAGGAAATCTTTTAAAAGCTCCTTCTTGGGCAAACCACTTTGAAGTAACTTTAGGGGGGGGAATTTTTGAAAAAGCAGAGGGTGGCGTTCCCCAAATCACCAGGCTGCCATGCCAAGCATCCCCTAAGCATCTCTTCTTGGTCCATGCTGGCTTTGTGTGTTTTGCTTTTCACACAAAGAGAAGAGAATCAAGAACTCTAAAGGGTGAAACTAGGCTTATGTGAAACCGGGATTTGAGAAGCTATGTTTGTGAGGATCTGAAACACTTCTGAAACCATCAGATGTAATTTTACGGACTTGTGTATTCCTACCGTATGATAGGTACTTTAGATTGCCGGGGTGGATAATATGAACAACAGGGCACTTGGATGGCATCAGTGTTCCTATTTGAGGAGGGGGTCAAAATAAAGAATAAAATTTGAATGCACCACTTCCAATCCTTAAGTGTTCTTTTCATCAGCCAGTAAAAGAGAATCCAGCTGGCTTTTGTGGTCCTCGTTTTGAAGGAAGGAAGGAAGGAAGGAAGGAAGGAAGGAAGGAAGGAAGGAAGGAAGGAAGGAAGGAAGGAAGGAAGGAAGGAAGGAAGGAGGGAGGGAGGGAGGGAGGGAGGGTGGAAGAGAGGGAGGAGAGGAAAGAGAGGAAAGAGAGGAAAGGAAGGAAAGAGGGATGGCCTGCCTTTGTTTTATTTGAGTAAAACATAGATGCTAATGCATTAGATTTGGGCTGGAGAGTTTTTGTTTGGTTTTGTACTATATTGTCATTGTCCTTTGAAATCTATGCAACTGAATAAGGGCCCTTTTTGTTTCAATGCAAGTTTAATAACAGTGGAAGGAGAGTAAATAATGTTTTCAAACTTTTTTTTTTGTATTGACATTGCCTTGGCACAGACCCATTTGCAAACTTGGAAACTTTGCCTCCTCGTTTGGGAGAAAGTGGCAAATTAGCCGGAAGGAGGTGTGGTGGAGCAAATGGTTGGCTTCTCTCTTCTCCAGTAAGCTTTGCATGGCTCCACAGACAGCAATTTCCCTAACTCAAATCTACAGATTTATTCCAGAATTCAGGCCTTCTTCAGCAAAACCACCCCACCATACAACTCTAGAGTCATCTTCAAAGATGCCTTGCCTTGCCTTACCTTGCCCTGTATCAAAATGACAGCATTTTGTTCTCCCTCGTGACTTACTCAGCGTGCACCTACCAGAATGTTTCTTCCTGGAGAGTTATGGGTGATGATAGACAAAATGGGGAAGGAACACTGGTCAGCTTGACTTATGAGATTTTTATTGATTGATGCTAATTTTATGCTGCAGCCCGAGTGTTAGCTTTACAAGATCAAAGGTGGCCTCTTCAGTTCATGCAGCTTGATGTGATGCAATCTATTTCTGGCTATGTTGAGTATGTCTCAGTGGTCAGTGGTTTTTATTTTAGAGTGCTGAATCAGTCACACGTAGTAAAACACAATATGCAATAAATGAGGAATCCTGCAGTGCTCTTAAATTTTGAATGCTGCTGCAGTAATGCATTTCCTAGGTGTTAACTGAGCCAACAACATTACTGTTTAAAATTACCAGTTTTCCTTCTGCCCCAAGAGTGTTCACAATGGCAAGCAAATAAGACAACTTTTTTATGAACACGGCTAAAAAAAATCATCAGTAATGATGAAGCGAACGTTTTGTTGTGGAGTAGCAATTTCATGAAGAATATTTGAGGATAAGATCTTCATCAGTTTGTATGAAAACAAAGCAAGGTCCGACTTCCAAAAAGATATTTAATTTCCAAACCAATCCATTTGTTTCCTTTGTTAAGCCATTTATTAGGGTTCTTTTCCAACTGTGGTTTTCTACAAAGAGAAGTCAGAAGTTGGCAATTGGACCCCTTACCACACAGAAGTATTGTTTCCAGATATAACTATATTCAATCCTGATTCACACATTGTTCTAAGTCAGAGCTTCTCAACCCCAACAACTTTAAGATGTGTGGACTTCAACTCCCAAACTTTCCAGACTGCGGAATTCTGGGAGCTGAAGTGTACACATCTTATACATTGCTGAGGTTGAGAAATATTGCTCTAAGTTGCAGACTGATTTGATCATCATCTGCTTTTTGCAGCTTAATGCAATATGTGAACTTGACCAATGTGGTTGGTAAATCACAGTTTGTGACTTAATTTGTTATGCAAACCAGTCAGTTGGGGTCTAATGTATTTAATAAATTGTGGTTAAGCTCTCGTATTAATCAAATGCCCTTGTCATGTCGTTTTTCACAAGACCTAAAATATTTATACTATAAAACAGAGCAGGAGCTAGGCTCTCTTTCTGTCTCATTTGATTCTCATTTTTTTTAATGGCCAATAAATTGGTTAACACATAGATAAAATGGAAAGCTATTCCAAGAATGCCTCTTAAGTTCTGCTTAAGCCTCAGAAGTGACTTTAGAAAATAACCACAACAGCTGGCTGCAATGCAAAAGGGTGCCCCCGCCAAAAGAAATAAAAACAACAACACAAGTAAAAATGGGCATCAGAGAGCAAACCTCACCAGTTCCTCTTCTGGGAAATGGGTATATTTTGACTGAAGCCTTGCATTTTCTCAGCCCAAACTGCGGGAACTCAATTAAGCAATGAACATATAGTCTAACCAAGCAGGTGCTGAAATTTGGCCAAATAGATACATCCTGGTTGGTTCGGTGCCAGGCCACGGCCAAGGTTTATCTCAAAGAATGAATGTCATTTGTAAATTCCACCTTTCTTTGCCTTTACTCAACTTCACCGAAGGATGCCAGGGAAAACAAATGCGAGCTTTTCTATATTAGTTAGATTTCAAAGGTCAAAAGAGGAACACTTTCTCCTTTCTTGTAGCTTCTGTGATTGCTTACATAGACTATTGTTTGGGGTGGCATACAGTACGGGCATAGTTATGGCTTGACTAGGTGAGCAAGATTGACTTGATCTCCAGGCTTAATGGCTGGACATTTCATTGGAATCAATCCAAGTACCATAGAGCAAAAGAACAAAATTTCCAACTTCTCCAGACCCGATTCTTCAAGTCAGATATTAAGCATGTTGGCGTGGGTGGGAAGCTGGCTTGATTTTTGAGTCACTATATTTAGTTACAATCTTAAGATGGCATTTAGACAGAAGCAGATGTTGTTCGTTAGCCATCTGCTAGCTTGACTTCCTTCTCCCATTTTCTCTTGATGAATACATGGTTGATCGGGAAAGTTGAACACCTTGACCATGAATGAGAGTTGCTTAACCGTGGTGGTACAGTGGCTAGAATATGGTATTGCAGGCTAACTCACTGCCCACAGCCAGGTATTCGATTCTGACCGGCTCAAGGTTGACTCAGCCTTCCATCCTTCCAAGGTTGGTAAAACAAAGACCCAGAGTGTTGGGGGCAATAGAGTGATTCTGTAAACTGCTTAGAGGGGGCTGTAAAGCACTGTAAAGCAGTATATAAGTGTTAATGCTATTGTAGGCTTACTCTGCCCACAGCCAGATGTTCAATCCTGACCAGTTCAAGGTAGACTCAGCCTTTCATCCTTCCAAGGTTGGTAAAATGAGGACCCAGATTGTTGGGGGCAATAGGCTGACTCTGTAAACAGCTTAGAGAGGGCTGTAAAGCACTGTGAAGTGGTATATAAATCTAAGTGCTATTGCTACTGCTATTAGTGCTGCCTCTTAGTAATATTGTCTTGCATGCAATAGTCAATATAATCCCAACATAGAATTCCTTGTTTCCAAATTCCCAATATTGCCTCCTTAAAAAGAATCTGGTTCTCTAAACTTGCTCCCGATCAAATTAACATTCAATTCAAATTGTGTTTGTACAAGTACTTTTGGAGTTTTTATTGTATTTCTTTCCAAAACTTTTACCTTTTTTTACCATGACTTGTGATAAAATGTTCCATCTTTCTTATGGTGCTTTCAGCATTTCTTGTTATATGCTTTGTCTACTGTAACAATCATAGATGGAATCATATACTACCTGTAAAACATTTTGTACCAAGTTTTCCTTAGATTGTAGCTTGGAGTGAATTTTTCCCCATAGTCCTTCATATTGATCCACTGAAATGACACTCTCTAATTGTGTATCTTGTTTATCTTTGAATTTTTAATTCATTCCTTCTTCATGTCATATTTCAGTAGATCATCTTCGTATTTGTTGGTCTTGTGTGTTACAACTTACGATGTAAATACAGGACTTCTACTAAACAGAACCTGCAGCCTAATTTACTGTTGTTTCTTTTTCTTATGTTTTAGCAGAGTTGTGGAAACTGGTATCTGTCTTTCGTTTTCAAACTGCTGCAGATTCTACCTGCATATTCATTTCAAGTGTCGCTTCTACAATGCTCTCAGCAATCTTCTAATTGCTGATTCTTCACTAATAATAATTGCTATTTGTAAAATGATTTTGAGTGGTTGCATAGATGACATACCAACCTGAAAAGGATGGTGTTTTATATGTATTACGGGTCATAATTATAAAAATAGGTCCTTACCAAAGGTCATTTCATGAGAGAATAGTTGGAGGTGAAATTTTAATTGGGACGACTTATATTTTCCAGTGACTCCTTCACAGGATTTGGGACTCTCTGCCAAGGGATGCCTAGCTAATTTCATTTTTGCTTGTACTTCTTTTGCCAATCACAAAGATTCAGGAGTGATGTTGGCCTTTCATGCGCATTCCTGGCTGATCTAGCTTTTTAACTGATACTGCTGCTTCCTCAAATGATACGTTACCCTCTGCGAAATTATATAGTCTTTTATTTCAGATGATAGGGGGCCTTCTGAAGCACCCAAAGTAGGAAGGTATAATCTACATTGATAAATGATTTCCATTTCACCCTGCAATTTAAAAACTCCTAGGGATTAGGGCAGTGGTGGCAAACTTATGGCACGCGTACCAGAGGCGGCACTCAGAGCCCTCTCTGTGGGCACGCACGCCATGCCCTAGAGATGGCAACCATCCTCTTCAACCAGCTGCCCGCTAACTCGCTGAGGTCCCACATGGCCAGATGCATCCAGCACCCATGCGCTTGCTGGCCTCTGTGTGCGGGGGCTGATGGTGTAAGACAGCAGCCACCCCGGCCCCTGCCTCGCTTTGCCCTGTGACATGGCACCCCTACCCTGCCTCACCTCACCCCACAGAACCAGCCTCCTGTCCCTACCACCCCACCCGCCAGAGACCCCTGGATCTCCCCCAACCCTGCCCGGCACCCACAGGCGTCCCTCCCCAGGAGCAACATCGAGCTGGCCATGGCCACCCAGCGGCCCTGACCACTGTAACCACGCCCACCCAGCGGGCCACACCCACCCAGCGGCCATGCCTACCCGGCACCCGGCAATACATAAGTGGGCTTTGGGTTGAAGTTTGGGCACTCGGTCTCTAAAAGGTTCGCCATCACTGGATTAGGGGATCTGAAACCACATCATATTCATTGTGATAATGGGCTTTTGGACTGAATTCCCCTTTGTAAGAAGATAACCAGATATCCAAAACAGAACGAATCTTGCTAAATCTTTCCTTGAAAATTGGAGCTCCACTGTGCCAGGAGCTTCCAGAGCAATAACTGGCAATACATCTGGGAAATGGGAGATGGAGGTGAAAATCCAATAAAGCCTAATGCTTCTGTCATTTATCAACTGTATTAAGCCCCAGAATAGATGGGAGGGCAAGAGTTCTGCTTTGCGGAGTGTAGTGTGGGTTTCTTGGAAATGTTTCTTTGCTGTTCCCTCTGAAAAAGATCTATTGGTATCTTCCTTTTGGCAATGGATAAAAATATGCCATTCTTTTGTATGCTCGTATGGGCAATATATTGGTCAATCTGGAGTTTCACTCAACCGTCAGCATGCATGGGAGGTATTTCTGCCTTCAACGCTAGGCTTTATTTGGCAACATGGAGAATATTTTCTAGAGTATTAAATAAGGAAAAATAACAATAGCACTTAGGCTTATATACCGCTTCACAGTGCTTTACAGCCCTCTCTAAGTGGTTTACAGAGTCAGTATATTGCACCCAACAATCTGGGTCCTCATTTTACTGATCTCCGAAGGATGGAAGGCTGAGTCAACCTTAAGCCAGTCAGGATCGAACTGCAGGCAGTGGGCAGAATTAGTCTGCCATATTGCATTTTTTTTAAAAAAGAAGTTTTATTGTTTTTTTCATTTTACAGACAAGTGCTTACGAAACAACATGGTGGCAGGGCAATCAATTATCCACACAACAAAGTCATACCCATAAAAATCAGATTAAATCATTAAAAAAGAAAAAAAACCTCTCTTTCCCCTCTAATAACATATTATATTCAAACTGATATATTTCAATACAACTAGGCCAATCCTATCAATCCTCAATAACTTTCATCTAAATAGATCCACAAATCCAACTCCTGTATGAAGTTTACTTATTTCAATTAGTATATTCCATATTTCTAATCTAAGTACATAATTAACACTTCGGGAATCTCCCCATTACCTTTTTCCTTAACATATTCAATAAACATTTATTAATATCATTTCTTATTTTTCCCTATTCTTCTTCCATTACAAAGTAACCATCAGTTCTAATGTATATATAAAAAAAGTATATTAGTTCATATCAGAAAAAAAGAACAAAGAACAAAACAGAGCAAAGGTAAAAAAAAAAGAAATACCTTTCTATTTCTATTATACTTTATAATCTAATAATCAATCCCTCAATATCAATATCACATTTCTTTAACCTCCTCAAAGTTACTATATCGAAAACATATTAATACATAGATAAACACCTTATTATTAAGTTCAGGGCTCTTAAGTTCATTATTTGGAAGTATGGTGAACCCAAAGGTGCTGGCTGAGGAATTCTGGGAGTTGAAGTCCACATGTCTTAAAATGGCCAAGTTTGAAGACCCCTGAGCTAGCTTGAGCTGACTCCCTTCGACTTCAACTAATTCTCAATTAATTGGCTCCCAACTATATACATCAGTCCTCTTTACCATCTTTGTTCAGAGAAGGATTAACTGCTCTAAGGCATTCTACAAACATGCCAGGAAATGGCTCATAATTCTCTTTAATACACTTCCCATGTTACCAACAGATGTGCAAAGCCTCAATCGGAACCAACATTCCAGGAAGACATCAAAATGAAGTATATTGCACACCCCCAGCTGCTATAATAATTTCTGTACGTCTCCTGATATGTTCCAAATGACTACATTTGGATGTTTTTCAGTTTTGCTGAAAACAAAGGCAATTGCTTTGCGGTAGTTTGGATGCTATAGGTATATACTTCTTTGGTGCACATTTTTTTTTTAAATAAAGCCTTGTAGCATTCTTAACAAGATGGCATTTTCTGTTTTTGTAGAAATTAGGTTTTTATTGTCCCCTTCTGCTCCTTTTCAGGAAACATGGCAAGACAAGTCGTAAAATGGAGCTAAGCTCACTCAACAAATTTCGCACTTCGCAACATCAATTTTGGATTCAGTTATTTCAGGGTTGTGTTTTCTGTTTGGTCTACCTGGTGAGGCAGACACCTGTGAAGCCTTTCTCCTCTCTGTTGCAGTAGGGGTGCAAAAGATTCCCATCTGATTTGCTGGAGAGCAGCTACTGGATGGTTGATAGTGTAGCCCTGTCCACGCAACACATTGAATCACATGAACTAACCATCTATTTTTAGTTAGCTGTCAAGGTGTCTTTGCAAGAGAGTATTGTTTTGTTTTGTTTTTTCCCACCCTCCTTTCTTACCTTCTTCTCTTTTTTAAAAAAGTTTTTTATTTATAATATAGTTAAAAAAAAGAAAAGATTGGACATGACGTAACATTCCAGTATAAACATTTCTAACAAATTGTTTCTCTTCTTACATTTAGTTCTTTATTTCTATAAGTACATATGTATTTTTTATACAATACCTAATTCATTTCTCTATTTACTAACCTAAGATTATATACATTTCCATCTTAACACTAATCTATAACCCGATTCCCACCAGTAGTAAAATTTGTCCCAGATTTCAAAGTATTCTAATCCACTCTTGTCCTTCAGTTCCATTGTGAGCCTGTCCATTTCAGCGCACGATAGTATTTTATATAATATCTCTTCCTCTGTGGGAGTTTCTTTGTTCTTCCATTATTGTGCAAATGCAGTGTAGCAGCAGTCAAGATGTGCAACATCAAATAGACTATTCCCTTGTCATATTTCTCTATAGTTATGCCCAATAAAAAAAGTTCTGGTTTTAGCTCTATCTCCAACATTAATATTTCTTCCAACCATTTTCTTATCCCATTCCAATAATCATGGGCTTTAGGACATTCCCACCACATATGCTTACCTTCTTCTCTTGAGGGACAGTCAGCTTTACTACTACTACTATTGGCATTAATAATACTACTCAGCCATCCATCTCAACCCCTGGCTAACTAAATGAGGATCCTGAAGTCCTGTCTCATTGTCTGTTGCTGGGGAGATGTGGATGGGGGCAAAATAGACACCAGCTGAACGGAAGCAAGATTGAGGGGCTGTGAATTTGTGGTCCAGCTGGATGCCAAGAACATTTGTCTTTGTAATTCAGTATTGGAAAATCACACTGCCCCAATTAAAGGTTGTCTTCAGAATTCATCTGAATATTTATGCTTTGCAATCAGCTCTTTGGAGGAATCGCTGCTCCTGTGACAACATGCAGGTCTAACGTTCTCGTTCTAATAACGTGTTCTTTGCATGTTGTGTCTGTGTTCCTTTTCAGGTGATCATAAACAGCACCATCACACCTAACATGACTTTCACGAAAACATCCCAGAAGTTTGGCCAGTGGGCTGATAGCAGAGCCAACACTGTTTTTGGCCTAGGTTTTTCGTCTGAGCAGCAACTGACAAAGGTAGGTAAATTACAGTTTCCTTTTTTTTATGTGTTTGGGGGCGGTGGTTATTGTTGGGGTGTTTTTTCCCCCTTTTTTGGGAAGCTCTGCAATAATCTCGCCAAATTAAAAGAACAGACATATGGATCTAGTGGGAGTCTTACTGATCAATTTGAAGTTCTTCCATTTTTTTTCTTAATTAACAAGCAACTTCTCCCTGGGAAGGTGATTAATTTCCTATAATTAGCTGATGGGAAGTGGCTTGTGGGTGGTGCTAATGATCTTTTTTCTATTTTAATTATTTGGGGGATGCCTAATACTCTTATCGCTGCTTTGGGATAATCCGCCCCTTCACATCACTGTAGGTGGGGCTCTTTATTTCTCTAGTCCATCCCAGGACAGATTCATTGGGCTAGACTTGATTATTTTAATTCTTCTCCCTTCAGTGACTACCAACAGAAAACTACCAAGTAGTCTTACTCCTCAAGGGGGGGAGATATTACTTGATTCATTCTTTTAGTTAGATCCCTAGTCCATCTTTCTTCCAAGAACTATCATACTTCATCGGTGAGTGAGGTTTATCTCCTGAAAGCTAACACATTGGACTGAGACCTTGTCCCTGGATGTTTTGTCTTTGGCCATGCTTTTTTTTTTCCTGTATGTTTTGCATAATTGACTGGGTTCAGACACCACACAAAGCTGAGCATCTCAAAACTCCACCCTGACCACCACCACCACCAACAAACATCTCATAGCTTAGCTTCCCCCATCACGGCTTAAAGATGATGTGTTGAAACCAATGAGAATTGACATTAACCATCATCTGCAGGGCTGGCATAATGCCACAGGTAAATTGGCAAGAGAAGAGAAGAGTCCCAACTTTCTGTGGTTTGAGCAGGAAGGGGACAAGGACATAGCACAGAAAGTAAAGCCCATTAGTGATTGTGTGACTGTAGCCTTTTTGAGTGTTGACAAAAGATGTCAAGGAAACATTACCCCTGAATTGTATCTGAAGAGGGATGAGAGGGAAGAAAGGAGAGGAGAGAGAAAAGAGTAAAGGAGGGGAGTAGGAAGGTTGGAGGAGAAGAGGAGAAGTGGGGAGAAAGGGGAGGAGAGTGGTGAAGGAAAGAGAAGAGGAAGAAGAGGGAAGTAGGGAAGAGAAGAAAGGGAGAAAGAAGGTAGAGAAGAAGGAGTGTGGATACGGTGAAAGGGGAAATGGGCGAGCAACACCAAAAGTCATGTGTATGTATTTATTTCATTTTATTAAAAGTATCTTATATATGAATGTAAAAAGAATGTATGTTAACATCTCATAAATATCATGGTATATGTACCGGGGAGAGTTTTGAAAAATAAAAAATTAAAAAAAAAAGATGTCAAGGAAAGATGACTGCAACAGAGCAGTTTGGTAATGAAGAATCTGGTGTTACCTACTTTCCTTTTCTGCTTTGAGACAAAACTCACAGTGCTTGTCCCTGCTCTAAAAGAGGCACTTACCTTGACACACACAGCAAACAGGTTCTGTAAAAAAAAAATGGCAAAGCATTCAGCCATTAACAGCCTGAGGCTGTATTGGCCCCCTTAGTGAAATAATGCCCTTGAGCGTTCTAAGAATTCTCCTTAATCATGCCATTCTCAACCTTGAAAGCTTGAAAGGCAATGAGATATTGGAGCCGAGGCCACATTGCCAGCCAATTCAGCTGCACCTTCCCCTACTTGATGGGTTGGGGAGATCTGGTTATTGCACAGACCAAAACTTTATGGAGTTTGCAGCCTTCCCATGTGTGAATCCGCCCCTGCGTGCCTCAGACTTCCTTCGTTTCCTCTAATTAGGAACAGGGGAGTCACTTTGTGGCTGAACGCATAATGACACCCCCCCTTCCTGGCAATGTTTTTCCATCTTCAACTGTGATGGGAAGAACTGGTGACTATAGTTCATATTTGCACTTATTGTTTTGATTTAATTGAACATGAAATCCATGACATATAGTCAGTGGTCACCTATTTAATAATAATAATAATAAAGTTGGAAGAGACCTTGGAGGTCATCGGGTCTATCCCCCTGCTCAGGCAGGTAACCCTATGCCATTTCGGACAAATGGCTGTCCAGTCTCTTCTTAAAAACTTCCAGTGTTGGAGCATTCACTGCTTCTGGAGGCAGGTTGTTCCACTGGTTAATTGTTCACACTGTCAGGAAGTTTCTCCTTAGTTCTAGGTTGCTTCTCCCCTTGATTAGTTTCCACCCGTTGATTCTTGTCCTGCCTTCAGGCGCTTTGGAGGATAGCTTGACTCTCTCCTCCTCCTCCTCCTCCTCCTCCTCCTCCTCCTCCTCCTCCACCACCACCACCACCACCACCACCACCACCTCTTCTTCTTCTTCTTCTTCTTCTTCTTCTTCTTCTTCTTCTTCTTCTTCTTCTTCTTCTTCTTCTTCTTCTTCTTCTTCTTCTTCTTCTTCTTCTTCTTCTTCTTCTTCTTCTTCTTCTTCTTCTTCTTCTTCTTCTTCTTATTATTATTATTATTATTATTATTATTATTATTATTATTATTATTATTATTATTATTTCCCTCTTCCAAAAAGAAAAGCAGGGCAATTGGTTGATAGTTTTCAGAAGACCCCATGTTGCGCCATTCCAAACAGTCCAAAATTTCAGAAGCAATTTTGAATGCAAAAATATTGACCAGGAGAATCCATGTTTTACTTTGGGGCTGTGTCTGCTCTAGTCCTACTGAAATGGGAGGGGGGGGGACTATGGAATCTCTAATGGAGAGTTGTGGAGTCCTTGATGCTCTCTGAGCTTGGTTGTTTTCTCACAGGCATTTCATTGCCCAACTAGATGTAGTTAAATGCCTGCAAGAAAAGAACCAGGCTGAGAGACCACCAAGGACAGATCAAATTTGAGCTTCTTCTTTATTCCTGTTAGAAGCAACTACAAATTATAAATGCACAACATTCAAGACTGAGTGGGGGAAGGAAGATCAAAGGACAGTCTAAGAAAATGGGGCTATAGAAGATACTCTGTGAATGTGGAGAAGAACAATCCATCTCACATATGGGAAGGTGCATACGATGTCCTTCGATATGTACGATCTCATGCTGGCTACAAATATTCTTTGCTATGAGTAATGGAGAATTCTCAAAAATGTTGAGAAGTAGCAGCTTCCAGAATTCCTTAGGAAAAGTGAGAATTCTTCAAAGTGGGTGAAACGCAGACATTTTCTTCAAGGTATTCTTTCCCTGAGAATTCTGTCTCAAGATTGTGAACTGCAACTCCCATCAGCCCAGCTAACGAAGACAAATACTCCAATATATCAGTTTGGGGAAAGCTGTTGAATAATTTCATTAGTGGGCTGTTTAGTGACTGCGGAACAGAAGTGCAAAGACCTGGATGTTCTCTTAAGAGGTGGAGTTGATCAGTCTCTTAACTGGCTGCCTGTCAATGGGTGTCTTCGGGTCATTGAAATGCAGGCCTGCGATTCAGGGATGGGTGCGCCTCTGCAGTGCGCTTGTGCATATTTACAAAGCCAGTTTGGACTGCAGTACAACATTCTTTCTCATTTTTTCACTGTCGTAAATGGCTTTTCCAGTTTGACTTTGAGGCATGCAACTACGCTATTGACAACTAATTCTTCTTAGGCCCTTAACCAGAACCACTACATTTTTCCCCCCCATTGTTCTCCCCCATCTGAGGCCAATGAGAAAGACAAATAAGCTCTCACCGTTTTGTTTTTCCTCCAGAAAGCCTGAACAAGGCTTCCCATTTCATCTGTGAATGGTTTGTGGTACTTTCCCGAGGGAGTTCATTTCGTTTGGCCTGGCCAATTATGCTGGCGATCCCTCTACTCATTTTTTCATTTTCATTCATTTATTAAACTTTTATACCGCCCCTCTCCTGTAGGACTCGGGGCGGTTTACAGCCAAATTTAAAACACATAACAATGATAAATATTTAAAACTAAATTAAATTTATACCAAGGCTGTCACTAAAAACCAATTAAAATCCCATTCTTAAAACCCTAATTACTAAAAATTTACTTAAGAAACCCGAGGAAATCTAGGCTAGGCCAGCTTGATTGAAGAGATGAGTCTTCAGTTCTCTTCTGAAGGTGCGGAGATCATGACATGTCCGGAGTTCTGGGGGGAGCTCGTTCCACATCGCCGGTGCCCCCACAGAAAAGGCTCTCCTCCTGGGTGCCACCAGCCGACATTGCTTAGCCGATGGCACCCTGAGGAGACCCTCTCTGTGGGAGCGAACTGGTTGGTGGGAGGTATTTTCTGGCAGAAGGCAGTCTTGTAAATAACTGGGCCCTATGCCATGGAGCGCTTTAAAGGTGGTAACCAACACCTTGAAGCGCGCACGGAGGACCACCGGCAACCAGTGCAGCTCGCGCAGGATGGGGGCCGTTCGTGCCAGTTGGAGCCTCCGTGTGCACCTCAAGGGGAGCCCTTACTGTTCTTTTGATGGGTTTCATCTATCGGAACCATGACACTTGTGAAGCGACCCTGTGCGTGGCTACTCGGAAGGAAAGCCCCCTTAGGTTCAAGCGTATTTAACCTGAGAAAATAAAATATGGGTGGTTGCTCGATTCTTCCTTCAAGCGAGAGGTTACCTGAAGGAAATGTGTGATGATTTTTTTAGACACCAGAAGTTGGAACTTGAGGACCTGCTCAAGAGGTTGAAACTATTTCTCAAATTCCTACTAAGGATCTCCTGACAGATCTGGAGATTTTTTTTATAAACGTTCGGAGACTTCAGGTAATGCAGAATGCAGCCGCGCGAGCAGTATTGGGCCTGCCTAGAAATGCCCATATCTTGGCATCACTCCGCGAGCTGCACTGGCTGCCAATTGGTCTCCGAACGCAATTCAAAGTGTTGGTTATGACCTATAAAGCCCTACATGGCATCGGACCAGGTTACTTACGGGACCGTCTGCTGCCCCATGAAACCCAGCGACCGGTTAGGGCCCACAGGGTCGGCCTTCTCCAGGTCCCGTCAGCCAGACAGTGTCGCCTGGCAGGGCCTAGGGGAAGTTGCAGCCCCAGCCCTCTGGAATCAACTCCCCCCGGAGATCTGTATTGCCCCCACCCTCTTCGCCTTTTGCAAATTATTGAAGACCCATCTTTGCCGGCAGGCCTGGGGCAGTTAACATCTTGCCCCTAGCCAGTGTATGTTTGTGTGCATGTTTGTTTGGATGATTGATTTTTTTTAATTAAGGGGTTTTTCTTATAAAGTATTTTAATGTTAGATTTCTATCTATGTTGTGAGCCGCCCTGAGTTCCTGGAATAGGGCGGCATAGAAATCCAATTAATAAAATAAATAAATAAATAAATAAATAAATAAATAAATAAATAAATTGTTTTATTTTTTGAGGAAGATTGCTGTAAGAGACCTCAAAAGTAGTAGAGATATCCGTAGCTACCTAGGGGTCGCAAAAACCTGCCTTCCCACAGCTGTCAAAAGTCACCGCCCGATGAATGTTCAAGATGACCCAGAAGGAAAATGATCAAACATAGGAAAGTGTAATAAGGTCCTTAATGAACCAGTTTCATTTAATTTTAATTATATTGAAACAAGAAAGAGGGCCACTCTGACGCAGCGTCCATTTCTTGCCAGTTGCTGTTTTTTTTTGCGGAGATAATGGTGGTGGGGAAAAATATACCGTAGGATACGTGTTTCTTTTCCCCCTTCTCAAATCTAGCAATAGCTTTTGCTCGATGGATGACACAAATCTTAAGTTTTAAATGTGATCTCAGCCACAGGGTAACTGGAAAGCTAACTGACAAATTATATTCACAGCCAGGATTTATAACTCTGCTTTCAAATGAATATTTATTCCCATTTTCACCCTGCCCTGTTCTAGCCAGGAGAAGGATGCTTTGGTGAAAAATTGGAGGGGTGGAAGGGGGCCACAACCAAAGGGAGGGTGGCAAAAAATAATGATAATGAATGCTTGCAGTTCAGCTGAAACAAAAACATCTTTTTGGTTTCCTTTCTGCATTTTATCTGCTCTTTTATTGCTCTTCCTTCTCTCCTCGCCCCCCCCCCTTTGTCATTTGCTGGGCTAATTGTAGGTTAGTGTGTGGGTGATCATAAAATGATGGGCAGTGGATTAAATCTTGCTTCCTTTGTATTTGTTCTGCGTATTTCTCCTTCTTCCCTTCCTCCCTCCCTCCTCCTCCTCTTCATTTCACCTTCATGTCTTCCCCCACTTTCTCTTCTCCCTCCTCCTTCTTTCTCCTTTCCTCCGTTTCGTCTTCCTCCCCTTTATTTTCAGCTTCATCTCTTCCCTCTTCCTCCCTTCCTCTTCCACTTCTTCTTTCTCCTCCTCCTCCTCCTTTCTTTTTCTCCTCCCATTCGTTTTCACCTTCATCTCTTCCCTCTCCTTCTTTTCCTCTTCTTTCTCCTTCTTTCCCTTCTCCTCTTCACTCCTTCCTCTCTTCCTCTCTCTCTTCTCTTTTTTTTCCTCCTTCTCCTTTGCTGACTAGTTTGGGTAATGAAACATCTGCAAGAAAGCAAACAAGCTCAGAGAGTACCAAGGACTTTGCCTTCTCCTCCTCCTCTCTGCAAACCCCCCTCCCTTATGAGCACTGATGATGTTATCTGGTTGGGTAATGAAATGTCTGCAAGAAAGCCATCAAGCCCAGAGAGCAACAGAGACAGCACAGTCCTCCTTCTCCTTCTCCTTCTCCTTCTCCTTCTCCTTCTCCTTCTCCTTCTCCTTCTCCTTCTCCTTCTCCTTCTCCTTCTCCTTCTCCTTCTCCTTCTCCTTCTCCTTCTCCTTCTCCTTCTCCTTCTCCTTCTCCTTCTCCTTCTCCTCCTCCTCCTCTCTGCAAACCTCCCTACTTATGAGCACTGATGATGTTATCTGGTTGGGTAATGAAATGTCTGCAAGAAAGCCATCAAGCCCAGAGAGCAACAGAGACAGCACAGTCCTCCTTTTCCTTCTCCTTCTCCTTCTCCTTCTCCTTCTCCTTCTCCTTCTCCTTCTCCTTCTCCTTCTCCTTCTCCTTCTCCTTCTCCTTCTCCTTTCCTCCTCCTCCTCCTCCTCCTCCTCCTCCTCCTCTCTGCAAACCTCCCTACTTATGAGCACTGATGGTGTTATCTGGTTGGGTAATGAAATGTCTGCAAAAAAACCACCAAGCCCAGAGAGCATCAGGGACCCTACAGTTCTCCTTCTCCTTCCCTCCTCCTCCTCCTCCCCCTCCTCCCCCTCTCCTTCCTCTCCTTCTCCTCTTTTAAGAAGCTTCAAATTCATTTCAGCAATGTACTGCACACTTGTTTTTGCCTCTCTTCATATTCTTAAAATTAGAATTATGCAGTCTTGGGGCAAAACAGAGGTCTACTGGTATCCATTAGAATACAGCTGGAGAAGCCATTCTTGGACTTTGCATCCAGATGTTATCTTTCAGTAACCCTGTCCTTATTAGTACAAAATCTTATGGCCAAAAACAACAACAACAACAACCCCCGAGAGCGTGCAGTACTCTGTAACTAAAGGTGCTGCTTTCATTCACGGGGGGGGGAGCAGTGTGGCTCCTTGCCAAGTGCCAACAACTGGAAAGAAAATAAGAGTAGGTGTTAATGAACTGCATGGTTTGTAGATTTTCGGGGTAGGAGTGGGAAATAGGACTTGCTGAACAACTACAAGTGTTTTTGCATATAATAAACCATAAACCACGGTTTGTAAGCCGTGAGCTAAGCAAAAGCTGAATGATGGATTAGCTTGTTGGGTGAATTCTTAAAAGCCAGCCAACGCTGTGTTGAAATAGTTGGACTCTAAGGCAGAGGTCCCCTACCTTGGCCACTTTATGACTTGTGGACTTCGATTCCCAGAATTTCTGGGAGTCGAAGTCCACAAGTCATAAAGTGGCCAGGGTTGGGGACCCCTACTCTAAGGTGCTTTAGATCACTTTCTTATAGAGAAACAGAAAGTGCATTTATCTAGCTTTTTCCAATGTCTGAGTATTTTTGTTTTCTTTCCTACTCTTTCCTATTAAGAACATAAGAACCTAAGAAGAGCCCTGCTGAATCAGGCCAAAGCCCATCGAGTCCAGCATTCTGTGTCACACAGTGGCCCACCAATTGTACATGGGCATCTTGAGCAGAAAGAGAAGGCAAAACCCTCCCTTTCCCTTGACCCCCAACAAATGGTACCCAAGGGAATCCTGCCTGCCTCAACCAACATAGAGGCGGCACATGGACATCCGTTTTAATAGCCACCGATACACTTGGCCTCCATGAATCTGTCTGACCCTGCCTTGAAGCTATCAAGGCTGACAGCTGTCACGACCCCTTCTGGAAGTGAATTCCATAAATCAACGACCCTCTGGGTGAAGAAATATTTCCCTTTATTTGTCCTCACTTTCTTACCTATTCTTCATGGAGAAGAATTCAGAATTGGAGCAAGCTAATATGTCTACTAAAGTCCCACCAATAAAGGCCCACCTTTATTGCAGTCTGTGACACCAAGACATAACCCAATATAAAATGCATTTTATTCAACTTCCATAGTTCTAGAATCCCAAAATTAAGGCCACGTTTTGGTCCTTGTGTTCCCATTTTCAGTTTGCTGAGAAATTTCAGGAGGTGAAAGAAGCTGCCCGACTAGCCAGAGATCGGTCACAAGAGAAAATGGAAACTTCCAGTAACCATTCACAAGTAAGTCATGATCTGACACCTGTCTGAAACGATCTAGGGCAGTGGTTCTCAACCTTTTTCAGGTTGAGACCCCACTTGCCCTGCCCATGCGCGGCGCGACCCTGGCGCGCGCGCGTGCACGCGCGTCGGGCTGATCCGCGCATGTGCGGCGCGCGTGACGAAAAGAAAAGAAAAAAACAAAAAACAAAACAAAAAACAAAATGGTGGACTGTGACGGGCCGATCCGCGCATGCACGGTGCGTGCGTGACGGCCTGATCCGCGCATGTGTGGCGCGCGCGCGACGGCCCGAACCGCACATGCGTGGTGCGTGCGCGACAAAAAAACAAAAAACAAAATGGCGGACCGTGGTGTCTGGCAACCCCCGCGAAACGGTCGTTCGACCCCAAATGGGGTCGCGACCCATAGGTTGAGAACCGCTGATCTAGGGTCTCCTATTTAAGCAGGGAGCTGGACTAGAAGACCTCCAAGGTCACTTCCAGCTCTATTCTGATTCTCTTTCTGCTTTCTATTCAAGGATGCGGGGACGACTGATTTGTTATATCAATCTTGCAAAAGGCAAGACTGGCTTTTGACCGAAAGCTTTAAGAGCTTGAAATAAATTTTTAATAATTTAAAATAAAGCATTGGCTGAGAAAAAATAATGATTTCCTGTAGATTGGCTGAGTTTAAACATTGGGCTAAGCTGTTGTTTCCTCAGCAAATTGTGATTTACTGCTCTTGTTTGTGAATGCAGTCTCTGAGTTCTGGACGTCAGAACTGAAGGTAATACTACAACGTATGTAAAAAATCAGGGGCCCTTGGTGCTCTCCGAGCTTGCTGGTTTTCCGGCAGAGATTTTATTAGCCAAACTGGCAAGAAAACATCAGCAAAAAAGAAGAAGAAGAAGAAGAAGAAGAAGAAGAAGAAGAAGAAGAAGAAGAAGCAAGCTCAGAGAGCACCAAGGACCCCTCATTTCAACCCTGAGCTACGAATATTCTCCTTTATTGGCATGTGAAAAATCACAGGAAGAACATGGTTCCTTTTGACTACGAAGAAAGGATCCTATTGGAGCCCTTTAATCCTCCCAGCTCAGATTTAACTCTCCCCATATTAAAAAAAAAAGTTAACATTTCCCAAGGAAAAGATTCTCAATTTGTCCTTCTCTTCCCTTCTCATTTGCATTTCTTTATATACTAGGATTTATTTATTTTTTTAAAAAATGTCACTCTTTTTCTTGGGCTCTGAGTTGGCATGAATACAACCTATGATTTTGCTTAAAAAATCAGTTTGGATTGACAAGAATATTTTTTGAACATATTGTATCGATTCTGAATGCTGGGGGGAAACAAGTTTTCAATTAAGAAATCCGTGAATGCAATATATATAATATATATATAAACAAATATATATATATTTGCAATATATAAACAAATATATATATTTGTTTTCTGAGGTTTTCGCGGGTGTTTGTATGTAGGTCTTTGGTTATTCGGGTTTTCTCCCGCGTAGAATTTGAAGTGTCTTGGTGACGTTTCGACGAAGTCCCATTCGTCATCTTCAGGCTGGTGCTTTCGGCTTCGTGCTTCTAGGAGCACGAAGCTGAAAGCACCAGCCTGAAGATGACGGGCCTGAAAACCTGGCTTTGCCATCTAGACTTGGACCCCAATGAGGGCATCTACCCTGGAGGTGGTTAGTAGATCAGGAGAAGATTCCACCTCCACCTCCTTTATGCAACGGCCCCCTTTTTTTTAAATGTAGTTTGGTGTTCATTTTTAATCTTTTCATTCCTATTGTTGAAGGTTTGCATTTTTTTCATCGATTTACATATGCTGTAAGCCACCCAGACTTGCTTGACAGTGAAGCAGGCAGCACATAAATTGAATAATGAAGATTTTAAAAAAATTAAAATTATTTTAAATAATTATTTTCAGGTATTTTTAAAAAAGTATTTTAACATTTAATACCGAAGATTTTCTGGAATAGCGGGAGGGTGTCCATCTTAAAGGTGAGGACTGGGCTCACTCCAAAGATGGTAGAGGTGCTATTGTATGTTTTGCAACATGATCTAACATGCCAAGAACGAATGCCTCGGTTACGATGGTCCTTCTTCCCCTCTTGAAATCTCGCCATGCAGGAATCTGGCCGTGAAACTCCCTGTTCTACTCGAGCATCCAGCGTGAATGGAACGGATGATGAAAAAGCCTCACATGGGGGTCCTGCTGACGCGCAGCTAAAAATGGAAAACGACAAACTTAAGATTGCCCTGGCCCAGAGGTGAAGCAGTCTTTGTGTCATGACATGAACTATGAATGACTCTTGTGACAAGCTGGTGGCAGCATTAAGAAAGAAAGAAAAAAAAAGAGGGAGAAGGCTACTACTCCTTGCAGCAGCAAATTTGTCCTCTCTTTAAGGATACGTAAAGAGTTCTTTTCTCTTTTGTAAACTTAAAAAGGAAGAGAACGATGATGGTGCTGTTTTTCATGGTTGACCTGGTTGCTTCTCAGCTGAGAGTACATTCCTTGAATTTTACTGAACAAGAGTATATTTCCTTCTTATTTTTTTTAATGTGGATGTAAGAGTTGTCCGAATAGCGAGATGGGTGGTATATCAATTGGATAAATAAATAAAAATGTGTTAGTGAAGAAATGTTTTGCAAAGCTAAAAGGAAGGAAGGAAGGAAGGAAGGAAGGAAGGAAGGAAAGAAGGAAGGAAGGAAGGAAGGAAGGAAGGAAGGAAGGAAAGGAAAGGAAGGAAGGAAAGGGGAAAGGGGAAAGGGGAAAGGGGAAAGGGGAAAGGGGAAAGGGGAAAGGGGAAAGGGGAAAGGGGAAAGGGGAAAGGGGAAAGGGGAAAGGGGAAAGGGGAAAGGGGAAAGGAAAGGAGGGGAGGGGAGGGAAAGGAAAGGAAAGGAAAAAGCCATAACAAAGGAAAAAATATTTAAAGAAGTGATTTTATTGCACTTATAGACCATTAATCTCATTTTCCTCTCTCAAAATTACATAAGGTAGTTCTTTTTTTCCCATATGCATTCCCTTTTAATTGATAAATCCAGAAATCTCCAGCTCACTCTTATCCATCTTCACAAAAAAAAAATGCAAAAAGGATTTCCAGTCTTTCATAAAAAATAGTTGTAGTTTTTCTATCCCTGATCAAATAAATCAAGCTAGCCATTTTTTGCAAGATCTACTCTTTTCACGATCCGCTTCTCCACTGGGTAGAGAGGACATTTCCTCCTGTGGGGGTGGATAAATGGTGCGATCCTAAAAATCAAACAAAACGGTGCAATTGGATCGCATCCATTTTTGCTTTCGATGCCGCTGTTGTAGGGAGATAGTGATAACGGTAACTCTATGATGTGAGCGTGTTCTGAATTATAAAAGTTTCTGCCTGTTCTAAGAGTTTTTGAGGACCAAAGAACATCCAGCATCTGATGGCCACACATGGTGCTAGACAAACCCAACATAGCAAAGTATTTTTTCAATTTGTTTTCAATTTTTGTCCTGGAAGAAGAGTCATGTCTTACATACCGAACGGATTCACACATTTCGCTTCACACCAGTTTTATACAAGTTTAGGGCACGTTTATATACCTCATTCTTTTCAGCCAGAAGTATGTAAAATAATTTACAATGCATAAGGCAAATTGTAGACATGTTTGGATAATGCTGATTCTTTTTGCAGCTTGAGAGGACTAAACAATATTAAATAATCATGACTGTGCCCTCTTTTAATCTGCAAGAGTGTAGGAACGCAACAAAAGGAGGAACTTAATGGCGATGTAATTTATTTTGTTTACCTTGAAAACTCCACTAAATGCAAAGGTGGAATAGGGAGGGGGCATTTGTTCTTTTGCTCCTTCTGAAAAAAAGACAATTAAGCTTGCACTGACAAATTTCAAGAGTGCCTATGTGTATTTTGCCATCCTTAGTACCTCCAATGTGAAGAAATGGGAATCAGAACTACAGACGCTTAGAGAGAGCAATGCAAGACTCACGACGGCACTCCAGGAATCTGCAGCCAGCATAGAACACTGGAAAAAGCAGTTTTCCATTTGCAAAGGCGAAAATGATCAACTGCTTAGTAAGGTACGGGATGTCACAAAATAAAAGCATCTGGGTTTTTTTTTTTTTTGCCATTATTGCTAAGATCCTCATTAAATCTGTTGAGGGTGAAGAGCTTAAAACTCTTTAAAGATGGAGGTTGCTTTTCTTAAGGTGTCCATCAAAATTAAATGGGCAATGATAAATTTTTCATTAGCAATAGTATGTAGACTTATATACCGCCCCCTAGCACCTTAGAGCACTCTCTGAGCATCTTGGCCCCAACAATCTGGGTCCTCATTTTACTGATCTCGAAAGGATGAAATCTGGGTCAACCTTGAGCTCCGTCAGGATTAACCTCCAGGCTATGGGCAGAGTTTGCCTGCAATACTACATTCTAACCACTGTGCCACCAGGACTCATTGTTAGAAGGGATGTTCTGGACCGTATAGCTCTATGTAACCCTAAGTAGAGAGCATGTATCTGTATGTTAGAATATCTGGCATTTATTGGGTTAAGTGCTGTCTCCTTAAGAAATGGATTATGGGAAATGTAGTTTAGCTAGTCAGTCATCCCATGTTAATAGGTCAGTAGTAGGAGGAGCCTCTGAGCTCTTCTCAGGACATACTGGCTACGTGCCCAGTTTGGAATGCCTTTGTTCATCCAGCCTCATGTCTCCTAGCCACACGGCTTGGAGGTCCTATGCCAACATGTGATGCTTATGCAGAAGAAGAGGGGAAAATCCATTATCAATTTACCTGTGGAATGAACCAATATTGCTGAAATATGCTTTTGGACGTATCTCTACATAACTGTGAGTTATTGTTTAGGATTCCCAGAATAAAGCGATATTTTCTGTTTATTCCTCTGAGTTATCTATCTGTCCTGGATAGGACTAAGGCCATCTGTTCTGTCTGGGGCAGAATAAGGGATATAGAGTATATAGTTTTTACAGTTAATGTCGAGCTCATGTGCTAAAACTCCAGCCGATGAGTCTACTTCAAGTACAAAGTTAAAGAGGCCATGTGTTTTCTTTCTTTAAGATTGAGGAGCTGGAAGAACAGTGCAATGAAATCGATAAGGAGCGCGATCGGAACGCACAGCTTAGCAGGCGTCTTCAGGAGCTGGAAACAGAACTTCAGGATAAAGAGTTGGTAAGTAAAGGCCACCCCTGGAATACCACATCCGATTTTAGTCACTACATTACAAAAAAGATGTTAAGACTTTGGAAAAGGTGCAGAGAAGAGCAGCTAAGATGATTAAAGGCCTGGAGACTAAAACATATGAAGAGCGGTTGCAGGATTTGGATATGGCTAGTCTGGAGAACAGAAAGACTAGATTACAAATTTACAGAAAACATTAAAACGTAACAGTTCCTAATCCATTAAGTCACAATAAAAGGCATTAATTATACAATATCTACATATAAAAGCCACTCTCTCAGGGATAATGGAACGTTGTCTTTGGCAATGGTTCCGAAGCACTTCCAGACTTGACAGCAGGGTTGTTCTCTCTCTTTCTTTTTAATCATTATACTTGTACAAAAGACTGAGCTTTTCACCGGAGAATCTCTTCTAAATTTTGTCCTTCCTTTTTCGGGTTTAATCGAGCTCCTGAACACAAGCGCACGGACCAGCAATGTTGTAGGCTTTGGTTAAGAACAATGGCCTGTTATACAGGGAGTCCTGGACCTAACAGCAGTTTGTTTAGTGCCGTTCAAACTCACAAGGGCACTGAAAAAAGTGACTTATGACCATTTTTCAGACTTACAATCGTTGCAGCATCTCCACAATCATATGAATAATTAATAATAATAATAATAATAATAATAATAATAATAATAAGAATAATAATAATAATAATAATAATAATAATAATAATGTTGGAAGGGACCTTGGAGATCATCCAGTCCAATCCCCCTGCTCTGGCAGGAAACCCTACACCATTTCAGACAAATGGCTGTCCAGTCTCTTCTTAAAAACTCCCAGTGTTGGAGCATTCACCGCTTCTGGAGGCAGGTTGTTCCACTGGTTAATTGTTCTAACTACCAGGAAATTTCTCCTTAGTTCTAGGTTGCTTCTCTCCTTGATTCATTTCCATCTGTTGCTTTTTGTCCTGCCTTCAGGCGCCTTGGAGAATAGCTTGACTCCCTCTTCTTTGGGGCAGCCCCTGAGATATTGGAACACTGCTATCGTGTCCCCCCTCGTCCTTCTCTTCATTAAACTAGATGTAGCCAATAATAATATATAATAAACCCCAAATCCAGATGCTTGGCAACCGGCTCGTATTTATGATGGTCGCAGCCGTCCCAGAGTCACATGATCCCTTTGTGTGACCTGACAAGCAAAGCCAATGGAGAAGCCAGATTCACTTAGCAACTGTGTGACTAAGCTAACAACTGCAGGGATTTTCTTCACAATTGGGGCAAGAAAGGTCCCAGAATGGGGCGAAATCCCTTGACAAATGTTTCCACGTAGCGACAGAAATTTTGGGCTCAGTTGTGGCCGCACACCCAATCAGTTCAGACTCTAGAGCAGCGGTTCTCAACCTGTGGGTCGCGACCCCATTTGGAGTCGAACGACCATTTCACGGGGGTCGCCAAACAACGCAGTCCGCCATTTTTCCCCCCTTTTCCCCTCGGCCGGCGTAGGGGGCAGCACCGTACATGCGTGGGGTAGCACCGCGCATGTGCGATGCGGGCCGTCGTGCCGTGCATGCGCAGCGCAGGTCGGGGTCGCGGCCTGAAAAAGGTTGAGAACCGCTGCTCTAGAGGTTGACGCCCAGATTCAAACGTCTTCTGCCCATCAGCTTCAAAGGGAAAAGGAAAACTTTTTTCACCCAGCCTCCTCCACGGGGGACGGCACATAGTATTTTGTAACTCTCCAGACTTGTGAATAGGATGAGCTGCCTTTTCATTTGCTGGCGAGGTTTTGCCCGGCGTTTGCTTCTCCAGCAGCGCCCCCAGGGTTAGCAAGCCCCAGCCAGCGCTAGACAGAAAGCTAATTTTGCCTTTGCAAGACAGAGCTTGTGTGAATTCCCCTTGGAAAGTGTGACAGAGTGGAAGGAGCACCTGTGGACGCTTTCTGAGTGGGGATGCAAGGCCAGGAGGAGAGAACAGCTGGAGAGAGAGAGAGAGAGAGAGAGAAAACAATGTTTTTCCTCTTCAGCTGCAGACTATTTTTTAAAAAATATTTTATTAGATTTTATAAGGGTAGAAGGGTAGAAGGGTTGGGGTAAGGGT
Organism: Bothrops alternatus; assembly: GCA_034064705.1. NCBI lineage: Eukaryota > Metazoa > Chordata > Lepidosauria > Squamata > Viperidae > Bothrops > Bothrops alternatus. The sequence goes on from JARGCV010000109.1 coordinate 305,579, forward strand.
AAGGGTACCTACAATAGTGGGGTTGTACCCCACAAAGAATTCAACGCTTTAGCAAACAGACTATCGTCCGGGTACAAATATTGAATGACAGTAGTTAATATAATACTAAACAATTACGATCACTGATAGTAACAATAATCATAGAAGTAAAGCTTAGTGAGTAAATATCATTCATGTTAAATTTCACAATCCTTTCTCGCTCTAACGTAATGCTAACCGTTGATAAAAAAAAATCCCCATGTTTTAAAATACACTGAATCTACTTTCTCTTTAATCTCTAAAGTTAGTCTATCCATTTCTGCACATTCTAAGATGTTCATGATTATAATCTGATCAGGTGGTACATTTTCATTTTTCCAAAATTGGGCAAATGCAATTCTCGCAGCTGTCAATACATTTAGTATTAAATATTCATTCTCTTTCCCATAATTAAGTCCTAATATGCCTAACAAAAACAGTTCTGGCTTAAATTCTGTCTGTATTTTAGTCATCTTTTCCAGCTGCAGACTATTTTTTATACACTGTCGTGGAATGGGTATGCCTTGAAGACAAGATGGGAAACAATGGGAGATTTCTGAGTTCCCCCTTTTACACCCAAAATCCCCCCTTACAGGAAGCAGAGCCCCCAGCCCTGTGGAGATTAATAAGCAGCAATATAGGCGTATCAAAATGCTCCCTTTGCTAAATCAAGAAATCCTTGCTCTGCCCAATTTGCTTCATTATTCCCCTCCCACAGTGGCCACTGAAAAGAATTCCAAGAGCCAAATTGACCTAGTGGTTAAGGCATCAGGCTGGAAAGCCAGAGACTGAGTTCTAGTCCCGCCTTAGCCATGAAGGCCAGCTGAGTGACCTTGGGCCAATCACTAGGAGACTGTGAGTTCTAGTCCTGCCTTAGCCATGAAAGCCAACTGGATGACTTTGGACCAATCACCAGGAGACTGTGAGTTCTAGTCCCGCCTTAGCCATGAAAGCCAGCTGAGTGACCTTTGGCCAATCACCAGGAGACCATGCATTCTAGTCTCACCATAGCCATGAAAGCCAGCTGGGTGACTTTGAGTCAATCACCAGGAGACCGTGAATTCTAGTCCCACTGTACCCATCAAAACCAATGGGTTGGTTTTGGGCCAGCCTCTCTCTTTCTGCCCAACCCACCACGTAGGATTGTTGCGGTGGGGCAAGTAGGAGGAGGATGTTATGTTGGCGATATTAGCTGCCTTGAGTAGTGTATAAAAATAATGAAGACAGAATATAAATAAATGAAAAAAAAATTATTCCCCAGCCATTTAAAAAATGCTATCTTCTATCTTGCAGTTATAATGCTCATTACTCCCCTGTTAGCTAGTTGACGCTGTTCTCTTGGCTGGTGCTGATTTGCTATTTTTAGAAAGCTTCTCTGGAGCCACTCCATCCAAAAACTGCCCCATTGGTGATGGAGGAACTTTTTCATGAAATCCCCAACTAGTCTGGTTTTCTTGAAGGCTAAGAGTCATCCTATTTTGTATCAAAGTCTTCGCTCACCATGGACTATTTTAATACATTCTTTTCCCCCGCACCACCCAAGGGTAACACAACATTTTAATATATAAATGTATCTATGTATTTGGACTGTTTATTAAAGCAGAAGGTATCATTAAATGTTGAAATTATTGCTATGTTTGCAGTAAAGCACAGCAATAAGACATGTTTTCCCCTTAAGTTAACATTTTAATGATTTATTTCCTTTGACAGTGGAAAGTTCCCCGAACGCTCAGGTGCTAGTGCTTTCTCCTAATGTTTTCGATATATATTTAAGAAAGTGGGAAGGTGAGGGTGTATATGATTATAATTTCATGGCATACACGTTTCTCTAGGAATTGGAAGAGCTACGGAAACAGGGCGAAATTATACCTCAGCTCATGACAGAATGTGAAACGGTTTCTCAGAAATTGCAGGTATGCATAGTAATTAGTCTTTGGTAAAACATGTTGCGGTTTAAATAAAAGATTGCTTCAAACCTACAGCCAATATCTTTTTTTTTTCTTATAGGCAGGAGACAGGGCCAATGATTCATGCTGATATAAGTCAGGAGGGTGAAATTGGCTCTTAGTGAAGCCAATTCCATGGGTAAGGATTGAGAATAGATAGTCCTTTAGGCATTGCTGAGTTATAAGTCCCATCATCCCCACCATTAGCCCTACTGGTTGTGGCTGCTGGTGGTTGCTTGTCATTCATCAATATCTAGAGCAGGGGTCTTCAAACTTGGCCCTTTTATGACTGGTGGACTTCAAGTCCCAGAATTCCTCAGCCAGAATTCTGGGAGTTGAAGTCCACAAGTCATGAAAGGGCCAAGTTTGAAGACCCCTTAACTTGTGGACTTCAAGTCCCAGAATTCCTCAACCAGCGTGCCTGGCTGAGGAATTCTGGGAGTTGAAGTCCACAAGTCATAAAAGGGCCAAGTTTGAAGACCCCTGATCTAGAGGGTTACAGATTCCTCCTCTCTACAAATTCCTCCTCTCTACAAGAAGATATAGCTACAATATGTTCATCTTATTTATACGTATAAGCCATTCTTCCCATTTATGATTTGAAAATGTTCTTCCTGTTTTGAGTGGAAATCACACAAACCGCTAAACTCACAAGGTAATGTCTTGTTCAATCATCAATAGCATGATATCCCACTATATAACATACGAAGAGCAGTTAACAGGAATTGGGTATGTCTAGTCCAGGGGTTGGCAACCTTGGCTCTTTTATGACTCGTGGACTTCAACTCCCAGAATTCCTGAGCCAGCCATGCTGAGGGGAAAGGGAGAGGTTTCCATGCTGAGCCATGCTGACTCAGGAATTCTGGGAATTGAAGTCTACAAGTCATAAAAGAGCCACGGTTGCCTGCCCCTGACCTAGTCTAATGAAAAGAAGGACTAAGGGAGACAGGATAACCGAGTTCCAATATCTGAGGGGGTTCCTTCAAACTTTCTTTCTGTTTTGCCAGGTGACTGAGAAAAGGAATAAAGACCTTGAAGAGAAAGTTAAAACTTTAAGGACGGAAGTAGAAGAGAGCAAACATCGGCAGAACAACCTGAAGACAGAGCTGCAGACTTTTTTAGATGTCCTAGACGGAAAGATAGATGAATTGCAAGATTTTCGGCAAGGACTCTCCAAGCTGAGTGTCGACAATTAGGGGACAGCAACTTTCCCCCACCCCAAAATAGTTGGCGTGTGTGTGTGTGCGTGTATGTGTTTTAAACCTAGGTATATGTTTCTACAAAAAAGTGAAAAGATGGGTGTTCTTCCTTACAATGTGATTTGTACATAGAGGCTAGCAGTGTTTCTCAACCTGGACAATTTTAAGGCATGTGGACTTCAACTCCCAGAATTCCACAGCCAGCATTGCTGGCTGTGGAATTCTGGGAATTGAAGTCCACGTGCCTTAAAATTGTCCAGGTTGAGAAACACTGGGCTAAAGACTTTTTTTTTCAACTTCTTTTTTTTCCGTTCTAAAAATTGCTCCTTGCTTCTTCCTTCCTTTCTTTAAGAAAGAGATGACAACTTTTTTTTTAGATCTTACTGTTTTAGCCCATTCTGGGTTTGTAAGCAAATGGTGGGAGGGGGGAGTTCTCTTGTCTCTGAACCTCAGTTTACCTTAATGTAAAATTGCAGTTGTAGTGGGTGTTGTATGGAGATTTTGATTTAAGGCCTGCTGCAACTGTAGCATTTCCAAAATGCTCAGCTGCTGCCCATGTATGCCTCATTTTATGGTGCAGGCAGCAGTGAAGATGGAACAGAGATTTTAGGAGCAAGCACATAGCTCCCCTTCTCTTCCTTCTCCTCCTCTTCTCCTTCTCCTCCTCTTCCTCCTCCTTCTCCTTTCTTCTCTTTCTCCTCCGCATCCTTGAAATACCTGTGATGCCTTTTTCTAGAGGATTTGCCATGTTCAATGTGCACTTAACCCCACCCCACCCCACCCTTTTTTTTTAGATTGCAACACATTAAGTGAAGGTTCCCCTGTCACTTTTGGCAGAACGAATGTGCACTTTATGAGGTCCTTGGTGAGTTTTTTCTAAAAATGTGGATGATATGTTAGCTATTACAGTATAGAGAAATTGGACGTCTTTTAACACATCCCCCAAAATAATGAGGGTGGGACCAAAAGGTGCCCTACGGGAGTAGCCCGGTAGCCACTGTCTATCACAAGAGGTTGGAGCAGAACTTTTGTATTCAGCATAGATGCATTTATTTTAAAACACTCATGAGCTCCCTAGGCTTGTAACAAGTAGATTTACTCACGATGATCTGCAATATAGAATAAACATCACAGCAACAAAATGATAGGAGCCAGGTAAAATAAGGTGTAAAATTGAGCATTGGTTCAAAGTACTACCGTAATTCTGGATGAGGTTTTATTTAAAAAAAATATATTGGATTTTATGTGGTGGCCTAATAAACGGGGTGAGAAGATATGAGACTTGAACATTTCTAGGTTTTCCAATATGAAGAAGACAGAAATTTGGCTCTTTCACATTTGGGCTTCCATCCTTGTTGACTTCCATTTTTGCTAGAAGAACTCGTTCTGCAGAAGACATAAAAGTCCTTTTTTGCAAAAGCCCACAGTGACTTTGGATTTCCCAGTTCTCCTTGAAACAACCTGTATTGAAAGCACTCCCCCCCCCTTTGGAAATGTCAGCTAGGCATGTTCCTTTGAAAGCAATTATAAATAAGGTTCAGCTGAAGGGGAAGGAAGTTTTTAAAAAGTTGTTTCATTTAAAAAAAACTTTCCCATCAATTGTCTCAGCCATCATAGGCTTTCTATCGTTATTAGGTATCTGGATTTATACTGGGAACACATGACTTTTCTTTAAGAGACTGGTGTTTGTCACATTGATTTGCTTTGACGAGTTTTTGGAATAGGGCGGCATAGAAATTGAATTAAATAAATAAATAATAAATAAATTGCAATCTGGGTTAGATTATTTATAAAGTTGGCTTAAATATTTATGACCTATTCAGGAGGAATAAAGTCTCATAGGTGAGAAATGGCACTCTAAGGCATCAGATAAAGAGCATTAGGAATATGCAGCTAATAATAACAACAGTCAGTCTGTAGAGGGGAAACGAGATTCTAAGCCGCTTATTTAAATATCCTCATAGATCACAGAATCATTTTATAGTTTGACATATTCTTGTGATCAGGCCAGGCTGATCGGAAAGCAGCTTTTAAAAACAAGGTGCCTAATAATTGAAAAAAAATGTTTATATGTGTATATCTGCATTTCTTTTTCCTTATTCTTTAGATTATTCCTTGTTTGGGGTAATGTACAACCTTCCCTTGTTTTAAGATTAAGCCAGATTTTCTGTACAAGCAGAGGAATCAAAGGAGCACAGATTCTTAGGAATGCAGGTAGTCCTTGACTTACGACCACAACTGAGCACAAAATTTATATTGCTAAGTGAAACAGTTGTGAATGAATCAGTCTTCCCCATTGACTCTGCTTGTCAGAAGGTCATAAAAAGAGATCATGTGATTCCAAGACGCTGCAACCGTCATAATATGAGTCATTGGTCAAGCATCTGAATTTTGATGGCGTGACCCAGGGGATGCTGCAACGGTCGTAAGTCTGAAAAGGGGTCACAAGTCCCTTTTCCCAGTGAATGGTCACTAAAGAAATGGCTGTAAGTCGAGGACTATGTGTTACGTCTAGAAATATCAGTGAAATATCAGATGATCTGTGTCACCCTTTAGCTCAGCGGTTCTCAACCTATGGGTCGCGACCCCATTTGGGGTCGAACGACCGTTTCGCGGGGGTCACCGGACACCGCGGTCCGCCATTTTGTTTTTTTGTTTGTTTGTTTTTTTGTTTTTTTCATCGCGCGCGCGCCGCGCATGTGAGGTTCGGGCCATCACGCGCGTGCCGCGCATGCGTGGATCGGCCCGTCGCGGTCCACCATTTTGTTTTTGTTTTTTTTTGTGTTTTTGTGTTTTTTTGTTTTTTTTTGTCACGCGCTGCGCATGCACGGATCGGCCCGACGCGCGTGCGCGCCGGGGTCGCACCGTGCATGGGCGGGGCAAGTGGGGTCTCAACCTGAAAAAGGTTGAGAACCACCGCTTTAGCTTGACTCAATTCAAATTGCTGGGTGGCTTCTATGATTTAGGCCCATGAATGGATGAATTACCTGATTTTCCAATACTGGTTAGCAATAATTTTATTTAGCCATAGCTTATCCAAGAAGATAGGATTGTTGGGAGAAATAAGGTGCACGCTGAATTCTCAATCCCGCACAATTTGTCTTGAGTAAGTTGCCTTCGGGAGCAACAGTGCAGTCCAAATCCTGGGAAAAGCAACCACTTCCATCTTTTTTTTTTTTTTGTGGTATATTTTAAAATTGTGTTTTCATACGGAACGTATTAGCTTAAGGAAGTACTACATCCCTTCCTGGTAATTCGCAAAGACGGGAAGATTTTAAGATGATCCCGAATGTTTAGACGTTATTATGGGGAGCCTTTGACTTACAACTGCAATTAGGACTGGAGTTTCCGTTGCTAAGAGATGCAGCCATTAAGCGAATCACACCCAGTTTTATGACCTTTTTTTACCACAGATGCTAAGCTGCTTGGTTGTTAACCGAGTAATGTCATTAAGCGAATCTGGCTTTCCAAATTGACTTTCCTTGTCAGAAGCTCCTTGGGAAGGTCACACCTGGTGACCCAGGATGCTGCAGCCTTTGTAAAATACATGCCAGTTGCCATGTTCCCAAGACCACAGGCATAACTAGGGGGACTCGGTGTAAGTCACTGTTTTCAGTGTTACTTTATTTTGCTTTACTTTATTTTGACTTATATGCCGCCCTTCTCCTCAGACTCAGGGAGGCTCACAGCAAATAATACAAGTACAAAATATAAATTAGTTAAAATAATAATATACGATATAAAAAACAATAAAACTATACCCACTCATACAACATACAGTCCCAATCAAAGGCCCAGGGGCAGAGCGCAGCTCACAAGCCCCAAGCCTGTCTGCATAGATGTGTTTTTAAAAGTTTTCGGAAAGCTAGGAGGGAAGGAGCAGTACGAACCTCTGAGGGAAGTTGATTCCAGAGGGCTGGGGCAGCAACAGAGAAGGCCCTTGCCCTAGGTCCTGCCAAACGGCATTGTGTAACAGACGGGACCTGTAGGAGGCCAGCCCTATGCGCCCTAACCGCTCGCTGGGATTTATGAGGCAGAAGACGGTCCCGCAAGTATCCTGGCCCATTGCCATATAGGGCTTTATAGGTCATAACCAACACTTTGAATTGTGTTCGGAGACCAATTGGCAGCCAATGCAGCTCACGGAGGGCTGGAGTGACATGAGCATGTCTTGGGAGACCCAAGACGGCTCACGCGGCCGCATTCTGAACCACCTGCAGTCTCCGGACATTCTTCAAAGGTTGCCCCACGTAGAGAGCATTACAGTAGTCAAGTCTCGAGGTGACAAGGGCGACTGTGACTGTGAGGAGTGACTCCCGGTCCAAATAGGGCTGCAACTGACGCACCAGGCGAACCTGGGCGAAAGCCCCCCTCGCCACAGCCGAAAGATGGTATTCTAAACTTAGCTGTGGATCGAGGAGGACACCCAAGTTGTGAACCCTCTCCGACGGGGACAAGACTTCCCCGCCCAGGGTAATGGATGGACAGATGGAATTGTCCTTGGGACAAGTGTTGTTGTAACTTCAGTCACTAAATGTCAGTCAAGGACTCCCTGTATATAACTTTAGTCATCCATTTAGAACATGCTTCCCTTTTTACTGCTCAGAATAAAGTTTAGTAAAGGGCAAATTGACAGATGATCAGGGGAAATGCTATTGAATAAAGTGTATTTTTATCCAGATATATAAAATATGGTTAATCAACCTGAAGAAATTATTTCAGGCTTATTGGAGTGAAATTGTCTTACCTTGTTATCTGTTTGCTGTAAGCAACGGTGGGTTTTTGGGGTTTTTTTTTCTATTTCCATGTTAATTAATTTTCAGCACAGACTGATCTCTGAATTTCCTACAGTAGCAGTAAATCCTGGGGTTTTATATATATATATATTTGAAAAAAGCAAAATTTAAAACAAAAAATATATGACCTTTTGTGATTTTTATCTGATTTTATTGTATCATAGAGTTGGCTATGTAAATATATATCTATATAGTTTTAAGTTAAAAAACAAACAAACAAACAAACCAAACTCGTATATTTATTCTGTTCTGGTTTAATCACTTTTCAATTTCCCGAATTACACATTCTTGGTTTAGCACAAGTTGGGGAAATTTTCTCTTCTTCCTAGGAACTCTAAACTAGGGTTTAAACAGTTGCTGTAATATAGAACACACCTGAAGAGAGATGAATGCTGCGTTTTCTTCTCCCTGGAAATATTCTTCTTCGCCATAAGCAGCTCCTTTGCAGGAAAATAACCATTTGATGGAAGGAACTTTTAGAGGGAGGATCTGTGAGTCTCTGATTATCCAGTCTGTTAGGAACAAACATACAACCACAGCTAAGACCACAATTTCCATTGCTAAGCAAAGGGGTTGTTAAATGAATCGTGTGGTCGTTAAACAAATCCAGCCTCCTCCATTAATGTTGCTTGTCAGAAGCCAGCTAGGAAAGTGGCCAATGGCCATCACATCATAAATACATACCAGTTGTCAAGCGCTCCTAACAGCCATAAGGGCAAAGGCTGGTCATAAATTCATTTGTATTCAGTGCTGCTGTAACTTCAACAGTTTCCTAAACAAATGATGGTAAGTAGAGCATTGTCTGTGTACAAAAGGCGAAAAGAAAATACCTAAATTAAAGTTAGCTATATGTCCATCCTTTTCGCAGAGGGAGACGTTCCTCAATCTGGGACTGCCAACGTGGAGAAGGGGTAGGAGGGAGACCCAGGTAGCAGCTTACTGCCAGCCATAGAAATGAGTTTTTCCCTCGCCCACTCATTAACCAGGTTGATGTCGTGATGAAAGTCCTAGACCAGGAGGGAGAAGTCTCAGGTGCCACCCTTAGCTGCAGAAACTCCAGGGTGGTTTTGCATCTGTTGCTCTTTCAGCCTCAAAGCTGGTGACCATCCAGTCAGAGCTGAAGAAGCTTCTTGGGTGAGAAGCGAAACACCTTCAAAGAACAACAAGAAAGTCCAGTTGCTTCCTGAAAAAGCATCTTTGGGACAACCTGCACCTGGATGACTGAGAATCTCCACAGACCTTTAGATCAATTGTACTTTTCTGAGTCCAGCCTACCACTCAAGGTTTCTCTCATAGGAAAAACGTTTTGTAGTAGATGTCTATCAATCAATCAATCAATCAATCAATCAATCAATCAATCAATCAATCACACTTCTTAACTGCCCACCTTCCTCACAGAAGGGATCTATATGGTTAGCATTGCAATCTTTAAGATTACCAAGACTTTCAAGAAGTCCTCTGTTTTTCTTGGCCCAAATTGTTTTAGCAGGCTGCTTGCCAACGCAGGGAATTCTCTAGGAGTCTGAAAGGGGTTTTAATTAACCATGGCATAAAATCTTTTAGTTCTCCTTTCCCATCCCTGAAGTTTCCTAGCAAATGAAGATGTGATTCAAAGGTTCTGTATCCTGTCATGTGGGCTGTGCGCCGAAGGCAGACTAATAAGCAGCTGGAATTTAAGTTTGCCAAAAAAAACAACAACCCCAAAACAGTTGTCAAGAGAGAGATTGGATTTTGTGCGGTAAGTACCGTGTTTTGTTGGCTAAAATTTCATTCTGATCCCACTCTTCCCAAACTTTAGGGCGATGGGGACAATTGCACCATCGTTCACAACCGTTTGTGAATTCAGTGAGTGTTGAGATTGTCTAAAACACATTGTATCATAGCTATACAAACGTGTGTGGTTGTGTCAAGTTCTTGGGTCAAGTTCTAATCAGCGGTGTATATGCCTATATCTGGACCACATGATTTTTAGGATCTGAAATAATCATTGTGTAGAAATCTACAACCCGAGCTCTTTTGTGAAAAAGTATACAATGGAGGACTATGCTGCTCTTTGACATCATAGCTTACTGTTTTTATTTTAACCGGGGGTGTTTTTATTAAGTTATGTCTAAATCCATAATAAAGATTTGCTCTTGTACATGCAGGCAACAGAGTTTCGTACCCTGAATTACATTTTTTAAAAAAAATTATAAACAAAGCTGAAAGTACAAGTTGTTCCTTTGATCATCAATAGCTGTGATGGTTAGTGATAATGTAAATAGGCTGGCATATTTCACTGGACAAGATCTGTAAATTATTTACTATTAGCTGCCTTTCCCTACAATTTCATAACTTTTCTTCAAACCTACTTACTTTTATTTTTTTTAGTAAAAAAATATTCCTTGGCAATAAACCAAATTGTACTCCTAAATGTTGAGCAGGTTGTGATCTGATTCCCTAATCTTGATTTGGAAACATAGAGATATATTTCTTGATTTGACATAGCTTCAACTGCCCCTGGGAAAAATGAACAGGCGTACCCTGAGGCCTACAAGGCTGGTTGAACTATATCTCCCAGTGTCTGGCACGATCAGTCTTGCTAGTTAGAGTGGCTGAAAGTTGTATTCCCCAGTAATGTCAGGGAGACAGGAATGCACTGTGTCCCCATTTATTTATTTTATTTATTATTTTGACTTATATGCCACCCTTCTCCCCAGACTCAGGGCGGCTCACAGCAAATAATACAAGTACAAAAATATAAATCAATTAAAATAGTAGTATACAATATAAAAAACTATAAAACTGTTCCCACTCATACAACATACAGTCCCAATCAAAGGCCCAGGGGCAGAGCGGAGCTCAGACGCCCCAAGCCTGTCTGTAAAATTGAGCTTAACATTATTCTTTAAGAGAAACGAAATCCTCGCCAGTGTGATGTGTGCTGGGAAGTGCTTTCAAATTTCATTCCAGATGTCCCCAAGGTATGGAGGCACAATGCAATGTGTAGTTGTCTATGTTTACAAGCCTTCCCTGCAAATGTGGCGGTGGCCCTTAGCACATCCTGAAAGCCATTCTCTGCCATTTCTCCCTGCCAAATGTTGCGTGGTTGAGAGTTGGCATCTTAGCGTCCCTAAGTGCTGCATGCCTAGCTGGGGTTTCCACATCACTTATTTGGGTGTGATGACAAAAGAGAGTTGGAAATGCTTTTTTCCCTTCACTTGGTGCCCACTGGCCTCTTTTCTTGCATCAAGCATCTTCTCGCTGCTGTCACCAAGTCAGCAATCACCTTGGGGGGAAACACCAGATAAGGAAAAACCCCCTAAAGGGTTCAAATTGGAGAGCACTGCAGGAGGAATCCAGGCAACCACTGTTGCTATGGCTACACACTATTGGGTGATGGTGTAGGCCTCAGGAACAGTTCTGAAACTGTCTCCTAATTATAGGATGCCAAGTCACCCCCTCAGAGCAACAGCTACTCAGTAAGTTTGACAGAAGAAGTCTCTCCCTTGGAAAGGCTAAACAGCTGCAAGGCAGAAGCCCTGCTCTCCAAACCACTCACATCTTTCATGAAATGGATGTGTCATTGGAGATGACCCAACAGCCATACAGCCAGACACACAGTTTGCAAAACTATGCTCCCGGGTTGCTTTTTCTCTCTGGAGTGGGCATATTCCTTTTCCATCCCAGCCACAGAGGTATACATCATTTGGAGAAGTCCCAAGAGCTGTGGTGAGGTAGAAGAAGTGGACCTATGCTAGCCACAGTTGTCGTTAGTTGCGAAGTCGTGTCCGACCCATCGCCAACCCATGGACAACGTTCCTCCAGGCCTTCCTGTCCTCTACCATCTTCTGGAGTCCATTGAAGCTCACGCCTCCTGCTTCAGTGATTCCATCCAGCCAGCTCATTCTCTGTCGTCCCCTTCTTCTATTGCCCTCCATCTTTCCCAGCATCAGGCTCTTCTCCAGTGAGTCCTTCCTTCTCATTAGGTGGCCAAAGTACTTGAGTTTCAACTTCAGGATCTGGCCTTCTAAAGAGCAGTTGGGGTTGATCTCTTCTAGGACTGACTGGTTTGATCACCTTGCAGTCCAGGGGACTCGCAGGAGTCTTCTCCAGCACCAGAGTTCAAAGACCTCCATTCTTTGGCACTCAGCCTTTCTTATGGTCCAACTTTCACAGTCATGCATTGCAACTGGGAAAACCATGGCCTTGACTGTACATACTTTTGTCGGCAGGGTGATGTCCCTGCTTTTAAGTATGCTGTCTAGATTTGCCATAGCTTGCCTCCCCAGGAGCTAGCCACAGGGTCAGGTCTAAAAACCGAGTTCAGTCCGCAGCTCTGATCAAGTCGCATCCTAGCGCCAGAGTTCACTGAATTCCTAGTTTGCACACAAGCACTACGGGGGGGAGGGAAACCAGAACTCCAAACCAAATGATATTCAGGTTGTTCTGTGCCTCCCGATCAATTATAGCTTTTTAGAAAGGGCTTCTCGCTGTGTACTCCGATGCTAATTTTAATTGTCTTATTGGGAAGAGGAGGTGGAAGAAGCTGTGTAGGTGAAGAGAGCAGAGTAGCTGATAATTTGCAGTGGCTTCTTCTACAGCTCTGGGCCACTGTTATTGGAGCTAGTCTGAAGAGCCAGTCAGGGCTGCCATGACTCACCCTTTAATGATATTGATTGGCACTAGCGCCAGCTGTAGCTTTGTAATGAAGGGCAGGAAAGATCGGGTCCCTACCTGACAAGACTCAAAATCCTCTTCCTCCCACTTTGGAGCCCAAATGCACCTAAGCACCAAATAGGGTAGCCTCTCCAGGATTAACCCCCTTTCTTAGAGCTTTTGTGATAAGTAGTCCATTTTGTCATATTGCTTTTTCTTGTTTTCTTGCAGAAAGGAGGGCCCTCTTGCCCATGTGGGTTTCCTGTGGCTGCCTAAGTGGGCCTGAGGTGTCCGCTGACTTCACACGTCATTATAGTCCATCCACTTTACCTTTTGTTTAAAAGCTACTCTCTTTGTAAATGGATATGTGCTGCTTTCACTTGATAGGCATCACTGAGACAGGAAAGAGGCATATTTCCTTCCCCAGGAGCAGGCAGTCTGCTTCACTGCTAATCCATTCCTGCTGTGAGGAGTTATTTCTAATCCTGTCTTAGCTATTTCTAAGACCTGCAACAGGAAGAAGCCTTCAGAATCTCTTTTAACCTTGGTGTTGGTGCAGATTCCCATGCAAAAACTGGTTAGGGATGACCCACGACTGGAGCTGGTTTAAAAAGAGACTGGGCAACCATTTGTCTGAAATGGTATAGGGTTTCCTGCTTCAGCAGGGCTTGGACTAGAACAGAGGTCCCCAACCTTTTGGACACCAGGGACCGGTTCCATGGAGAAAGGATTTTCTGCGGACCGGTGGGTACGTGGTTTGTGTGCTGCCTGCGTCCCATGGATGGGGCTTTGCTTGTTTGTGTGGACCAGTTGCTGGCATGGTACCGGTCCATGGACCGGGGATTGGGGACCCCTGGACTAGAAGACCTTCAAGGTCCTGTCCAACTCTGTTATTCTGGAGTAAGAAACAACCAGACACAAAGATAGTTTCTCCCTATCACTATCACCCTGTTAAACAACTATTTCCCACAACACTGTCTATGCCCTGGGATGTCAAACAACCTAGAAGGGCTGAATTACTTACTTACCTTCTCATCTGTCCTATTTCTTTAGATTCTTATGACTATAACTTGTTATACCTCATGATTTATGTTGATTGCTTTTATTTAGTATCCTACTGTGATTTATGTTGATTGCTTTAGAATAGGATAGAACAGAGTAGAGTAGAGTGGAGTGGAGTGGAATGGAATGGAATGGAATGGAATGGAATGGAATAGAATAGAACAGAACAGAACAGAACAGAACAGAACAGAACAGAACAGAACAGAACAGAACAGAACAGAACAGAACAGAACAGAATAGAATAGAATAGAATAGAATAGAATAGAATAGAATAGAATGAGATCTTGAAGGTCTTCTAGTCCAGCCCCCTGCTCAAGCAGAAGAACCTATACCGTCTCAGACAAGTGACTATCTTTTTAAAAATCTCCAGTGATGGAGCACCACGATTTCTGAAGGCAAAGCTGTTCCACTGGTTGATTGTCCTCACTGTCAGGAAGTTTCTCCTTAATTCCAGGTTGCTTCTCTCCTTGACCAGTTTCCAACCATTGTTTCTCGTCCTTCTCTCTGATGCTCTGGTGAACGTGACCCGCTCTGCCTTGTGGCAGTCCCTCAGATACTGGAACACTGCTATCATGTCTCCCGTTTCTCCTTTTCTTTAGACTAGCCAATTCCACGTTCCGCAGCCATTCTTCATACGTTTTGGTCTCTAGGCCTTTAGTATCCTATGACTATCACTGAATATTATATCTATAATTTACGATTTGTATTTTATGATTATGATTATCCCTTGTTGCTTGCATGTACATGGAGCTTATGCACCAGAGACAAATTCCTTGTGTGTGTCCAGTCACACTTGACCAATAAAGAATTCTAGAAATCGCTGCCAGTGGAGCCACCTTTAGCAGACCCACTTCTAGTTTTAGAAATTAGGTGAAGATTTTTCAAGCTTAATCAAATGTTTTAGTGATTAGAAGACCAATATCTTTGTGAAATGTTCTGCCCGTGGTCTGATCTTTCGTAACTATTTTCGTTCTTTAGGTTTCAGTTTAGATTTCCCGTACTTTATTCTAGAATTATTCAGAGCCGTCCAGAGTTGCCTCGAACTGCTAATGGGAGGTATACAAATTTAATAACTAATAATAAAAAATTAATAATTACAGTAACCACTATTCAGAAGCTGTGTCTAAAGCCAAGATTGGGAGCTTAGACTGGATGTGATGCTTCATGAAATAATAAAAACAATGATAACCTGGGCAGACATTTGTTTTTCTTCAAGTGACGCTGAACTGGAGATTACACCATTTTTAAATTACTACATCTCTCATTAGGAGCACAGTATTAATATTTCTTTACTAAATATATATTCAGAGAAATGGGGCAGTTGAAATTCTAAGGGTCATCCAGAAAGTATGGAACAAAATTGCTTTTTTAAATGGTCTAATGCTCATATTACTTTGTCTGCCTCCTGTTATGATTAATTCAGTATCTTTGCCTAGTATTTCTGTTGAGGTGGTTAAATAAGGCTAACGTTTGTTCTGTATTCTCTGCTTTAGCTAGGATGTGTTTCCTAACAAAGATGATTATTTTTCCCCTCAGAGTTGGAGAAATGATTTACGTTCTTCATAACTCCCTTCCCAACGTTGCCACTGATTTTTTTTATTTTTATTTTTAAATCCCTGATCTTCCAGCAGGACATTATGAAGACTTTCTGCCTCTGCAGAGTTTTGGAAATACCAAAATGGAGAAAGAAGGAAGCCACTTTCTGTGGTAAAATGGCTTTTACACAGACTGGCCTTTTCTCTAAGTGCAGAGAAGAGCAACAAAGATGATCAGGGGACTGGAGGCCAAAACATATAAGGAACGGTTGCTGGAATTGGGTTTTATGAAGAGAAGGATGTGGGGGGACATGGTAGCAGTGTTCCAATATCTCAGGGGTTTCCCCAAAGAAGAGGGAGTCAAGCTATTCTCCAAATCACCTGAAGGCAGGACAAGAAGCAACCATGGAAACTAATAGAGAGAAGCAACCTAGAACTGAGGAGTTAGAACAATTAACCAGTGGAACGACTTGCCTCCAGAAGTTGTGGGTGCTCCAACACTGGATTTTTTAAGAAGAGACTGGACAACCATCTGTTTGAAATGGTATAGGGTTTCCTGCCTGAGCAGGGGGGTTGGACTAGATGACCTCCAAAGTCCCTTCCAACTCTGTTATTCTGTTATTCTATGTAGCTGCTGGAGTTTCAACCTCATATTGGGTTTCTATCAAGGATTTTTAAGGCTATCTCATTTCTATTTTAAACCCTCAACTTAAATAACCTTGGCACTTACTTCTGTCACTGCTATCCTTCTAGAAAATTGCATTAGGCACTCATTTCTCCAAACCAAAATCCGAGACAAGCAAAACAAGAAGAATGGATGGATGTAGACCCACGGCGGTGGAGGAAAAGTCTTGTGAATGCATCACCGAACTTGCCAAAGTGAGTGAATAAAATATTTTTAGAGGTACTCCATCTCTTGAGTTCTAAAAAGAAAAATCAGCAATCGGCAGCAGTTTTCCGAATACAGAAGAGTTGAGTAGATACATTGAGTAGTACATGCAACAAGTAAAACACTAAAAGTAAAATGACTACACAGCTGCCAATAATTCCCAAGGAGTTCAGTGGTGCTTACTCTTGAATACACACAAGCACTGTATGTCTCCATCTGAGCATCGTGTTTGACAAACTACTATGCTGAGGACAACATAACATACATTATTCCAGGGTCTTCAAAGATGGAAGTTTATCACTGGCAATGTAAAAAAGCATCAAATTAGTATGTTTTAACCATATTGGGTCTTAAAAGTGATTATTGGTGTACACTTTTTGTAAATTTAGAAACAAATACACATTATGAATTGGAAGAGTTTACATTTGCAAAGTTCTGAAAGGATTTTCTGTCCAAGTTAAATTGGAAAGCTATTTATTACAAGGTAAATCCTTTAAAATTAACTAACATTAACTTTAAAACCCATGGCTGTTTTAGAAAGTGGTCAAAGAGAATATATATTTTTTTCATTAGTGCTGTGTCCATGATTTTAGCATAAGAGATTTTGAGAGCTACAGTTGAAAACCATCTCAAGAACTAGAGACTCTTATACATTAGAATACTTGACAGATACAAACAGACATGTGCTATAACACTCTGCTGGAAAACGGTTAGTTTTACAATTGTTGGCTTTTCGGATGCATTAGAAATATTGCTAATTTAAAAAAGATTAAGAATTCATTTTAAGCCTTCTGGTACAACTTAACACTGACATTGCAAACAGATGGAAAACAACAGGTATTAGAGAAAAGTCTCGACACAATCAAGCTTGGAACATTCTGACATAGATCAAGAATATATTTCACCAAATAGAAGAGATTTTGCATTTGGCACACTGGCAGGGTCACAAGAAATATACAGTAATGCGAAACAAGGCAAAAGAAATGAGATACACCATCTATTCTGACATGAAAGTTGAAGTTCATTTTCGACATGGCTCAGTTTAAGATTCTGGCCATTGCAGACGAAGCATACATTAAATAATACATTATTTCTGATCTCAGCCAATGTTCCTATTCAGTGGGATGGTGGTGAAGGTAATGAAGATGGAATTTGGCAAATGCAATTAGCCTGATGCAAATAAGACCCTATTCCTTCACTGAGGCAGCCAAGTACAATGTATAGACCAGGGGTCTTCAAACCTGGCCCTTTTATGACTTATGGACTTCAACTCCCAGAATTCCTCAGCCAGCGTGCCTGGCTGAGGGCCAGGTTTGAAGACCCCTGGTGTAGACACTTCCAGGAGGGTTTCTGGTGTGATGACATTCAGATACATCACCCATCTCAGGATGCTTTGCTCTCAACAGCTCAAGAGGATCCTAGATCCTTGAATTCACTCATTCCATACTGATGGGAAATTGGTGATCTAGTTTTTTGAAGCTCCCATCATCAAAAGATGGAAGGAGATGAATAATCTGACTAGTGTTGTTTTGAGAGCTATTCCTACAGTTGAGGAGGGGGGGGGCTTGGTGCTCTCCAAGTTTGGTTATTTTCTTGCAAACATTTCATTACCCAATGAACATCATCAGTGCTAGACTAGCACTGATGATGTCATCTAGTATGGATAATGAAACATCTGCAAGCAAACAACCAAACTCAGAAGCAGCCAGGACCCCTTATTCTAACCCTGAGGTATAAATATTCTCCTTTATTGGTGCAGTTGAGGTCCTCATCTACCAAATGAAGCTAGCTTGGAGAGGTGAAATTATCCTGGAAAAGGAAAGCAGACTATTGATTGGTGATTCTTCATCACAGTTAATGGTGGAGCTGTTCAAACAAGCAGGAGTGCCCAGCAATATTTTGGGTTAGCAACCCCCACTTGAAGTCATAAGCTCTACTTTCTTATATAATACTTTTGATATTTTTTCACAGCCAAAAGTAAAAGCAGATACACATTTTGAAAGTATAGGATCATGGAAATAACCATAAAGGTCATCTAGTCCAAATCCGTCACTCGGAGCAAATTTCACTAGGACATTTCTGATGACCAACCATCCACTATCTGAAGATCTCCAGTGAAGGAGGCCTGGATGACAATTCATAAAGTCTGGAAGTTCTTTGATATCTAATCTAAACCACCACCTTGTTGCTTTAACCATTGGTCCTGATCTCTGGCGCAACAGAGAATAAGGTCATTCCCTTTTCTATATAACCTTCTTCAAGTGTCATGTCTCATCTGCAGCTAAACTGTTGCCGTGATGGCACAGTGGTTAGAATATAGTATTGCAGGCTAATTCTGCCAAATGCCAGCAGTTCGATCCTGACCTACTCAAGGTTGACTCAGCCTTCCATCCTTCTGAAGCTGGTAAAAGGAGGACCCAGATTGTTGGGGGCAAGTTGCTGACTCTGTAAACCGCTTAGACAGGGCTGTAAAACACTGTGAAGTGGTATATAAGTCTAAGAGCTATTGCTATTGCTAAACATACCCCAGTCTTTTAATACTTTTCTCATGGAGCTTTATTTCTGGACCCCTCGTTGTCTTGACAGCTCTCCTCTGATCTGTTGTTTTTTATGTTCTGAACTCTGTGCTGAGACAAATCAGTACTTTTCTTTTTACAGATGCATCACACTGCTAGTTCGTATTTTCCCTGTGGTTGACAAGGGCATCCAATCCCTCCCACGTATATTACCATCAACTCACATCTCCCTGTCTTGGCCATGTTGAAAGAAGCCATTTCCATTTAAACCAAAACCCTTCTAGTCAGCAAACATTCAGTATAACCAGGTCCATATTTTCATAGAAAAGGGTATCCAAAGAGTTCACCTTTCACTGATCTAAGAACGTGTAAAAGTTTTTTCTTTTGTTTTTTCAAATGTGTCATGTGGCAATAATTTATCTCTGTCCCATGCACCTGAGGAGCAATTTCTGAGAAGTAATTCATTCTCCTAGGACAATTTTAATAACAGTTTTGGAACAGGCTTAATCAAATGAATAGTGTTTCCATACAGTAGTGTAAAGTTTGGGCTGGGATCAAGGGGGATTTTTAAATTAAATGGTCACCACCCCTGATCCCCTACGGGGTGCTGTGATCCCCATGCAAAAAGAGAGAGAAAGAAAATGTGCAAACTTCAAAGCACAAAGCTCGGTGACAAGTAAAGGATTTGTCCTACGTTTACTTGGCACCTTGGAAACGTCTGACATTGATCAAGGAGCATTTCCTACACTTCTTCAGCTGTCCCCAAAACTTCATAGTGTTGCTGAGAATTCTGGGATGCCCAATTCATGCAGGCAATAGCCAACTTGCTGGGCCACAAGCCACACTTCCCGTTTGGCACTCCTTTTCGGTTAGCTGTCTTCTCACCCAAGAATCCCTCATGAGCTTCTGAGGAGCTCTTAACCATCCCACGGCTCTGTTAACAATTCCATTCTCCGCTGCTGCAGTCACCATTTTCATCCTCATCCGAGTCAGCTGAGACCTTCTTGATCCTCTGGATGGCTGCCTTGATGCTTTGCTCCAGTTCACTGCTGGAACCCTTCGCGACGCCTTCCTTGGGCTCTTGATTGACCTTCCGTAGTTTAACCCCTTGCCTAATGGCAGCGAGAATGCTGTCATTGATAGAGTTGCCGCTGGACGGCACCTGTTGGGGCAGGTCCACTTTGCGAAGGAGGACTTCACCACGCTTGAGGGAAGCCAAGACCTCATCCATGGTCCCTGAGGTGGAACAAGTGAAAACAAGGTCATTCTTGGACCAAATAAATAAATAAATAAATCCGAGGAGAAGGTGACCTCGGGCAGCCTTGGGTGGGCTTACAAACCTGGTTTCGTCAAAAACAGAGCTGCTTATCGGTCTACAAATTTCCCAGATGTAGCATTCTGTTTTACTTTACGGCCTATTATTGTGGAATAATTTTTATGGCTTGTTTTCTTTTTGATAACTCTTATTTTTATTGTTACGCCTCCCGGAGCCTCGTTTACTTGATCCCCCCTTTGGCGGCCTTCTAACAAGCCAAGTCAATGTGGAAGCCAGGTTTGCAACCTCCCAGTTTCTAGTTAACCACTATGCCAGTCTGGCTATGTAACTTAAGATTTGTAATATTTGTAATATGTCACACATAGTTTAAAAAGTGCAATGCTAAGTCTATGATAAACAGTAGAACTAAAGGTAAACAAGTAAAGTATTTGATATTTTAAAAAAAAAGCTTGCTACTAATTTAACAACTGCAGTGATTCACTCAACAGAGGTGGCAAGAACAGTCGTACAGTGGGGCAAAGCTCACTTAACAACTGTCTCCCTTAATTATAAATGTTGACCTCAGTGGCCATAAGTTGAGGGCTCCCTGTAGCATGTGTGTGTGTGTGTGTGTGTGTGTGTGTGTGTGTGTGTGTGTGTGTGCAGAAGAAAAAGAGCGCTCTATCCCTTTACCTGTATAATTCTTGGTTGGGCATCTGGATGCAACGTCTGCTTTCTCCAGGGAAGTATTGTCTTTAGCAGAGCCTTCGCACACAAGAGGCCGCGGTTTATCTTGGGCACCTGTGCTTTTGAGGCAAACAGTCTGGACACTTGGCAGCAGTGGGGGTGGAGGAGGAAGAGGAGGTGGGGGTGGGGGCACAGAGAGGGGTGCCCCACCGCCTTCTTCCTTGGGAGGCTCCGGGCCACGTGGTGGCAAAAAGATCTGGATGGGAGCATCTCTGGGAGGCTTCCGACATGGTGCTTTCGAAGTCCTGACTTGTGCGGGATGGACATTCCTGGATTGCTTGGCAGCTGGACCCTTTCTGATTGAACCAGCCTGTGGGGAAACGGCGGGAGGCTGTCGTGGTCCAGCCTGCTTGGAGTTGACGGGCTGAGAGCGGGAAGTCTTCAGCACAAACTCTGCAGGGCATTTCTGCAAGGCGAGAAGGCGTCAGTTTGGGGAAACTGCCCATGACCAGAAGCCCAATTTGAAAACAGCAGGTGAGCTGGCTGCAATTAGTCCACTGCGGCCGTCAAACCCTTGGACATCCCAAAAGTGCTTTTCCAAAAGGCAATTGGACTTCCTTGGGTTTTTTTTTTTTCCTTTCGCTTCTCATCCAAGAAGATTCTTCAATTCATTGAGAACTGAAGAAGCTTCTTGGATGAGAAGCAAAATGTTTTTCCAAGGGGAAAAAAAACCAAAGAAGTCCAGCTGCCTTTTGGAAGGTGTGGTGCAACCATCACCTGGATGATTGAGAATCTCCAGAGACAAACCCACAGATGGGTTTTCCGTATCCCATGGGTTTCTAAGAGTCCTGATGGTCTTCACATAACATGCTCAGCCAACTCAGTGAAAGGCCTAACAGTGTCATCTGTTTTGACATGTAAAGCTGGATGAATGTTGACCGTGAGGAGGTTTGTCTCTGGCTTAGTACGATTTTTTTTCAACCCAGCCCTGTCTGTTTAATTTATGACTTGATGTACATGACTGTAAACTAGGTGGAGCTTCAATCTGTTCTAGCAAGTCTCTTATTTAGAGTTATATCCAGAAGGCGTGACAGCCACCCAGCAGCAACTAGAAAGACCTCATTTCCCCCCACCACTGTTAAAGCAGCTTTATCATTTTCCTGTACATGCCACTTCCGTTGTGCTTTCATTCCAATATTCTCTTCCTAAATCACAGGAGCATCGCTGCATCAAGGTGACACTGATTAAATTCTGCGCAAAACCTATGGATGCCCTCCCTGTGGTTCCTAAATCCAGAGTTGTTATCTCGTGATTGATGCTGTCCTTGCGGCTGGCCAGGCCAGGCCACTAATAATCAGTCCTTGTTTCTATTTTCCAAAGCAAAATATTCTGCAAGAGTGCCGAAGAACAAGATAAATTGTGATACTTGCCTCCTTGAATGATTTTAGCCTCTCCAGAGTTTTCTGCCGTTCCTCCTTTATCCAGGTTTTTTTCTTTTTCTCATCTTCTTTTTTCTTCTCTCTTTTCTGCAGGTTGAATGACAACCCTTAATGGACACATATAGATCTCTGTTTACAGTGCAACTAAGTAGTTTCAAACATTGCAATGTTAAGGGGGGGGAGTAACAGATTGCCTAAATTATGGAATGGGCTGGAGGAGGGGAGAAGAGGAAGAAGAAAAAGGAAAAGGGGAGAAATTAAGGGTGTTGTGCAGTATTTCTGATCTGATTTCCAAAAACTGCTCTGGAATCTGCCACACCTGAGTGCCACACCTGAAAGCAGTTGTGAAAGGCAGATGTGCAATCTCAGGAAAAAGCGTGGCTGTTTTAAGGAGTTACAGATAGATGCTATATTTGCACTCTTGCATGAAGCATTAAAAAAAATGCTGCCTAGCCCTGGAATTTATATAGAATTAATTATGAGTCTACATAAATACCTCTTCCCTTAACAGTTGATTACCTTGTTTAGATTCTCATTTATTGGTCTGGGACTATAAATAAATGTTGTTATTATAATTGTTGTTGTTGTTGTTAGAATTTCCCATGAGATCCACCCACTCATAAGCAATCCTAACGTATATCTGCTTGGAGCAAACCAAAGCGCACACAATGAAGCTTGCTTAGAAATGGACAGATTGTGCTCTCAGCTCCAAATTCCAGAAAATTGAAAGTCTGTAGTTAGGAGCAACATATAAATGGAATCACTCTAAAGAGGTAAAGGTGGCTCCTGTCCAGCTGTGTTTGACTCTAAAGTGCAGTGCACATCTCTGTTTCTTGGCTGAGGGAACCAGCGTCATCCCAAGATGTTTCCGTGGTCATATGACCAGGATGACTATATTCTAAAGTGCACAGAACGCTGTTACTTTCCCACCAAAGTGGTACCTGTTTATCTACTTGCATCTGCAGGCTTTCAAACTGCTAGGTGAGCAAGAACTGGGGCAAGGAACAGGAGCTCACCCGTCGTGCGGTGCTCAGGTCTCAAAGGCAGGCTGTCAGCTCCCCAGATGACAAGCTGAGTGTCTTTAACCACTGAGCCACTTCGCCAGTTTATACCCTGTATATACCAGTCTATATCAATCTATACCCCCATCAAGTTTTGGGGTACCACAGCTTCCAATTAATGGGTGCCTTTTTGGTTTTGAAATAGCACATAGCCATCCTGTATTATGAAGGCTACCTAGACTGCCTTCAAAATAAACTAAACAAAACAAAATAAAGTCTGCATTTTGTTGCCTTTTTTTTCACAGAGCACACTGACCCCTCTTATAATTTGAAACAGAACGCTCTCTCTACTTTCCCCTTCTCGATACGTACAATCTGAACGCTGTGATGCTGCTGGAAGTAGCGTGTGGTCTCCTGTGCCTGCTGGAGCCTCAAACGCCGGCTCTCTTCACATTGGTCCTGAGAGAGGAAAGAAACCAGCGTAAAAATTCCACGGGCCGAAATCTGAAGATTCAGAGGGAAATGATTTACCATTGAATCAGAATGTCAGGTTCATAGTTTTCAACTTTGTACTTGCCCTGAACTTTCTAAAAAAAAAAAAAAGTCAAGCCCCCACGCAAAGGATTATGGGAAAAAGACATAACTTAGAATCATTTGCGAACAAAATTGTTCCATCTCCAGGTAGGGTTGGGAAACACCCTTGTTTGCAATTCTGAAGAGTTTCTCCCAACTGGTGATAATCAGGAGCTTGGTGGGCCAGCATCATGTTGAAAAAAAAAATTTCTACTGAATCTCTAATGGTCACTTCCAGCCAAGAAAAACTGATTCTCGACTGACTCTCATTAGTTAGATCTATATTGCATGGGGGAAAGGGTTAGATTACGTACAGACTCTTGCTAACTGGTTGTATGTACTTTAGCCCCTGTTAATCAGCAGTAGGTTAACACTGGGCCTCCTTCATGCCTTTGATCCTCTCTCCTGACCCAAGGGAGGCACTAATCCCCTGCCCCCACTTAGCTTAATAATTATTCCTTAATAAAAGGAATAATTGGGCAAACAGCCATCCCAATGCCAGGTCAAGTGAAATCCATCAAGCCTTTATTTTTACAGCTCTACAAATTCCATGCAAAAAGAATCAACGTTTCTGCCCGAATTCCCAAGTCCATATTTTTTAGACTCTTTTCTAATGTATGAATTATTGTCCTAGTGTTTAATTTACACACATTTAAAAAAAACAACAACAGGAGTTACAGGGTCTGAAATCTTGGAGTTATGGATAACAGGGATCCAAATTCAGCTATCCTCAGACAGCCTTTGAGCCTCCAATTTTATTGGTTGGTTTGGTTCTCGGGATCTTTCCTTCATCACAATATGGGACGGTTACGCTAGGAGCTGTAGTTCAGCAACATCTGAACTCCATATAGTTTAGAGATGTTACGTCTAGGACAGGAGTCCCCAATCCCCGGGCCACAGACCAGTACCGGGCTGTGGCATGTCAGAAACCGGTCCACACAAACAAGCAAAGCCACATGTGCAGGATGCTGGCAGCACACAAAACCATGCACTCTCTGGTTCGTGGAAAAACCTCTCTCCACGCAACCAGTCCCTGGTGCCCAAAAGATTGGGGACCTCTGGTCTAGGAGATGCTGTTTTCCCAAGGTGGGAAATCTACCGCCTAAATTCTGTTGTTTTTCTTTCAAGAAGAATCCAGAAGCATCCCAAGACTCAACAGATGTGCCACGTTTGTCAAAGGTTCCTCTTTCTGAACCAGTTACCTTCTTGTTCCTGAGATATGCTCTCCTGGAGCAGATAATGCCCCGTTTTGTCTCCAGCTGCTGGGTCTTCTGCCTGAGCCGTGCCACCTCAGAAGAAGAGGCACAGCTATCTTCCAGGACCCGATCCATAGCTTCTAATTCCTCAGAGTTTTCACAGGTGTCATAATAAATCACTTCATCTTGGATCTCTATAGAAGGAGCAAGGATTTCAGTACGTAAACCTCTCCTGCCAGCTTTACCGCCTTGCTAGAAAACTCAAGACATTCGCTGATAGTTGTGGTCCTTTAACTCCAGTTGAAGACTTGGGGCATATGGTAAACAACCAGAAGTCTTTCAGATCCACTAGTATAGTATCTAGTATCTAGTGCAGTGTTTCTCAACCTTGACAATTTTAAGGCATGTGGACTTCAACTCCCAGAATTCCACAGCCAGCAGTGCTGGCTGTGGAATTCTGGGAGTTGAAGTCCAAATGCCGTAAAAGTGTCAAGGTTGAGAAACACTGATCTAGTGCCTAATGGATCAATGTTAGGAACAATGACTGATTTTCCATATGCATTCACTGTAAGTGGAGAATAGTGGCATCTGCAAAGGGCGGACACAATGGTGATATATTTACAAAAGGGGCGGGGTGTAAGGGCCCACCCCACTTTGCATCTTAAGAAGACAGAACTCTTGGAATATTTCTTCCAACAGGCATTCTTTATTAAGAGAAATTGGTTGCAGGCGTTCTAGACAGGACCTGGGGCCCAAGCCCTACGGTTCAAGGTTTTAAGGTGTCCCCAGCAGCCCCACCCCACCATCTTTCCAGCGACAATCCCAGGCGTTACATTTCCACCCCCTTTTTCCTCACTGCCGGTGGAAGGGAGACTTCAGAGAGGAGTAGATGAAAGCTGATGGCCCCATTGTTATGAATTAGTCCTTTTGGTGAAATCCACATTCAATCCCCTTTGAAGCTGTACCAAAGGAAGTGAGGGCCATAAAACCCCTTTGTTCACCCCCCCTTCCCCTTCACTTCCCCTTCATCGTATGACAGAATCCAGAGAGGGCAGAAATGGGGGTTTCCATAGTCGATAACTAGAGATGAAATATAATTAGATTCTGAGTGACAGTTCATCTTTATCCTGCCTGTTTCAACCAGCGGCTGGAGGAAGATTTATTTTGTGTTTTCCAGATTGGTATGTTTTGATTGCATTAGTAATACCTGGGGAATTATGTCTGTGGAGATTCCCAATCATCCAGGTCAAGGTTGTTCCAAAGAGGCTTTTCCAAAAGCAGCTGGACTTTGGGGTTTTTTTTTTTCCTTGAAAACTTCTCACTTCACATCCAAGAAGCTTTGTCAGTTTTGAAGAACTGTAGAAACTTCTTAGATGAGAAGTGAAATATTTTCAAAGAAAAAAACAAGAAAGTCCAGTTGCCTTATGGAAAAGCATCTTTGGGACCCGGGGAATTAGATAATGCAATGCCTTAAGGCCGGGCTCTAATTAAGAGATTAGAAAATTAAAAACCTCCTTTTTTGTAGTTTCTTTTCTGTGGTTTTTAAAAGAATCTTAAATTTGGAACAGTCAGATTTAAATGGTAGATTCTGTAGATAAATGTTACCTATTTTCCACTGCAATTTTCTCTGACATGTTTTTTTCCCCCAAGACTTTACCCCTCCGCCCTCCATAAATGCATTTAATTGCAGAAATGCAGCAAAGGAAGAATTCTCCTGTTTTAATTGAGGGCCAATGAGAAATAGCCTGGCTGAGATTAAAATGCAAAGCACAAGCAATATAGCCTGTCTTCAGTCCTCACCTTTAATTTGCCTTCTCAAAGTCTCCAGCTGCGTAACCAACAACATTTCTTCATTCTTCAGTATTTCAAACTGTACCTCATACAGCTCCAACTGGGTTTCATAATACTCTAGTTCCAGTTTTTCCACTTGAGCCACATCATTTTTCTGCTCACCGAGTGTCTCCATCTTGGGAAATTTCCAAACAAAACAGGAAACATCTTTAAGGCCACAAATATTACATGCAAAATGAGACCTTTTGGGAGAGGCTGGTTGAGATGATAATGGTGGACAACTCTGTAGCATTCTAGAAGATGTAGGATTATCTGGATCCTAATTTTCAGTCCCAATCCAGATCCAGGCATAGGATAGATACGATTTTGCATGCTCTCCTACATGACCTGGATAGAGGTAGTACACTTTTTCTGATCCTTTTAGACTTCTTAATGGTTGATATCATCAGCCATGATATCTTGCTGGACTGCCTGGAGCCTGGCTGAGGAATTCTGGGAGTTAAAAGTCCACAAGTCATAAAAGAGGGCCAGGTTTGAAGATGCCTGGATTAATCCATCACAAATGCAATAAGGAAAACCCAAGTATAATCAAGTTCCATTGTCCCAATTGTATTTTTCTAACATTTGACTTCACTGGTTGGTGTTCTGCCCATTTTATTTTTTCAGTTTCAGTGCTATTACAGCAAATGGACATTCTGTGTCACAAAAAGCCTCTTGTAATATACTCTGAAAGCCTCTTATCACAGTCTTATCAGAGTATGGATGCATATGGCAGAGGGGAACAGGGAGTGGGAGAAATATCCTTACCTGCTTTCTGATATCGACTCTTTTGTGTTTCAGGCACAATTCTCTGGCTCTCATATGCTGAAGGGTTTCTTTTGCTAGCAGATATTTTAAGTTTTCTAATCTTGGAGAGGCGGAGGCCCAGGCAGCTTGACCAAATCGCTTTTGATCTTGCTCCATCTGTTTGTGCATTGCTGATGAACGAAAGAAAAATGAAGCACAAGTTAAGTCTCGGCTTGGCTAAAAAAGAATCTTGCACTTCCTTTTCCAGGAAAAGGAAAGCATTTTTAAGGTATATAAAACGGGAAAAGATATGGCCCAATAAAGTACTCTAAACAACTCTAAGAATTCATTTTAAACATTTGTTATGAATCTTCTTCTTCTTCTTGTGCCATATCCATTATTGAATGTTGGCGATCATGTTGGCGATCCTGTTTTTATTAGCAGCCACACGAAAAAGTGCTGCTGACTTTTGTCCGAACCAGTCCCTTAGATTTTGAAGCCACGATGTTCTTCTTCTGCCTGGACCTCGTTTGCCTTCCATCTTTTTCTGGAGGATTAAATGGAGTATGCCGTATTTTTCTGGGTGTCCAAAATATTCTAACATTCATTTTTTAATTGTTTTGATGATTTCCCTTGGCTTTCCCAGGTGGCTTGTTATGAATGGAATATACAAAGAGAGAAGGTCAAAGAACACAAGGCAGACCCAGAAAAAGATGGAAAGAAATTAACTGTGGCTGAGGCCACAAGAAGGGCAAGAACCAGAACTTTGTAGAGGAGGAGGAGGAGGAGGAGGAGGAGGAGGAGGAGGAGGAGGAGGAAGAAGAAGAAGAAGAAGAGGAGGAGGAGGAGGAGGAAGAAGAAGAAGAAGAAGAAGAAGAAGAAGAAGAAGAAGAAGAAGAAGAAGAAGAAGAAGAAGAAGAAGAAAGAAAAAGAAGAGAAGAAAAGAGAAGAAAAAGAAAAGGAAAAGAAAAAGAAAAAGAAGAAAAAGAAAAAGAAGAAGAAAAAGAAAAAGAAAAAAAGAAGAAAAGAGAAGAGAAAAAAGAAAAAGAAAAAGAAGAGAAGAAAAGAAAAAGAGAAGAAAAGAAAAGAAAAAGAAGAAAAAGAAAAAGAAAAAAGAAAAGAAGAGAGGAGAAGAAGAAGAAGAGGAAGAGGAGGAGGAGGAGGAGGAAGAAGAAGAAGGAGAAGGAGGAGGAGGAGAAGAAGAAGAAGAACATAAGAACATAAGAAGAGCCATGAAGAAGAAGAAGAAGAAGAAGAAGAAGAAGAAGAAGAAGAAGAAGAAGAAGAAGAAGAAGAAGAAGAAGAGGAAGAGGAAGAGGAAGAGGAAGAGGAAGAGGAAGAGGAAGAGGAAGAAGAAGAAGAAGAAGAAGAAGAAGAAGAAGAAGAAGAAGAAGAAGAAGAAGAAATAATAATAACGAACGGAACTAGGAGTTGCTGAGGAAAGCAATTGTTACAATCTCTTGATTTCAATATATTTAGGAGAAGGGAGCAAACAGATTCCAAAAGCACTGATTTTCCATATCACCATACCTTGGGTTATACCTGCTCTCCTAGCCTGGCCTATATTGCCATCACGGTCCCCACTTTAGATTTTCTCAAGGAAATTCTGTTGTGCTCGTTCCCCTCTCACCTGCGAGTGCAGTCACGGTTTCCTTGAAGTAGCCAACTGTGACGTTCTGAATGGAGCACACGGCTTCTTCTGCCCGATCGGTCCATTCCTTGGCCTCTTTCTGCAACGCTTCTATCCTTTTGGGGCCCAGTCGGACGGCTTGCAAGGATTTCTGCCAGGAGAGATATTTTAACATTTCTGTTCAAACTGGTGCCGATCCTCAATTCCCACAACCAAGAGGCTGCTCTTACAGCTGCTGCATTCATCTATTAACGCGGCTTCAGTCATCACTATGTCTTATGCAAATGGGAAACAGGTTCCAAGGTGGAGAGATGTCTCTGGAGATTCTCAATCATCTAGGTCACAGTTGTCCCAAAGTTGCTTTTACAAAAGACAACTAGACTTTCTTGCGTCTTTTTTTCCCCCCCTTGAAAACATTTCGCTCCTCACCCAAAAAGCTTCTTCAGTTCTGACTGAACAGTGAGGAACAGATTTATATTCTTTGCAGTCATCTGGTTGTTAGCACTCTGAAGGTTGGTTGTTAGCTCTCTGGGAGTCGTTGAGGCCATTTGGGTGTTTACTGGTCTCCTCAGAGTCAGTCAGAACTGAAGAAGCTTTTTGGGTGAGGAGCGAAATGTTTTCAAGGGGAAAAAAGACGCAAGAAAGTCTAGTTGTCTTCTTCAGTTCTGACTGAACAGTGAGGAACAGACAGATTTATATTCTTTGCAGTCATCTGGTTGTTAGCACTCTGAAGGTTGGTTGTTAGCTCTCTGGGAGTCGTTCAGACCATTTGGGTGTTTACTGGTCTCCTCAGAGTCAGTCAGATCTGAAGAAGCTCCTTGGATAAGAAGTGAAATGTTTTCAAGGAAAAAAAACCCCAAGAAAGTCCCATTGCCTCTTGGAAAAAAAAGCACCTTTGGGAGAAGCTTGAGAGAGATGGAGTCCGATTCTTGTGGTCCATAAATTGCAGCTGAGCAGATTATCCAAGAAAGCAGAAGTCATACTGTTTGAAGTGAACACGCGTAGCCCACATGTTGGTGTTCAAGAAACAAAATTTAGTTTTCTCACACACAAATGAGCTTGTTCCCATGAGATTTCTAACTTTATCAGGAGAGGGTGGGTTAGCGCAAGGGGGGGAGGACCTCTGGAAATTAATCTCCAGGGGAAATATTGCTCAGCAAAACACAAAGGCCGCAGACTGCCTATCCCAGTGATGGCGAGCCTTTTAGAGACCGAGTGCCCAAACTGCAACCCAAAACCCACTTATGCATCGTCGAGTGCCGGGTGGGCGTGGCCCATTGGGTGGGCATCACTGCAGTGGTAATGGCAGACTGGGTGGGACTAATAAGTTCAATCAATCAATTCCAACTTTGCAAGATTTTTTTTTCCCGTGAGAAGTTGAAATTGATTGATTGAACCCTTTTTTTTTTTGCACACAGCACGGAGGCCTAAAGTAAAAAGATTTTATAAAACCCAGCTGAAGACCTAGGACTGGGCCGACGGCGCAAATGCCCACAGAGAGGGCTCTGAGTGCTGCCTCTGGCACCCGTGCCATAGGTTCGCCACCACTGGCCTATCCCAAATCAAACCTGCATTTGGTGCTGATGCATTGTAAGCCCCCGTTGTTTTTTTCTGACACCCCCCTTGAATTTTTAATTTTGTCAGATGAAGAATCTCCAAAGCTCCAAAGCAGGATAGCGAGATGAAAAGATGATATCAACTTTCTGGCACTATTACCTATTGTACAAAAGTGGGAATTTCTGAAGGGATATTTTATAATATGAAAAGCTACGGGGATTGAAATCTGTACATCCTTAAGA
Organism: Bothrops alternatus; assembly: GCA_034064705.1. Taxonomy (NCBI): domain Eukaryota; kingdom Metazoa; phylum Chordata; class Lepidosauria; order Squamata; family Viperidae; genus Bothrops; species Bothrops alternatus. The sequence goes on from JARGCV010000109.1 coordinate 336,335, forward strand.
CTTGGAATAATTTTGGGGTGGTTTTTTTTTTTTTGAAAGAATACAAACTTACCCGAATCTCAAGTCTATATAATGTGGCCAGTTCTCTCATGTCTCGGAAAGGTAACAATAAATATTGATAGAATTCAGTTGCCACAGTAACCAACTCCCAATAAGCTTCTTCTTCTTCCTTGTACAGCTCCATTAAATCTACCAGCTTAACAGCATCTTTGTGCTTGTGGAGAACCTACCAAGATGGTAATAAAGTTTGAGAATTAATAGAATAGAATAGGACAGATTGCAGAATAGAATAGAATAGAATAGAATAGAATAGAATAGAATAGAATAGAATAGAATAGAATAGAATAGAAGAGTAGAGTAGAGTAGAGTAGAGTAGAGTAGAGTAGAGTAGAGTAGAGTAGAGTAGAATAGAATAGAATAGAATAGAATAGAATAGAATAGAATAGAATAGAATAGAATAGAATAGAATAGAATAGAACAGGACAGATTGTAGAATAGAATAGAATAGAATAGAATAGAATAGAATAGAATAGAATAGAATAGAATAGAATAGAATAGAATAGAATAGAATAGAATAGAATAGAATAGAATAGAATAGGACAGATTGTAGAATAGAATAGAATAGAATAGAATAGAATAGAATAGAATAGAATAGAATAGAATAGAATAGAATAGAATAGAATAGAATAGAATAGAATAGAATGAAACTGTGTTGCATTCAACTCTCAAAAAATACCATTATGCATATATTCACATACCACACACATATATGACACAGAGAAACATCACAATCTAGAATAGAATAGAGCTGGAAAGAACCTTGGAGATCTTCTAGTCCAGCCCCCTGCACCTATACCATCTCAGACAGGTGAATGTCTAGTCTCTTCTTTAAAATCTCCAGTGATTGAGTGCCCACGATTTCTGGAGGCAAGCTGTTCCACTGGTTGATTGTCCTCACTGTCAGGAAGTTTCTCCTTAATTCCAGGTTGCTTCTCTCTTTGATCAGTTTCCAACCATTGTTTCTCATCCTTCCCTCTGGTGCTTTGGTGAACAACGTGACCCCCTCTGCCTTGTGGCAGCCCCTCAGATACTGGAACACTGCTATCATGTCTCCCCTATTTCTTCTTTTCTTTAGACTAGCCAAACCCAAGTCCCGCAGCCCTTCTTCGTATGTTTTAGTCTCCAGGCCTTGGATCTTCTTAGTTGCTCTTCTCTGAATTTTTTTTCCCAAACTCTCTACATCTTTTTGTGATATGGTGACCAAAAGTGGCCGCAATATTCCAGGTGTGGCCTCACTAGGGTTTTGTAAAGCGGTACTAATACTTTGCGTGATCTTGATTCTACGCCTCTTGTTTATGCAACTCAGGATTGTATTAGCTTTTTTGGGTTGCTGCTGCACTAGTTCGAATGTATTGCAAGAGAGGCTGGATGCTGACCCGGGATGGTTGATTTTGTTTTTGTTTTTGTTTTTAAGGAGAAGACTGTGCACTGTGTTCTTCCTGCCAGGCTAACTTTCCACAGGCATGGAGAATCTAATGAGGAGAAGATACTGTAGACCAGGGGTTCTCAACTTTGGCAACTGTAAGACTTGTGGACTTCAACTCCCAGAATTCTGGGAGTTGAAGTCCACAAGTCTTACAGTTGCCAAGGTTGAGAACCCCTGCTTGTAGATGTTTAAATAAAACTATGTGCAAAGTGACGTTTCTCCGCTCACCCCTTCCCCAAGAATATCGCCTCGTGCGTTGAAAACTGGCAAGAGACACCAGACGGTAAAAGACTCTTTCGACATAAAGCCAAGATGATGTTTATGCTTTATCACATTCCATGTTCAAGGGCAGCGTGTCACCCGACCACGAAGTTCTAAAGAAATGTTACTGTTCAAGCAGCTATTCAAAACATCATCACATCCAAATAAACCTTCCATCAGATTGAGTTGAGGTCAGGCTGTCCGCTAATGGCTGCAGTCCTTCCTCTCTTCCCCAAACACTACGCTCTCCCCACAAATCTAGGGGGATTAAGAGGAACTAAAGTCAAAAGGAATCTGATGAACAGGGAGGCTGGACCGCCCTCTTGCCTATGCCTACAGACGTTGACAAAGGTTGAAGTCCTGTGCTTTCTTTGCTTTTGGCTTAAATGTCTGCTTCGTAAATGTGGCTTAAGGCTTACCGCAGTGTTTTTCAAGCTTAGGAATTTTACGACGGGGGGGGGGACTTCAATGCCCACTGGCTGGGGAATTCTGGGTGTTGAAGTCCACTCACCACAGACTTCCTAAAGCTCAGAAACCCTGGCTTGGAGCAAAGGAAAGGGCAAACTACAACTGCTGGCGTCTCTCGGCATTACTCGGCATTCATAAGGATGCTGGGAGCTGTAGTTTACAGGCCAGGAAAAGGCTTTCCTGGGCGAGGGGACCCACCCAACAATCTCAGCTGGCTTCGTTTCAGCGTGGGTGACTTTTTCGCCCATCTGGGTAGGGCTGGGGTCTCCACACTCGGCCGCTTGTAAGACCTGTGGACTTCAACTCCCAGAAATCTGGGAATTGAAGTCCACAAGTCTTAAAGCGGCCAAGTTGGAAGACCCCTGGGATAGGGAAACAAAAAATAAATAAATAAATAAAACCCGAAAGCCCCTGACTATAAAAGGACCCTTGAGTCCTTTTCCAGAGGGGCTTTTTGACGCTCTGCCAGGTCAACCCCTCCCTCCCCTTGGCCCTTCCACGCCGTACCCCTCTCAAGGCCTCCTTGGCCGCGGTCAGCTGCCCCTTGAGACTTTTCCTGCGGAACGCCTGCATATTTTCAAAATACTCTTCCTCCTGCTGCTGATCGTGGGCGAAGAGCGAATCCAGGAGCGTCTTCCGTCCGCAGACTTCCAAGGCCCAGCCGAAGTAGACTTCCAAGCGCCGGCACAGGCTCTCCAGCTCGCTCTCCCCCAAGACCGGGCAGCTGGGGAACAGCAGCGCCCAAAAGCCGCTGGGCCCGGTCAGCGCAGGGGGCAGGGCGGGGAAGCAGGGCTCCAGCTGCTGGCTCAAAGCCGCCAGCTGCCGATGGACGCCCAGCAAAGCCTGCGGGGAGTACAAGCCGGCCCAGCTCAGCCGCTGCTCGTCCACGGCCTCTTCTTCTTCATCATCTTCATCTTCTGCTTCTGCTTCCTCCTCTGCCTCCTCCTCCTCCTTCCCTCCGTCCTTCTCCGCGCCGGCTTGCTCTTGCAAAGTCCGGTTGTGACAAGTCACCGCGAACTTGCTCTCCACGGCGTTCCAAGCCACCAAGAAGCGCAGCTTGTGCGGGGTCTCGGGCCGGCCGAAGATGTTCTCCTTGATGGCCACCCAGCCTTCCAGGCTGTCCGGCTGCACCTCCTCCAGCTCCATGGGCGGCCCCGGGGATGCCCTTCAGCGTTGGGTGGAGGGTGGGGGGGGAAGGAAAGGACAGAAGGCGCGTCTCCCCCTTCGCGCGCCCCGGGGAGAGGGGAGACTTCAAAGGGGTCCCCCCCGCCGCGTTCTAGAACGCTCAGCAAACTTCGTTCCTTTGGAACGAAAGAGAAAGTGTCCAGAATGACAGCCCTTGTTGGTTGGGTTGGGTTAGGTTGGTTGGCTTCCTCCTCTGACGCCACGGCTCTTAATTGGCTGCCCGTCTTCCCAGGGGGTGGAGGGGGAAGCGAGCTCTGAACTCGCGGGGACGCGTGATTCCCTCTTCGGTCGACCAATCCCGGGTTGGCAGGGCAAGGCTTGGAGAGATGCCTCTCCGGACGACTGCCAGAGATGCCTGGCGCAGTTCTCCGTCTCTCCCCCGTCTTTTTTTTTTTTTTCTTTTGGCTATGATTTTAGGAGGGGAAAGGATTTTTTAGGAGCTTGGTAACAAGGCCAGAAATTGTGAAGAACTGGAAAGCAGAGGTTTTTTTCATTCTTTGCTATTAATGAATAGAAAAGAACAGAATAGAATAGAACAGAAATAGGGAATAGAGTAGAGTAGAGTAGAGTAGAGTAGAGTAGAGTAGAGTAGAGTAGAGTAGAGTAGAGTAGAGTAGAGTAAAGTAGAGTAAAATAGAATAGAATAGAATAGAATAGAATAGAATAGAATAGAATAGAATAGAATAGAATAGAATAGAATAGAATGTGGAATGGAAATAGAATATAGAATAGAATAGAATAGAATAGAATAGAATAGAATAGAATAGAATAGAATAGAATAGAATAGAATAGAATAGAATAGGGAATAGAGTAGAGTAGAGTAGAGTAGAGTAGAGTAGAGTAGAGTAGAGTAGAGTGGAGTGGAGTGGAGTGGAGTGGAGTGGAGTGGAGTGGAGTGGAGTGGAGTGGAGTGGAGAGTGGAGAGTGGAGAGTGGAATGGAATAGAATAGAATAGAATAGAATAGAGTAGAGTAGAATAGAATAGAATAGAATAGAATAGAATAGAATAGGGAATAGAGTAGAGTAGAGTAGAGTAGAGTAGAGTAGAGTAGAGTGGAGTGGAGTGGAGTGGAGTGGAGTGGAGTGGAGTGGAGTGGAGTGGAGTGGAGTGGAGTGGAGTGGAGAGTGGAGAGTGGAGAGTGGAGAGTGGAATAGAATAGAATAGAATAGAATAGAATAGAATAGAATAGAATAGAATAGAATAGAATAGAATAGAATAGAATAGAATAGAATAGAATAGAATAGAATAGAAGTCTTCTGGTCCAGCCGATGCTTAAGCAGGAGACCATCTACCATTTCGGACAAGTGACTGAGGCTCGCTGAGGAATTCTGGGAGTTGAAGTCCACAAGTCTTAAAGTTGCCAAGGTTGGGGACCTCTGCTCTAAAGGATTTTAAACATTGTCCCTCAAATGGTTTGTGAATTGTAGACGAGGCTAGTGAGATTGTAACACAGAAAATAAGCGAACAATAATAGCTTTTAAAAGCAGCAATTGAATTCGAGAGATAGAATACAGAGGTGTGTGATGCTTTACAGCTTCTCTGGGGAAGGATTGCGTTTGCTCAAGATCGGACATAGGTAGTTCTGCTTGTGTTAAGACAAATAAAATTGTGGATCTTTGCTTAGTTGCCCACAAATGTTAGAAGAATGATATAATTGGCCATAATTTTCTAGAGCAGCCAGGGTCTGGCATTTTGATGAACAGAATTCACAAATATTTCCAAAACGGAATGGCGCTTCCTCAGATACTGAGGTGTGGAAGAGGAGGGTGAAATGCAAGAAAGAAAATTGAGCAAGGGTCCAAAAGAAAATTAGATTTTTTCCCCCATAGTTTCATTGGCAGCACTGCATGAAAGAACATAAATATAATGACAAATATTTATTATTCAAACATAAATCATACCTGTCGCTAAGCGTTAATATTTTCTGCACTTGTGGTTTGCTTTGTTTGTTTGTTTTTACTGCTTTTGGATATACAGTAATGACTATGTTTCAGAATCTAAAAAGCCTGTTCTTTACTAGAGGAATAATACTCTTTGGAGAACCAATTTTTTTATTTATTCAGTTAGTTACTTTGTTACTAAATGTATATGCCACCAATCTCATTGTTGAGAAACCCTGGATGACATAGTCAAAATCATTCATATACAAATTTGCTCCTGCCAAGTGATTGACTATTTCTCTTTAGCCTTCCATCCTTCTGAGGTTGGTAAAATGAAGAGCTAGATTGTTGGCGACAATACGCTTACTTTGTAAACCGCTTAGAGAGCACAGTAAAGCACTGTGAAGCGGTATATACGTCTAAGGGCTATTGCTTGCGAAGGAAGGAAGGAAGCCATAGTGGCAGTTGTTAAAATGCAGAAAAATTCTTTTCTCTATCACACAATACCAGGACAAGGGGGCACTCCCTAAAGCTCATAGCTAAGAAAGTGAGGACAAACAAAGGGAAATATTTCTTCACCCAGAGGGTCGTTGGTTTATGGAATTCACTTCCAGAAGGGGTCGTGACAGCTGTCAGCCTTGAGAGCTTCAAGGCAGGGTCAGACAGATTCATGGATGCCAAGTGTATCGGTGGCTATTAAAATGGATGTCCATGTGCCGCCTCTATGTTGGTTGAGGCAGGCAGGATTCCCTTGAGTACCATTTGTTGGGGGTCAAGGGAAAGGGAGGGTTTTGCCTTCTCTTTCTGCTCAAGATCCCCATGTACAATTGGTGGGCCACTGTGTGACACAGAATGCTGGACTCGATGGGCTTTGGCCTGATTCAGCATGGCTCTTCTTATGTTCTTATGACTGCCCACAGCCTGGAGTTTGATCCTGATGGGGCTTCCATCCTTTCCAAGGTTGCTAAAATGAGGATCCAGATTGTTGGAGATAATATGCTGACTCTGTAAACTGCCCGGAGACGGCTGTGAAGCACTGTGAAGCAGAATATAAGTCTAAGTGCTATTGCTATTATATCTTCTTTCTCTTTATGTTCTTTAGCAACTCTACCACAGTAGATATTTTACTAATACATACATGGTGTTCCATGAAACTACCAATCTGACTTTGATAATATTACATATCCGAAAAATATGGAGTCTATTATGGAGTTCCTAATTCTCTCTATCCTTACAGTTGGCAACTCTTTCTTCCAGAGTTTTTAAAGAAGATATTTTGGTTTTTTTTTAAAAATGGGTCTCTTGCAATTCAAAACTTTCAGGCCTCGATGTTTTCAATAGGATTTGGATGTGACACTTTCTCCCATGACATTTAAGGGAGCTTCAGTGGCAGGTGCTGATCTATCTTTACTCCTTTGCTAATAGCAGGCATGTTATTCATGGGGGAGGAGGGGGGAACACCCCTTATCTAATGTTACAGCACTAAGTTTTCAGTTACAGAAAGATGGCAAGACCTTAAAAATCAAGTCTTGATATGGAGGAAGCGAAATGCGTCACTATGAAGAAGAAGTCATGGATCCTTAACAGAAAAGGCAAGTTTTTCTTTCTAAGAACATAATTCCTCACTTTAAAACGATGCAATTTTTTTCAAGCTCGGCCGCTTAAAAATGCTGCCTCGGCGTTTGCCTGCAGTTACTCCCAACACACAATCTTTCTTTAAGATCTCCTAGCTGGTCGAGTAATTTCAATTCAGGGCCATTGGACAAGCAGTGTTTCCTTTACAATACACCACACACACAAACGTATTTTCCCACATGCCTGTCGGAAATGTTTTGAAATCTCTTCGGTGTGTAGCTTTATAGATTGAGCTGAAACAAATGCTTGACTTTATACTGTATAATGATGTTTCACGTTCCTTTTAACTGTCTCGCAAGAGCAACATTTAATGGAATCCTGCTTGAAACAGAAGAAGGAAATATTTTGCTCTCTATTTAGAATTGATTTGATCTGTACTGTTGGATTAGGTCCCTTGCCTTTATTTACTCTTATCGTCTTTTTCCTTGATGTCCTCTGAGCAGGGGCAGGACTCTTATGGAGGCAGGTCTCTGACTTTGTCACGCTAAGTTAGTACACAAATTTAAATCATAAGGAAAGGTTAGCCAAATGCTCTCCTTGCTGTCCTTGACAGCAGACCAAGTTCTGAGATTCCCCCTTAGACCACAATGGGCTTAAATCTGGTAACACAATTTCCTATCGTTCTGAAAGAGGAAAAAAAATACACAGGCAGTCCTCGACTTATAATTGAGCCCAACATTTCTGTGGCTAGGTGAGACAATTGTTAAGCGAGCTTTGCCCCTTTTTACAACCTTTCTTATCAGAGGCGTTAAGTGAGTCACTGCAGCTGTCGTATGTTAGTAACACGGTCGTTAAGCGGGTCTGGATTCCCCGGTGACTTTGCCCGTCAGATGTTCACAAAAGGGGATCACATAATCCTGGGACACTGCGACCAGTTGCCATGCATCCGAATTTTGATCACGTGACCATAAGGATGCTGCACTTTTTCCAGGGTTTTCCCGCTGTATGTATCTTCAAACAGTCATTAAATGAACTGGAATGCACTGGAAGCCCAAAATAAAGTATTTTAGAAAGAAAAGAAATCAACCAGAAAGGAAAGAAACTAAACATACTAAGCCCATCTGCATATAGGATAGAATTTCACCTACATAATACCATTGTTCCAATCCAGCAACCTCTGACTATCAGAAAATTAACTGGCGTTCTACATTTTTTTGTTCCTTATTATCTGCATCCCAGGCATCCAGATCTTCCATGTCGCATCCTGATACATCTATGCTTTTTTCTTGGCAAGAGAATGGAAGTGGGTTGATGTTACCGTCTTCCCAAAAATTTACTCTAATTCCCAGTATTTCCAGTCTCATTGGATTTCCCTGGGGTCTCCTGAGATGAATCAACCCGATTCTTCTTAGCTTTTTGGGATGTGAAATATATATTCCATTGTATGTTGTAGTTTTATTGTTCTTACAGGGGCTTGATAGCAGAAAGGTGGGACGCAGCCCGCAGGACCTTTTCTTGGCCTGTTGACTTGGTGTCCAATATTCTTTCTCCACAATGGACTCTCCATTGAAAAAGAACGAGCCGGACAGTCCCAGATTTTATCACTTGGAACTTTATGATTCCCTTGAAGATTTCCTTCCTGAGGAACCATTTAGAAGGCGAGATCTGTCTGTGTCTGAAAATAGGGCCACCCAAGATGTAGAGGAGCAATGCCCACATCATGTGGAGTGTCAGGATTGGCAACTCACAGACGATGCGAGAGAAGAGAATGACAAGGGTGACAATAATGTTCTTGAGGATAAGGATGAAAGCAGACAGTCCTACCAAGAGAAAGAACTATATTGCATTACTTGCTGTGTTCCAGTGACAGCCTTTAATAGCAAGTGTAATAAACATCAAGAGCACGAAGTCATGTCCCTTGCGGCTGTGGTGGAAATCGCAAAGGTGAGGACATTGTAAGCCGATCCTGGTAGGAAGCAGGAAACATTTAGCTAAGGCAATATTGCAAGATAGCTAACCACGTTTTGTTTTGAAAGGATGAGCTTCAGAAAAACATTGGCCGGTTGGAAGATCAAATCGCTCACCTGGAGAGTTTTGCTAGCCACTTGGAGGAAATTTTTATTACTGTAGAGGTAAGATGCTCTCAGGAGCTAAGTTCATGATTCTAAGTGAATTGGAAAGGAAGGTCCACCAGCCTCTTGCCATCTCGTGCATGGATAAAGAAGGTGTTATGGTTTGTTTGTTTGTTTGTTTCATGACCTGTTTTCCTTGTTCCCTTCTGGGAGGAGGGGGCTCCGTGGTATCCATAGCAGAACATCCAGATTCAGCCATAGTTTCATTCCATACAGCATTAACCTTGTGAACTCTCAAGTTTCCTCCTTCCGTCATATATTCAAGGCGGACAGTATTTAATATTTATTTGCTATGTATATGTAGGAATGTGGGTCTGTACATATGTTGTTCATAGTATGTTTAGCTGTGTGTCATGTATGTGTTTCACTTTGAAAGTGGGCAACTAAATTTCATTTTTGAAGTGTGCCATTGTGCCCACAGTAAAAAAAAAATGACAATAAAGGTTATCTCTGTCTTCTTAGTAAGACAGAGATTTAAGACTTAACTGTTCAAAATCTGCCATTTGCCATCACAGGTCAAAATGTCACAAGGAGAAGCAGAGATGTTAAATCTAACATTTAAATTTAACATTGATTCCTTTGTCCAAAGAAGACAGTATACATAATTATATTTGGAAATTGCTTCTGGATTTGTGCTTGCCATGGAGGAAAAAAAATGAAACTTTGATTTTGTTTTTATTTATTTATATTTGGACTTATATGCCGCTCCTCTCCGAAGCAGCTTACAACATATATAAAACAATATTCACATCATTTTGCTGATTAGATAGGCTTGTTGCATAGAAATGGCTAATATATAGTGTATAAAAGTAAAAGGTTGAGGTTGTAATGTTCTCTTCAACTATGCTAAAGAGATTTTTTGTTCTTTTTCCTTTTACTCCATATTTTCTCTTTTTCCCTCCTCCCCCCAAGTTTTCTATTACTTTTTTAAATTTCTCTTTCTCTTTTATACTTTGATAAATTAATAAACATGTAGTAAATAGGAAAAATATTGTTAGTTCCAGGAATTCAAAGTTGCTGTCCTGTTCTATTAATACCTCTTTACTGGTAGGAGGAATCTGTACCCTTTTAAAATATTATTTTATTAAGATGTAATTGGCTCCTTACTTGCCCTGACAGCATCTTACTCCTGGCAGATTTTGTGCGCACAAACAGAAACTGGAGCCAAACAAAATTGAATGGAAAAGTATCCAAATGAAAAACTATTTTGGTGAAAGCAATATTTTCAATATATTATCCCAAATAGGGACTACTACGGGGTCATAAAAAGGGACTTTTTGGTTAATGACTACAGACTACAGCCTTCTCTAATCTAGCCAGATATATTTGAGCGTCATTGCCATAGTTCCAATTGTCATTAAATATCTGGAGAACTGTTTGGTAATTCCTACCTTAAGATATCCTTTTAATAATCCTCTAATACAGTGCTTCTCAACCTTGGCCATTTTAAGATGTGTGAACTTCAACAGCCAGAATTCCTGGCTGGCTGGGGAATTCTGGGAGTTGAAGTCCTCACATCTTAAAATGGCCAAGGTTGATTGGCGACATCATATAAAGAAAACCTGTATAAGATGGTTTACAGATGGCATCTCCCTCCAGCCAAATTAGCCAAAATGTATAACAGATATTCTTCTATGTGTTGGAAATGTAAAAAAGAAAAGGGCACCTTTTTTCATGTATGGTGGACATGTAGAGAAGCGCAGGTGCATTGGTGTATGGTCTGGGAATGGGCAATAGAAATGACTAGGCAAAACATTCTATACAAAGCTGAGGCATTACTATTAGGAATACTAGAGAAAAATGTAAATAAAGAGGACACATATTTAATTATTCACGTGGTTACGGCGGCAAGGATACTATTTGCTTAAAAATGGAAAGCAATGGAAGTACTGAGTGAGGAAGAACTAATAAAGAAAATTATGTATTGCGCAGAACTAGATAGGATAACTAAAAGATTAAAAAATCAAGAAGAAACAGAATTTTATCGAACATGGAATAAATTTTATAGATGGAGGGGGGAAAATGGAGGTCACAAATAAAGAGATAAGTTAAGATAGAGACCAGAAATGTATAGTTTGTATATAGATATATTATATGTAATTAATGTACAATATGCACTGAGATGTCAGTCAAAGACAATCTACCATGTTCAATGTTTTTAATCCTTTTTTTCCTTTGTATTCAATAAAAACATTATAAAATAAAATAAAATAAATAAAATGGCCAAGGTTGAGAAGCACTGCTCTAATATTTCTCCTTTTCTAATTTCTAGAATTTAGTAGAGTTCCAAGGATTCTTTGCAGGAATCCAGGAGGGTTAAATTGGTGTTATATAAATAAAAGTGTATAAAAATGTTTCTTGTCTTAGAGCAGTGTTTCTCAACCTTGACAATTTTAAGGCATGTGGACTTCAACTCCCAGAATTCCACAGCAATGTTGGCTGTGGAATTCTGGGAGTTGAAGTCCACATGCCTTAAAATTGTCAAGGTTGAGAAACACTGTCTTAGAGCCATCTCCAGATTTAATTGTCAACTCTTTGAATGTGCTCACCTGAAACCAATATGTTTTCTTCCAGGAGAATTTTACCAGGCAGCAGCAGAACTTTGAGAAGCGTTATGAGGACATAATACAGATCCTTGAGCAACGCTATGAAGAAAATATGCAGGCTTTGGGGGAGGAGAAGAAAGAAAAACTGGAAGCTTTGTACAAACAACTGGTCGACTGTGGAGAAAACCTGGATACTTGCAAAGATCTCATGGAAACCATCGAAAACCTTGACCAGGGTGAAAAAAAAGTGGAAGCCATCAAGGTATAGGACAGAAAGAATCCATGACGACATGGGTCCTTCAGCCTCAAAACAATCGCTTTAGGGTTTGCTGAAAAATATAAAGGAAGCCCAGAAGATAACATTGGTGGTGTTGGGAGTACACCTGTTTGGGCAAAAAAAGAAAGTTCAGTTACAAGAATGAATGTACAGTGGTACCTTGGTATCCAACGGCTTTGAAACTCATCAAATTGAGTACCCAACAAATTTTGACGTGAAAATTTTGTCCTGGTACTCATTGTTTGTTTGGTATTCAACACACAAATTAGAACTTGTCTAGCTACATTATTCTTTGTGGGGGAAATGTGTTTGGTACTCATCGTTTTGGATACTCGTCACCCATCCCAGAACCAATGAATACTGAGGTACCACTGTAGATCCAAAGGTCATATAGTGTTGCATCTAACCCTGGTCAAGTATGAGCTTATGTTGTACAGGTAGTTCTTGACTTACAACCACAATTATGATCGGAGCAACCCAGAGCACCTGACCTAAACCAGTGAGTCTCTGTAAGAATCACAGTTCTGGATTCTCTACTAAAAGAGGTGCTCCATCACTTGAGGTTTTTAAGAGGAGACAGGATATTCACCTATCTGAGATGGTGTAGGTTCTCCTGCTTGAGCAGGGGGCTGGACTAGAAGACCTCCAAGGTCCCTTCCAGCTCTTTTCTAATATTCTATTCTATTCTATTCTATTCTATTCTATTTCTATTTCTATTCTATTCTATTTCTATTCTATTCTGCTCTATTCTGCTCTATTCTATTCTATTCTATTCTATTCTGCTCTATTCTATTCTATTCTATTATTTCTATTCTATTCTGCTCTATTCTGCTCTATTCTATTCTATTCTATTTCTATTCTATTCTGCTCTATTCTGCTCTATTCTATTCTATTCTATTCTATTCTATTCTGCTCTATTCTATTCTATTCTATTTCTATTCTATTCTGCTCTATTCTGCTTTATTCTGCTCTATTCTGCTCTGTTCTATTCTATTCTATTCTATTCTATTCTATTCTATTCTATTCTATTCTATTCTATTCTATTCTATTCTATTCTATTCTATTCTGCTCTATTTATTCCAAATTCTATTCTATTCTATTCTATTCATTATACCGTGCTGTTTGCAGTGGTCTTCTGAGATGGCATTTTATTTTACTTCCTCTGGGATTGCATTGCTAGAGATATATTCTGCCATTTTATCAGATGACTCGTGGCATTTATGAAGCCATTATTTCAATCTCTGCTTTGTGATTTCAATTCTCTATAGACATATCAGGATATACTTTTGAGGAAGCATGCCCAGGCTTTTGCCATGAAAATAATATAGCGATTTGAATCACGCATCTTGGAGAAAAAAGTCAGTGCGCCATTATTACAAGTGTGTGTGTGTGTCTGTGTCTGTGTGTGTATGCCTATGTCTCTGTGCATATGTAATATATTAGTGGGATCACCCATCTCTCTTTCTTCAACAGACTGCAGTTGCAACAATTCACAGGTAATACTGAAATATGAATTTTTAAAAGCTTTCCTTTCTGTAGTCATCCCTCCATAGTCATTCTTTCTGAAGTCATCCTACCACAGTGTTAAATTTGGCCTTAATGTTAGTTTACTCAGTGAACTACTGTTGGGAGCAATAGATATAATTTTACCTAGATAAAATCATGGAAATATTTCTCTTAGTCTGATTTGGTACTAATTTGGCTTTCATTTCAGTGACAAGCAGCTGGCTTTCCATTTCCCTGTTATCTAGATTGTTTTTAATTTCTGTTAATAATTACATAGCATTCTAAGATCTATTGGGGTAGGGGTTACATAAATTAGCAAATAAATTCAAGCATGCTGGTGTCAGGCTTGCTATGAGGCTCAACAAACCGAATGTTTCCCAGTTTTCAAACATTTACCACTGGGCTCTGTTACGTTTGGGATTATTAACTCTATATCAGCCTTATGTACGTTTTAAAATTACCCATGGATGTCAGTAAACTAGGATTACCCATGGATGTCAGGAAACTAGCTGAGCAAATGGGCACATCACACGTGGTGATCTTGGTGGTGATGGACACTGGTGCTCTAGAGATTTGCCTAACTTTTCCCTGTAATCTTTTAAACAGAAATTAGACACTTGCTTACTTGTAATTGTGGAAGAGTAACTGTTCAGGACGAAGTGGTCAACAATAGATTAAAACAGTACAGTTTCTATGGGAAAAGGAAAGACAGAATTGACAGCCACTTGTCTGAAATGGTTTAGGGCAGGGGTAGGCAACCTTGGCTCTTTTATGACTCGTGGACTTCAACTCCCAGAATTCCTGAGCCAGCATGGCTAAGCATGGAAACCTCTCCCTTTCCCCTCAGCATGGCTGGCTCAGGAATTCTGGGAATTGAAGTCCACAAGTCATAAAAGAGCCAAGGTTGCCTACCCCTGGTTTAGGGTCTCCTGCCTGAGCAGGGGGTTGGACTAGATGACCTCCAAGGTCCCTTTCCAGCTCTATGCTAGGAAACACTGCCTTATTTGAACTTGCCTGTATCCTTGAACTACTATTTTTAAAAAAAAAAAATTACATTACTTGGAAGTGTGAGGTTCTTAATGGTCATATTTAACTTGGGATTTTAATACTGTCTATTATGAATACTTCTTTTGTAAATGGATTCCATATAGAATAGAAGGGTACAGCCTATGCATTCAGTCTATAATATAGTAGAAATGTTTTGTAGCAGCGTAAATCTTAATGCAAGCCATCTAACACTGATTTTTGTGGCATTTTCAGAGTGCACACCTTCTTGGAAAAGGATGTGAGTGTAGATCTCTCAACTCCAGCAGAGTTTGAAGACCGAGTCATTGATTTCTCAGACATTCAGGAACTATTGAAGTCTGTTAGCTTTTCCCCAAGTAAGTCCATTAGGATACCACATACAAACAGTAGATTGAGTTGGAAGCGGGCGACTTTATTTCCTAGAGATGATATGCTTTCAATGCATAATTTAGAATACTCAAACCTTTCCAGTGAAAAAAACAGATCCAAATATATATCTTTATATATCTGGAGGACTTTCTTCTGCTTGAGAGACTCCTGGAGAATTGATATTATAGTTGCTCCAACTTCATACATCCAAGGCTTATATCAGTCTCAGCATATCAGCAAATCTGGACAATCCATCAATTTGCAGAAAATTAAAAAGAAGGGAGCCTCATAAATGAAACGTCCATGTCCTCAGCTAGCTTCAGAATTATCAGAGAAGGAAATGAAGAAGACATGTCCAGAATATGCAACATGTTTCATCTAAAGCATCTGTTCATGGTAGGCCTTGGATGATGTGCTTGAAGCCACACTCCAAAAAGTAGGTTGGGTTAATCAAGTAATTTTGGTCAAGCAAAAAGTAGACTCGGTCAAGAAAAATCAAGTAGGTCTGGTCAAGACAAGAAAAAAAATAGTAATTTGAGTTAATGGACACTGAAGTTGGATGAAACATTAGAACAGAACAATAGAATAGAATAGAATAGAATAGAATAGAATAGAATAGAATAGAATAGAATAGAATAGAATAGAATAGAATAGAATAGAATAGAATAGAATAGAATAGAATAGAATAGAAATACAGGATAGAAATACAGGATAGAAATACAGGATAGAATGGAATCGAATTACAGGATAGAATAGAATAGAATAGAATAGAATAGAATAGAATAGAATAGAATAGAATAGAATAGAATAGAATAGAATAGAATAGAATAGAATAGAATAGAATAGAATAGAATTACAGGATAGAATGGAATCGAATTACAGGATAGAATAGAATAGAATAGAATAGAATAGAATAGAATAGAATAGAATAGAATAGAATAGAATAGAATAGAATAGAATAGAATAGAATTACAGGATAGAATTACAGGATATAATGGAATAGAATTACAGAATAGAATAGAATAGAATAGAATAGAATAGAATAGAATAGAATAGAATAGAATAGAATAGAATAGAATAGAATAGAATAGAATAGAATTACAGGATAGAATGGAATAGAATTATTAGAATAGAATAGAATAGAATAGAATAGAATAGAATAGAATAGAATAGAATAGAATAGAATAGAATAGAATAGAATAGAATAGAATAGAATAGAATAGAATAGTTTATTTGGCCAAGTCTGATTAGACACACATGGAATTTGTCTGTTTGTGACAAATGTAACTAATACAATTTCTCGCTCTCAAAATGCTTGTCTCACAGAGGCTCATGGAAGTAATATGGACATTGGTAGAAATCTTCTCTGTTAAATCCCTTCCTGGTGCATAGCAGTTTTCACCCGTGAGCAAATGCGCAAGTCTAGAAGTCTCCTGTCCTCTTCTGCAAATCTTAAAACAGATTTCTCCTTTCTGATTTCAGTCTCTACCCCGCCTTGTGCGCCAGTGATGAACGCTCAGGATCCCAATTCAGCTACTGGGACGTCTGTGAAAATTTGCTGGAGCTTCTTCTCAGAAGATATTGTGGAAAGCTACCAACTCTATTACAAGCGAGTGAGCAATGACACTTCAAGCACGGAGCAGGAAGGTAAAGAGACCAAAGCCAGATCAGGTAGAATGAAGAAAAAAAAATGTCTTTGACTAAACTCTTAATGACAACATCTGCCTTGAGGTCGGTCTGCAAAGACAGAAATGGAGGTGGCATTTCCCTGCTGATTTTATTGTGATTTTATCTGCTGCTTTTCTGACCAGCATCCTGATTACTCGAGTTAGTGGAGCTTTAATATAGTTTACTTGTTATTTTGCCCCCAGGCCATTAAATCTTTCGCTCTGGAAATGAGCAAAATGTCTATCTGGGAGCTACATGCAATTTGCGGCTTGTTCAGTCCAAGCCTAGTTTAGAGTAATAATAATAATAATAATAATAATAATAATAATAATAATAATAATAACAACAACAACAACAACAACAACAACAACAACAATAATAATGTTGGAAGGGACCTTGGAGGTCATCAAGTCCAACCCCCTGCTCAGGCAGGAAACCCTACACCATTTTGGACAAATGGCTGTCCAGTCTCTTCTTAAAAACTTCCAGTGTTGGAGCATTCACCGCTTCTGGAGGCAGGTTGTTCCACTGGTTAATTGTTCTAACTGTCAGGAAGTTTCTCCTTAGTTCTAGGTTGCTTCTCTCCTTGACTAGTTTCCATCCGTTGCTTCTCATCCTGCCTTCAAGTGCCTTGGAGAATAGCTTGACTCCCTCTTCTTTGGGGCAGCCCCTGAGATATTGGAACACTGCTATTCCGGAATGAAATAAGCTATTACTTAAGAATCTGTGGCAATTTCAAAGACACCCTTAAATCTTTGTACTTTCCAATTGCAGAGTTTAAGCTAAGTGTGAAAGAAACCTACTGCACAGTCGCTCAACTGGTGCCTAACACACAATATGAATTTTGGGTAAAAGCAGTAAACAGAGCTGGGGTCAGCTCAGCCAGCGAAAGAGCTGTGTATATGACAGGTAAATGGCTTCCCGTGTTATGTTTTGATTTAGGAAAGCAACAACTTTTTATTGGCCTATGCAAAGTGGGGACCAGGCTACCCAAAGCTCTTTTTTTTTCTAAACTGTGGCACAGAGATTAAGATCACAACCCCAATCCTTGAAGGTTTATCCAAATGGTGCTGACTTTAGATAAAAAATATTTCTCAAAAAGTCGTGCTATTTAATTTTTTTAACCAATAGTTTATTTTTTTAAAAAAAAGTTTCAGCTGAATTATATAATAAAAATGATCTATATCCTCTACAGTTGTCTGTCTTTAGTTATATCAAATGGTGGGGCAGAAGCTTTAATCAATATTGCCATTTTATTCTAGCTTTTAAACTGAATTGACTAAATTTTGA
Organism: Bothrops alternatus; assembly: GCA_034064705.1. Classification (NCBI taxonomy): domain Eukaryota; kingdom Metazoa; phylum Chordata; class Lepidosauria; order Squamata; family Viperidae; genus Bothrops; species Bothrops alternatus. The sequence continues at coordinate 354,005 of JARGCV010000109.1, forward strand.
ATGAAGTCATTTTAGGATGTGTTCTGAGTGGTTGATTGCCTTGAATTCTCTTCCCCACTGGAAGCCTAATATTTTATTAGTGATCCCAGCCTTTGCTACTTATAGTCGAGATTTTCACTCAATGAAAAACAGCTTTCGTTTGTCAGTGCTTCAAAGGACTCCTGTACGTTGTGTGTTTTTAGCTCCTTTGCCACCAGTTATCAAAGAGAAGGTGATTCAGAGCTGTGAAAACGCTGCCCTGGTGCAATGGGAATGTGGAAATATTAATCCCGTGGAATCCTACACTGTTGAGTTATCTAAGATGGCTGGCGGAGATGGAGGAGACATTCTCACTGAGTAAGTGGCACAGGGTTTGATATGCACATATTCTACCCTATTATGACTTCATGGTCATTTTCAGTGATACTCTGGATCTTTTTAGTAACATCATACAGTACTTGGGCACAAGGCTATGGAGCAACCCTTACTCAACCCTATGGAAAGCTTTTGGGATCGCAGGTCCTAGGGAGCTTAAAAGAAATGTTCATCCCCGTCAATCCAAGAACTCCTTTTGCTGTGGTTATTTCCAAAATGATGCACTTGCCCAATAGGGATCAGCATTACAATGTAAGATCTAGTGCAGGGGTAGGCAACCTTGGTTCTTTTATGACTCATGAACTTTAACTCCCAGAATTCCTGAGTCAGCATAGCATAGCTGACTCAGGAATCCTGGGAGTTGAAGTCCACGAGTCATAAAAGAGCCGAGGTTGCCTACCCCTGACTAACGTGTCTAGAATATGACCAGGAAGAATACACCAAATTATAGGTGAAATAGGTTTTTTCAATGTTTTTTGCTAACCAAATAATGACTGCTCCAGGCCATTTCCTTCCTTCCTTCCTTCCTTCCTTCCTTCCTTCCTTCCTTCCTGCCCTCCCTCCCTCCTTCTTTTTCCTCCCTTCCTTTCTTCCTTCTTTTTCCTTCCTTCCTTCCTTCCTTCCTTCCTTCTTTCCTTCCTTCCTTCCTTCTTTCCTTCCTTCCTTCCTTCCTTCCTTCTTTCCTTCCTTCCTTCCTTCTTTCCTTCCTTCTTTCCTTCCTTCCTTTCTTCTCTTTCTTTCTTTCTTTCTTTCACTTTTCTGTCTGCAAACACACATAGAATATTCATTCACATTTACTGTTAGTAAAAGAAATCAATTATTTCCTATTTGCCAATTTCTCAAAGGAAGCAGAGATTGGGCAGAGGGGGGTCCTAACTCCCTCCCACCATTTCCTTGGTACTTTGTTTTTCTCTGGTCAATTTCATAATCCTTTGGGCAATTTCACAGATAGAAGGTTCCCTATTATATTGTGATGTTTCTGCTATGCACGAGGATGGTCAACTTACCCAGGGAGGCCATCAACCGATAGGGATTTTCAAAGGGACCGTAGTGAACTGTGCACTGGAATAGTTTTTTTCCAGGTGGAAAAAAGCTATGATCAGTTACCAAGTTTATGACTGAGCTAGTAATCATACTGATACCTTGTAAAGCTTGTTTAGCTCTTTCTTTCATGTTAATCTCCGATCTCCAATATGGTAGAAAATAGAATTGGGAGGTAGCTTTCTGTATTACTTCTCAACTCTTTCTGAGGTTCCCAGGATCACACATAAGCCATTCCTCCTTCAGAAATACCATCTATTGAAGAATGGACTTTGAAAGTCATAAATATGGCAGAAATGGCTAAAATATCTGCATATTTGAAGGATCATTCAAATGAAAAATATATGTTGGACTGGAAACAATGGATAGACTACATACAAGAGAAACATCAATCAAAGAAAATGTATCTTGCTTATAGTTAAATCTTGATATACCGAGTGAAGAATGTTTACAAGTTTAAAATGATTGTATTAAGTGGAGTAGCATTCTACTTGAATTTTTCCTTTGTTTACATTTACAAATATATATCTAATTTAAAAAAAAGTGACTGTACATAAACATGCTTTCCACTCCCCCCCCCCAGATCTGTTGTTGGAATTCCAAACTGTGAGACACTGATTCAGCTGGAGCCAAAACAAAATTACCTTCTCTTTGTGAAGGCCTTCAATATAGGAGGATCTAGCAAAAGGAGTGAGCCAGCTTCTATCCTTAGCACAGGTAGGTAGTAAGAATGTACTCTTAGCACGTACCCTTTGCGAATTGTGGCATCCTATTTTACACTGCTTCTAGTAGTGCTTTTTAAAAATGATTTTTACTTCGTTTTCCAACGAAGGGGGGGGGAGAAATCAAGAGGTGCTGTGTGGAAAGAGCAGTTTGCCTGGGTTATGAGGGTATCTCAGCACCCTTTGAAGGGGATCAAATGCTATTCAAATAGAGAAAAAAAAAACAAAGTGGGGAACAGTTTCACATATACCTCCATTTTCCACCCACCCCCTTCCAAAAACACTTTATTCGTTTTGGAATAAAACCACCCACTCTTTAGTAGTCTGAAAAATGGATGGTGAAAGCTGGAATGGTATTCTTCCTCCAACTCTTCATTGGGAGAGGGGCGGTATAGAAATTTGAAAATAAAATAATAATTAAGTTGGCCCAATTCCATGGAAAAGCCTTTCTCCATGGAACTGGTCCATGGTGCCCAAAAGGTTAGGGACCTCTGCTCTGATCTAATACAAGAGGATATTTATAACTCAGGGTCCGTGGCGTTTTCTGACCTTGGTGGTTTTCTTGCAGACACTTCAGTACCCAACTAGGAAGCATCAACGGTGCATTAATATTGTTTACTTCTTGATTGTTGGTCTAGTGTTGATCTTCGGGTTAATCTCTGTTATTTTGGTTGTTCTACCACTGGTGACGTTACACGGTTGGGTAATGAAATATCTGCAAGAAAACCACCAAACTCAGAGAGAACCAAGAAATTCAGAGTTAGTCCAAGCTGTTTCAAGGCAATACCTTGACTAGTCACAGAAAGCTTTGCTGAACAAGTTAGTCTGGATGAGGGCGGTGGGGCTCTGTAAATGTTCCAAGGGGAACGTCTGAGCACAAGGAGCAGTAAGCGAGTACAAGCAAATTCGTGGGACTGAATAATTAGAACACGATTTCATTTCTCCGACAGGAACTGTATTCACCCTTAATGAAAGGACAGCGCATCCCTCATTGTCCATCCTGGAAGATGGGCTGACGCTGGTCTGCCACAAAAACAAGAGTGCCCAAAGTGACACACCCTTTGGCGAAGACAGTTTTACAAGGTTTGGGATCTTCATGCCTAGCCTGCGTTCTTTAATCCCATTGTAATGCACTTCTGAAAATGCACTTTGGGCAGTGCAAAACTGCTTGCAACAGCTGAAAGCAAAAGGTGACAAACAGTCATAGGGGCTGGATTTTAGAGCTTCTGTTGTTCTGAGTCTGACTTAAGATATTGCATCTGTAGTTTAAAGGCAGCATAACTATATTCTAAATAAAACAAGTAGTAACTATCATGGACAATAACGTCAGTACTGCTACTCCTAATGGATCATATAAGACCATTTCTCCAAATACCTTCTGGCTCATGGCCAAGATCAGCTGGGAAGGCTGTCTTATTACCCAGGTTAACTCCTGTCAGGTACAAACGTTCAGGACCACTTGTGAAGTTCTAATTAAACTGATGTATTTACTAATCATGCCTATGCACAGGAATCTACTAAAAAATTGGTTAGGACAGTCTTGACGCTAGATAAGGGCCAATGGAATTCAAGAGGGATTGGACTTATTCCTCTTGTGGCTACATAGAGACTCTACGCTGATTCCTCTTTTGACTCCATCCCCAGGCTCTGTCACTCCTTCTCCTACAATTCCAGGTTCACCTTAATTTGGAGTTGAAGAGCAGGACTTCTTCACGGCAGCTCCCAAGTTAGGATCTTAGGATCTCCCTCAAAAGGAAGAGAGTTGACTACTTGAATGGGAGAAGGGTGGGAAATCCTACTCCAAGCATATAGCCATATTCACTATCTCAAGCTGCACCTGTCCAGTTCCTGTGATATTCTGGGTTTCCTTATTTAATTGTCACTGTGCCATTTCTTCCCTGGAAATCTCAAAAATCCAATCATTTTATCCACAACTTAACTACTGCCCAAACTGGGGGATAACAAGATCATCCAGAAGATGACTCAATTCCATCAATAAAGTGAATATCTTGAAAATTGACCCAGGTTCCTGCGCGCGCCCCCCTCTCTCTCTCTTTTGATAGATCCATTGCTATAATGGGATACCCGATCCCATTCCGAGGAAAACATTACTGGGAGGTCGACGTTGATGAGAACACTGAATATTGCATTGGGGTGGCTTTTGAAAATGTACCAAGAGATGATTACTTGGGTGCAAGCCATTCCTCCTGGTGCATGAAGCACACCATTACTTCCTCCAGGTACAGCTTCATCTTTTTTTATGTATAAATGTTTTATTACATTTTATAAGGGTAGGGAAGGGGTAAGGTCAATATGGATGTTGGATGGGGTTAGGGAATGGGGTTGGGATAAGGGTAGGGATAAATACAGTAGTGGGTTTACCCCCAACAAAAATTTAACGCTTTAGCAAGCAGACTATCATCCGGGTACAAATATTAAATAATAGTAATTAATATAATACTCAACCGTTGTAATAACTGATAACAATAATCATAAAAATAAAGCTTAGTCAATAAATATCATTCATCCTGTTAAATTACATCATCTTTTCTTGCTCAATCGTGTTGCTAACCATTGATAACATTTTTCCCATGTTTTGAAATAAACTGAATCTTCTTTCTCTTTAATCTCTAAAGTTAATCTCTAAAGTTAATCTACCCATTTCTGCACATTCTAGGATTTTCGTGATTATAATCTAGTCAGGTGGTAGGTTTTCATTTTTCCAAAACTGGGCAAATACTATTCTCACGGACTTAATTATGGAAAAGAGAATGAATATTTAATATTACATGTATTGACAGGTACAGCTTCCTCTTAACCCTGGTGACGCCATTGCAACCAGCTTGCAAGATTTTATACTGCCGCTTCCCCTTACTTTCTGTGGATTTCCTAAACAGCTGAGGGCCACATCAAGGACTACAAAGCTCATAAACCCAAGCAATGCTGGGAGTTGTTCTGCACAGCCCCACTTCCCCACCCATCTTCAGAGATGCCTCCCAAGAAAAGAAATCAGGGGCTATTATTATTTGCCTTCTGCCTGACGAATTAGGCCTAACTTGACCTGGTTCCATATAATAATAATAGTAAAGTAAAGTTGGAAGGGATCTTGGAGGTCATCTAGTCCAACCCCCTGCTTATATGATAGGTAGGATCATCCCTTTCTGAAAAGTAACTTATCTCAGGACAAAGGTTTAGCGCATTCAACAATAGAAGTATAGTACAGTAGCCTTGTGATCCAGTTTTCTGAATTGCTTTAAGCTCAGGGGCCAAAGAGGCTCAGATATGTATACAGAGATGCAGTTTCTCCTACAGAGAACATGCTGGTGAACATCTCAAGGTTTGGAGTACAGGTCTATAGTAGTAGGTCCTTTCCTGGGAAGCCTTGTGTCAAGACAGATTTGCACATAATAATACTAATACTAATACTAATACTAATACTAATAATAATAATAATAATAATAATAATAATAATAATAATAATAAAGTTGGAAGGGACCTTGGAGGTCATCAAGTCCAACCCCCTGTTCAAGCAGAAAAGCCTACACCATTTCAGACAAATGGCTGTCCAGTCTCTTCTTGAAAACATCCACTGTTGGAGCATTCACTGCTTCTGGAGGCAGGTTGTTCCACTGGTTAATTGTCCTCACTGTCAGGAAGTTTCTCCTTAGTTCTAGGTTGCTTCTCTCCTAGATTAGTTTCCATCTGTTGCTTCTTGTCCTGCCTTCAGGCGCTTTGGAGAATAGCTTGACTCCCTCTTCTTTGGGGCAGCCCCTGAGAGATTGGAAAACTGCTATCATGTCCCCCCTCGTCCTTCTCTTCATCAAACTAGACATACCCAAAGGGAGCAACCATGGGGAGGGGGATTGAATCTGGGCATCGTTGGTTCCCGTGAGACAGTGTTCCAGCCCAAGGACACATCGAGCAGACAGCCTAGTCTGGCTCGCTGGTTCCCATAACAAAATGAACAGAAGTGATTGGTGGACGCAATGGACTGTGGGTGGCTCACAGAGAAAGGTTGAAATTAACTATGCTAGCTTTTGCGCGGGAAACCCAGAGCTGGTTTTGCTTCATCGGTGCCAATATAGTTTATTCAGTAAAGTTTATACTCTTGGTAAAATACTGTCCCAGAAGTTTCTTTTTCTGAATCTGCCAACTGGACATTTGACACCTTGTGGACTATTAGAGTTGCCCACGGTTTAAAGCTTCTGGTGTGAAAAATCTCTTTCTCCTTATGCAGCCACGTCTATGAATTTCTCAACGATGGGATAACACCCAACATCAAGATCACTATTCCTCCTAAGAAGATTGGCCTTTTACTGGACTACGATGAAGGGACTCTCTCATTTTTTAACGCTGATATCATGCAGCACCTGTACACCTTCCACAGCAACTTTCAAGAATTTGTGTGTCCCTGTTTTGCGGTGAAAGGCGTCGGCGTGCTCAAGATTCGAAATGGTATCACAGTCCCGCCACAAGTTGTTTTGTGATTGAGGATAGCAAGATGCAGCACATTTAATAAGCAATGTAGCACACTTCCAGCTTCCCCCTCCCAACCTTTTCTCTTTCTCCCCCCCCCAAACTTTCTGTATTATTTATTTATTAATTTGATTAGCATGGGAAACAGGACCATATTGTTCATAAAGTAAATGCCGCCGAATACTTTAAAATGTGTCTCTTGCTGCTTGTACACACACACAAAAAAAACACTTAATCTGACCAGCTGGAATCTTAACAGCTTCATTTGCACAAATGTTAATTAACCTAGTGAGTTGTGAGAGGTTTTTTTTTTTTTCCCCTAGTTTGACTCGCTTTGCAAACCCAACCTGTTAGGCTAAATAATGACTTTGTGTATTGCACATTCCAAGAAAATATTTTCATCTAGTATGCGACGTAAATATTTTGGATCAAGATGTGGACACTCTTTTTCTTTATACTGTAAATCAGCAATCCCCAACCTTGGTGGCTTGGTGGTCTGGCCAGGTGGGGGGAGAAGGGAACTGGATCGTGTGAGCAGCAGGCTGGTGCACACACACACACACACACACACACACACACAAGTGCACAAGTTGAGCTGCGCACACCGTGCATGTCAGCTTACCACTTGTGCAGCCGGGTTCTGAATAGGCCAGTGGTCCTCAAGCGATTCAGTCATTTCTGACTCTTGGCGATTCTATCGGCTAGGTCCGTGGTGGCGAATCTATGGCACGCGTTCCACAGGCAGCATGCAGAGCCTTCTCTGTGGGCACACGTGCGCCACCGCCCCAGTCCTAGGCCTTCAGCTGGGTTTTATAAAACCTTTTTGCTTTAGGCCTCCGCCGCCGTGTGCAAAAAAAAAAAAAGGTTCAATCAATCAATTTCAACTTCTTGCGGGAAAAAAAGTTGGAATTGATTGATTGAACTTTTTAGTCCTACCCAGTCTACCGTTACTACCACAGCCAAGCCCACCCAATGGGCCACACCCACCCAATGGGCCATGCCCAACCAGCACCCGAGAATACATAAGTGGGTTTTGGGTTGAAGTTTGGGCACTCGGTCTCTAAAAGGTTCGCCATCGCTGGGCTAGGTCTTTCCACATCTTCCAATCTTGTACCCCTTTGATTTATTCTATGCTCTGGTTAGTGTCAGCTTTGATGGTGACCAGCCATCATCTTCTTTGGCAGCCTGGTTTTTTTTTTTTACCGCTAACTCTTCCCAACATAATTGCTTTCTCCAGTGAATCCCCTCTCATGACATGGCCAAAGTAAGTGAGATCCAGTTTTGTGATTTTGCCTTCCGGTGACATGCAATGTAATTCAAACCACATCCATTTCTCCAATCTGCTCCTTCTTTGTTTAGCTCTTCAGCCATTGATTAAATATAGAGTTTTTCACAGCTTCCTGTCATTAATATATATTGCAGGTCTTAGTTGGGGGAAAGCATGGATTAACCTGTGTCAGTAATAATACATCAGATGCCACTGTGAGTTTTCAAATCCACACCTGTCACAAAAGTGCTTATCAAATGCTGTTCTCATACCACCACTTAAACAAAAAGAAACCCCTTCAAGCATGGGTCATTAAATCATAAATAGGTCTCTTCCTTACCTGCTACAATGCTTATATTTATCCAAGGACTTGCTTCATGCTGTCGCGCTAAGCTATAAAGTGATTTATCTGGTGTGTGCTTATCATGGAAATAGAGCAGTTGACAAGGAATTGCATTTTTCAGCTAGCTGGAGAAAAATGAAATCCAGCCTCGGTTTCCAATTTAAAGGGCTGAAGCCAAAGATCACTATTGCAAGGCAGTGTTTCAAGTTGCAAGACAATGTGGCATCTTCTTGTGATCACACAACTCAAGAAGAATAAATTTGGTGGGCCTCAAATCATCACAAATGTGTTTTTCCAGTGCTGTGTCTCCTGACTAAGCTGCCTAGGGACTAAGATGGAATAAGATAAAAGTATGTATGTATACGTGTTCAGATGAGTTTCATTGTGCGATTCAAGAGAGAATTGTAGCAGTAGAAGAGGGAAAATGGCTTTTCATCCATGCTTTCTTACGATATGAAAAATTGACTACTATTGGGAAAAAAATGTGGAGACAGAGTGAGTTGATTATTATCTTCACCGTGGATGCTTTCATTAGCCAGGATTCTGTTCCCAAGATAAAAAAAAAATTCAAAATTGAATGCAATTGGAGAGCTGAGTAACGTAGTGATGATGTCATTGCTTTAGGGTACCATTTAGAAACAAAGGCAAAAGGATGGATGGATGGATGGATGGATGGAAGGAAGGAAGGAAGGAAGGAAGGAAGGAAGGAAGGAAGGAAGGAAGGAAGGAAGGAAGGAAGATATAGAACAAAATGAAGACATATTTGGATCATCAATAAATAATAGCAACATGGTTTGTGTTTTCTATAATGCCTTCACACAGATGCCTTAATGCCGTAATTTATATATGGTTGTGTTGGAGGAAAAAAATGGCCTTAGAGAAAATTTAGTTACTTGCATACCACCTCACAACCTACATTCACTCTGCAGGAACAAGGGGGAAATTTCTTTAAAGCATCAAAGCTATGGAGTTTCTTTTCTGGCTGCAGAGATCCTGCACAGAGCAAACTGGCCTAAGGAGTCCGTGGTTCGCTCCATCTCCAGCCAGATAGATCTTTTGCAACAACAACTGTCAAAGCCAGGCAAAGTGCTGTGTAATTCACAAGAGGGTGCTGTTGCCTGCCTTCCAAAGAGAAGGACCAACGCTGAAAACACAACAACCCACCGCTCTAAACCCCAGGGTGCCAGATTGCAGGCTAACTCTGCCTCCTGCCAGGAGTTCGATGCTGACTGGCTCAAGGTTGACTCAGCCTTCCATCCTTCTGAGGTTGATAAACTAAGGACCCAGATTGTTTGGGGGTCAATATGCCGACTTTGTAAACTGCTTAGAGAGGGCTGTAAAGCACTGTGAAGCGGTGTATAAATCTGTGCTATGGCTAGAGCTCTTTTTGTATTAATGCCGATTTTTGCCTTGTGCAAAGCAGAACAGTAGATGGCAGGAGAGACTTGAAGTTCAGATGTTGTTGAACTTCCACGCGGAAGGCTTTGAGTTCTAGGCCCCTGGTTAGGCGTCAAGATTCTTTGGATGGATAAATAAATACATAGAAAGAAGTTGACTCAGTGACATCATATAGGTCTCCTGAAACCCACCCTCCTAAACCAAAATACAGAAGGGGGCCTGTCTGGAAACCATGCCAAACTCACCTTACCAAAAACATTTTGGAAGGTGCTAGATCTCCCAAGATTTGCTAGTAATCAACCAAACAGAGCAAATGAATTTTTCTTCCAGTGCAAAGAGAAAAATCTCATCCTAGTAAAACTTTTAAGAATGTTCCATTTTTTCTCCAAATCCCATGCTGGAAACCTTAGGTTAAATCGCCCCTTAGCAACAACTGTACAACCTCTGGCTGAAGATTTCCAGCATGGGAGAGTGAATCCATTTATTGTACCATTAGGTTTTTCTCTGCAGGGATTAACAAAATTAAAGGAGAGTTCAGGTTCTCCTCAACTGATAGTAATGGAGCCTGGAATTTCCAGTTGTAAATTGGGGCATCCACAGGACCAACCTGATTTTACATCTTTTTAGTGCTGATTGTATATTGTTTACGCCCTGGTTGTTAAGAGAATCCATGCATTCCTATGGGTGGTTTTTTTTTTTTTGCCAGAAACCAGAAAAGGGCATCATAAATTGCAGTCACATGATCACAGAATTTTCTGCTGCAACTATTCTAGAATCTAGTTTAATCTAGTTTAGTCTAATCTATTATTATACTCCTCTCCTCTCCTCTCCTCTCCTCTCCTCTCCTCTCCTCTCCTCTCCTCTCCTCTACTCTACTCTACTCTACTCTACTCTACTCTACTCTACTCTACTCTATTCTACTTCCATCCCATCCCATCCCATTCCATTATTATTATTCATTACAATTCCACTGTTTCCTGTCATCTTTCATAGAGTTCAGATGCTCAGATACCCAGAGTTCAAACACATGCAGTCTTTATATGGAATCTCTTTTGTCCTTGCGGATTTTGTTTCCTAAATATTTTTTTCTACTTCTGCAAATCCTTTCAAGCACAATAGTTTCCCCCTGTTTCCCAGGACCCTTTTTAAATTGCCTAGTAATATCTTAACTCTGCACTTCAGTTTGCCCTTCAGATGTCCTGACTATAACACCTGTCATCTCCCCGTGTCAAGATGTCCAAAAGCACCAGGTTGGACAAGGCAGATAGATGCAATCTGGGACCAGTGGCTAATTCTTGATGAATGTCATGAATTACATACTTACAGAACCTTCATTGTTCACAAAGGACCGAAGGTCAAAGAAAAGACTCCTGAACATTTGCACCCCCTGACCCAGCTGGAGTTCATACTTTATTCTTGGAAATGTCACTTATTGACCTAGAGAAAAAGGCAGCTGTTCGATTCCCATATATGTAATCAACTGGCCTAAGAGACAATGTGTCAGCCAATTCTGCTGAGCCTCAATCAATCTTCTGAGATTCTTGTGTGGGAAAGGGCTTCTGTCAGTGGCCAGATTTAATGCATTCTTGGTTGATTGTGACTTAACAAAAGCCATGTTCTGGACTGCTGTGTCTCTTAAATTCCTTGTGTGTCTAACCACACTTGATCAAATAAAATATTATTCTACTCTACTCTACTCTACTCTACTCTACTCTACTCTACTCTACTCTACTCTACTCTACTCTACTCTACTCTACTCTACTCTACTCTACTTTACTCCACTCCACTCCTTCTTTCCTTTCCTTTCCTTTCCTTTCCTTTCCTTTCCTTTCCTTTCCTTTCCTTTCCTTTCCTTTCCTTTCCTTTCCTTTCCTTTCCTTTCCTTTCCTTGTTTCTCTCTTCCTCTCCTCCTGTCTTCTTTCTCTTCCCTTCCCTTCGCTCTCCTTCTCTCTCTTCCTCTTCTCTTCTCTCCTCTCCTCCTGTCTTCTTTCTCTTCCCTTCTCTTCCCTTCCCTTCTCTCTCTTCTTCTCCTCTCCTCCTGTCTTCTTTCTCTTCCCTTCTCTTCCCTTCTCTTTGCTCTCCTTCTCTCTCTTCCTCTTCTCTCCTCTCCTCCTGTCTTCTTTCTCTTCCCTTCTCTTCCCTTCCCTTCTCTCTCTTCCTCTCCTCTCCTCCTGTCTTCTTTCTCTTCCCTTCCCTTCTCTTCTCTTCTCTTCTCTTCCCTTCCCTTCGCTCTCCTTCTCTCTCTTCCTCTTCTCTTCTCTTCTCTCCTCTCCTCCTGTCTTCTTTCTCTTCCCTTCTCTTCCCTTCCCTTCTCTCTCTTTCTCTCCTCTGTGCCTTTCCTTTCCTCTCCTCCCCTCTCCTCTCCTTTCCTTTCCTCTCTTCTCCTCTCCTCTCCTGCCCTGCCCTACCCTACCCTATCATATCATACCATACCCTAAGCCTGTTCTGTTCTGTTCTATTCCCATTCCATTCCATTCTAGCACAGCTATCAAATGTTCAGATCTGAAACTTACAGCCTGCTCCCTTCGTTTTCATTCCGTTCCTTATCACTCATCCCAGGTTAGATGGCTTAAACAAAAATCAAACTGGTCTTCCCATCACCGATGTTTTTCAGACACATTGGTCTTAAACTCCTGGATACAAACATCTGGTTTCTAGCAATGTCACGGTCCAACTTCCAAATGCACCAGATTTTTTTGGTGCTTACAGAACTTTCCCCAAAACTAAATTTCATCTGTAAGATAGATTCAAAGAAGGGAAGATGAAAACTAGAATCTCTCTTCACACTGGGCCCCCAACTTCAAGGGAACCATTTCCCCCTTATTGCTCTTAAATCTTATAGCTACTTCAGGTCAAGGAGAACCAGGTGTCATCCAGAGTCACGCAAGAGTCTGAAGAAGGTCTTCCAGAGAAGACCAAAAAACAAAACAAAAAACAACCAAACACCACCCCAATTGGGGAATCCACAAATCAACCAGTTCTGTGCTCCAGGCTCCATATAGTTTGTCTTGAAAGAAATACATCAGTTCAGCCACCCAAGTTGCCCAATCAGGTGATGTTCCAGCTGCATATACGAAGGGGGTTGGATGCCAATGTTCGTTAGTGGTTAATGTATAATGTTGGACTTTTCAGCTATAAGCAGCGCTACATAGTATCGTGAATAAATTCCGCACTATAAATATTTACAGAGTCAATACTGCATGTGTCAGGGATGTTTAATTACCTTGGGCTTGCGGTCTGTTGTGGTTCAAAGTAAACTTAGTACTAACCGTTCAGCTTGGATTCTATTTCTCTCAGCCCCCGTCCTCTCTTGCATCCACCCAAGCTGATGAATCAGTTGGACATTTAATATTTGTTTGGACTTGCTCTGCAGGGCTGCTCTTCCCTACGTAGCCCTTCCCTACGTCGTGCTAAACGACGTTCCACTAATGAAGAATCAAAGCGTTTTTAATTCATCTGACACTTATAACACTCACGTCACTCTATTTGGTTGAGTTGGCACCCAATGTTACCCAGGTCACATGCTACACTGGTACAAAATGCTAAATCTTGATTAGTTTTAACCTTTGGTTAGTTTGTGCGTGGTGTGTGGGGATTCAGTGGCTGAGCTAATTCAGTCAATTTATGATGCAACTGTGTCAAGGCAGAAAATCAAATCCATTCAGCAATCAAGTATGTTGTGCAAACTCAGTTGAATAGGTGTGTATGATTATGCACGCAGTTTTTAAAGTTATAATAGTTTGGGGTCTCTACTCAATACAAATAAGCATACAGAATGCTTTAAAAAAATCTGTGTACAAAATACTGAACATGTCAACCTTCCACAACTCTCAATCATAATGAATATAAAAGGACAACTAGCATCAACCATTATAAAGAAAGCCAGTTTGGTGAGGTGACCAAGGTGCTGGCCTAGAAACCAGGAGTCAGTGAGTTCTAGTCCCACCTTTGGCATGAAAGCCAACTGGGTGACTTTGAGCCAATCATAGAAGACAGTGAGTTCTAGTCTTGCCTTAGTCATGAAAGCCAAGTGAGTGACCTTGAGCCAGTCCCTCTCTCTCAGCCCAACCCACCTCACAGGACTGTCGTTGTGCAGAAAACAGCAGGAGACAATATGTTGTACGCTGTCTTGAATCATACAAATAAAATATGGTTAATTATTGTCCTGTTTTCTTGACTCTAATAAAGAGAAGCAACAGAACTATTTGGCGACACACAATGGGGCATTTCAAAATTTGGTATCAGAAGTATTTGTAAAATTCCTCATACAACTGGTAATGTTTTAAAGGTTTTTAAGGAAAGACACATTCAGAATTAAATGCAAGTGGAAGTGTAGAAGCAAGAAAAAACCCGGTTCAAGGGCACAAGACTCCATTTGTATGTAGGACATCCCAGATTCACGTCACACGCAGCCAAGTGATCAGCCGTGCTCCCACAGCATTATCAGATGACACCCATGGGACCCCCAAAATAAATTTCAGACAATGAGGTGAGTTTGTGAGATGTGGTCATTTAATGAGATTTTGGTGGTATTTAATATTCTTGGGGCACCTGATAATTCTAAAGGCTGCTGACCCCTGATTTTCAGGACATAGAAAGCCATAATCTCCGTTTACAAACCATAATGAACTCAAGTTCCAAAACACAGTATACCTTCAACAATGATTTATAAATCAGGGGCTGGGTGTGCATCCCAGGTGATTCTGTGCAATGTGTGAATTCCACAAATTTAAGACAGCTCTGTGCAGAGGAGTCTTACAGCTGCATCTCTGCTTTGCAGACTTGTTGAAAAGGCAAAAACGAATAATCCCAAACAACTCCAATTAATTATGTCAACGAAGGGCGGGAAATTACATTAGTCAGAACAGGCTGGGCCTGCAGCTTTGAAGAATTAATGGCACACATACACTTTAGAAGATCCTACTGGAAGTTTCCTGTATTTATTTCCTGCAGGGCTTTAATGTCCTTTCATGTTGCCCATATGATTCAGCTGCCCAGGAATGCTTCCAGAGAAATCAAATATTGATCAGGCAATGCTGAAATATTAACTATCATTTTGTTATTCATCATTTATGTTATTACTTCTTTCCTTTCTGTGTAATTCTTAGAGACAGGAAAGAATAAAAAAATAGACTCATCAACAACAGATTTCTTTTAAAAAAAATGCTGTCACTCCAATAAACTTCTATGCTGCAGAAAGGTTTTAATTAAGGCAACCTGTCAGCCAATTAGATTAATTTGCTTAGGGAAATGACACCACATTGCTCGGAAAACAACTCCGCAAAAACCTTTAGAGTCACCGCTGCTATCTCCAAGGACACAAAAAAATAATGAGGAAGTCATGTAATTGCTGGAATCCTGATGCCAGTAAAAGGTCTGATGCCTTTTTTTTTTTTTTTTACCAGCCAAGGATCATTTCACCAACAGGCTCCAATAGCTCAAAGGTCCTCTTGGTTCAACAGGAAAGAGTTCACTGCCTTATTACTACTTTACGAATATTTGTGTTTGCACTGAACAACTCAAGAAGATTGAAGACCGCTTTCAAGAAATAGGTACCCCGTTTTTTTCAGGCTAAAAAAAAAGAGTCTTTGACCATTTGGAGATAAGATAGCCATGCAGGATCCTGTACCTCTACTTCCCAGTATAACTCAGCCTTGGGGAAGGAGAAGAAATGGAGGTAACAACGATTGCCTTATCTCCCATCTTGACTATGATCAAGGAGCGATAGTTCCATCAAGACTTATTGTAGGATTGCTTTGCCAATGATAGCAGCTTGATTCTGGAGGAGTGAAGGCCATGTATTTGCCCTGGATTCACTACTCAGACTGGGGATAAGCGTCTGGGGCCCTTGGGCAATTGGACTGGAAGAACCATGCCTTCTAAAAGTAGAGGTCTGATTTTGCCACAGTTACGGCTCTGGATTCAGACAAGCACATTTCGTGTGGAAAAACGTTTGGTTCAAGATCTAATCTTACAAGCTAAATCTAACTTCAGCACTTGGGAGTCTTAAAAAGGAGTAGATAAATGGAAAAAAACCAGTTTGGTGTAATGGTTAAGGCATCAGGCTAGAAACCAGGAGATTGTGAATTTTAGTGCTGCTTTAGTGCAAAGAAGAGCAAGGAAAAATGATTAAATGGCCGGAAGCTAAAACATATAAAGGAACGGTTGCATGAATTGGGTATGTCTAGTTTAACGAAGAGAAGGACGAGGGAGGACATGATAGCAGCGTTCCTATATCTCAGGGGCTGCCCCAAAAAAGAGGGAGTCAAGCTGTTCTCCAAAGCGCCTGAAGGCAGGACAAGAAGCAATGGATGGAAACTAATCAAGGAGAGAAGCAACCTAAAACTAATTTCCTGACAACAATCAGTGGAACAACTTGCCTCCAGAAGTTGTGGGTGCTCCATTACTGGAGGTTTTTAAGAAGAGATTGGACAGCCATTTGTCTGAAATGGTGTAGGGTTTCCTGTCTGAGCAGGGGGTTGGACTAGAAGACCTCCAAGGTCTCTTCCAACTATGTTATTCTTAAGCATGAAAGCCAGCTGGGGCACTTTGGACCAATCCCCAAGAGACAGTGAGTTCTAGTTCCACCTTAGGCTTCATAGCCAGCTGGGTGAGCATGAGTCAGTCACTCTGTCTCAGCCCTGGGAAGCTGGCAAGGGCAAACCACTTCAGAAACCTTGCCAAGAAAACTGCAGGGGCTGTCCAGCAATCCCAAAAAAGAAAAAAAGAAGGAAAAAAAAAAGCAGAGTTGATGGCACACACAAATCAAACAAATAGAAAAAGAGGGAGGCAGAGGCCCCCATGGAAAAACATAAGAAATCTGCAAGAGGGAAGGGAAATGACAGCTTTTAGACCACATACCTGCAAATAATGGTTCTCTGAGCCAAAAGGGGAAAAAAAAAACACTTTTTGGGAGGCTTCATTTCTCTAAAATTAATAAATGAAGAGTGTGGAGCTGATTCAGGGAGAGAAAGAATTTGCAAGTTAGGATATTGTAGATACAGACCCATAACTTTCAGATCAATTTCCCCGCTCCCATGGAAACCTATGCATTTTAGTGCTATTAATATATATATATATATATGCATGTCCAAATCTGGAGTAATGGAAAGTTTTCGGGTTTCTCACAACACAGCTGAACACAACGGGTGTCTGACGCAACTCAACGGCATGTCCTACTCCCCCCCCCAATTTTGCCCAAGGAATGAGGATTAGGAAGGAATAAACATTATTATTATTCATAATAATAATAATAATAATTTTCAAAAGTCAAGCTGCGTCAGTAGACGTGAAGAACAAAGCAGAGAGAAGTTTCCACGGTTTATTTTTAAAAGGAAGGGTTTTGTTTCAGTGGCCTATGAAATAGTGTGAGAGATTTTAAAAATAAATAAGGGGAAACGGCTGAGAGGGAATGGCTAAAATTTTACAACATATACATTTTTAACTCCACCTTTCCAGCCCAGCCCAGCCCCTCCATCCCTCTTCTGCTCTCCACTAGAAGAGTCTAGTCAGATAGCAAACATCTTGGAAATGTAGCATTTCTATTGTGTGTGTGTGTGTGTTTTTTTCCTTTTTCTTAAAAATAAACTTTCAAGGTGAGACCGGATATTTCTCAGGATGGGAACATAGCATACATTTCAAAGCAAGCCCATCATCCTCACCCACCCACCCACCCCCGGGCCTCTGGGAACTACCTTGTGTAGGGTTTTGCAGAATTATGCAGAAAGCTGCCCCTTTGTGGAGGCCTGGCTGATTTAAGTCTCAAAGACAGCGGAGAGGATACTTGGTGAAGGACAGTGGAGAACCTTCATGATCACCGTACAACAGAGGCTGGGGATTTTCCAAGTTTTTTTTAAAAAAAAAATAGGCTGAGAAATTCAATTAACCTGAAGAGTGCAAGAGGATTTACTGGCTACTGGTTGGACTTATTAGCCACAGTCTAATATCCACAGTGGAGACGTAATAACAGAGCAAAGTTGTGCAATGTTTTAACTTTCTCACACACGGGTCTAATGAATAAGGCCCTTTTCATCAATCACGTTTTAGCTCAGCATCTCCTTTGCTTTCTTTGGGGAGTCCTCCACGTATCACCACAACGGAGCCCAAACTTTCTGTTGATAAGCAAGACAGCGGTTTGCTCCACTTTTCATGCCCCACGGGAACCACTGCAGTGGTTAAAGTGAGTAACAAGCCTGTTAAGAGAATCCAACTTCCCCCACTGACCTTGCTTGTCCAAAAATCGTAAAAGATCACCTGATTCCAGGACACTGCAACTGTCGTAAATGCGAGCCAGTTGCCAAAAGTGTCCAAATTTTAATCACGTGGCTGTATAATAATAATGATAAAGTTGGAAGGGACCTTGGAGGTCATCTAGTCCAACCCCCTGCTCAGGCAGGAAACCCTATACCATTTCGGACAAATGGCTGTCCAGTTTCTTCTTAAAAACTTCCAGTGTTGTAGCATTCACCGCTTCTGGAGACAGGTTGTTCCACTGCTTAATTGTTCTGACTGTCAGGAAGTTTCTCCTTAGTTCTAGGTTGCTTCTCTCCTTGATCAGTTTCCACCTGTTGCTTCTTGTCCTGCCTTCAGGCGCTTTGGAGAATAGCTTGACTCCCTCTTCTTTGTGGCAGGCCCTGAGATATTGGAACACTGCTATCCTGTCCCCCCTCGTCCTTCTCTTCATTAAACTAGACATACCCAATTCCAGCAACCATTCCTTATTTATTTTAGCCTCCAGTCCCCTAATCCTCTTTGTGCTCTTCTCTGCACTCTTTCTAGAGTCTCAGCATCTTTTTTACATCGTGATGTCCAAAACTGGATGCAGTATACCAAGGCATTTGATCATGAAGGGTGAAAACACGTTGCTTTTTTCAGTGCGGTTGTAATTTTGAACAGTCACTAAACAAATGGCTGTAAGTGGAGGACAGCCCGTATTAGCAATTGCCACAACTCGTTATCTTTATTAGCAGTCTGGTGGCCTTCCTCATTTTTTTTCTCTGTGCAAAGGTCAGAGAAAAAGGAAGCCTCTTGCAAAAAACAAAAAAAAGGGGATGTACCTATTGAGTCCACCATGCAGGGATGCCCTTATTTTGAACTACTAAGGTAGCCCAGAACATCCCCTTCAACCTTGGATAAAAACTCAGACTTAATTGTAGATAGTCCTTGAACGCACCACAGCAACGGAGACCAGATTTTGTGTTGCCAATTGATACAGTCGTAAAGCAAGGATGGGCAAGAGGGGTCTGTGACAATTTGCCATAGGCAACTCGACGTGGCCCCCTCGCCACATGTCATAAGAACATAAGAACATAAGAAGAGCCATGCTGAATCAGGCCAAAGCCCATCGAGTCCAGCATTCTGTGTCACACAGTGGCCCACCAATTATACATGGGGATCTTGAGCAGAAAGAGAAGGCAAAACCCTCCCTTTCCCTTGACCCCCAACAAATGGTACTCAAGGGAATCCTGCCTGCCTCAACCAACATAGAGGCGGCACATGGACATCCGTTTTAATAACCACCGATACACTTGGCATCCATGAATCAATCTATCTAGCCCTGCCTTGAAGCTGTCAAGGCTGACAGCTGTCACGACCCCTTCAGGAAGTGAATTCCATAAATCAACGACCCTCTGGGTGAAGAAATATTTCCCTTTATTTGTCCTCACTTTCTTAGCTTATAAGCTTTAGGGAGTGCCCCCTTGTCCTGGTATTGTGTGATAGAGAAAAGAATTTCTCCTTGCCACGGTCAACTCACTGCAGGGCAAGAGTTAGACCGATATCAAGGAAATGGTGCGACAGAATCGTCGAAGAAAGAATGCAAAAGGAGGGGCAGAATGAAATATGGATGGCCAAAATTAAAACATTTTTTTTTTAAAATTTATTTTAAATAAATAGAATTGTTAAATTGTCCCACAACGAGTTGCCCGCGGGGAGTTGTCCCATTCCATGTGCGAGAGGGAAGGGAATTGCAAAGGCTGCTTGTAACCATTATTCAGTGCCACAGTAACTTCAAAGGTTTGCTGAACAAGCGGTTGTAAGTTGAGGACTTTTTCTAATATAAAACCAATATAGCCATCGATTCCTCCCCTCCCCCCCATGTGCAATAAAAGGTCATATTCGCCGCCCGCCCTTTTTGCAATCTGAGAAGAAAATGCACAATGAGTTAGGAACCACGAAAAAACCGTTAACGCGTCTGGAAGTTGGCTTTGGCGTTTATAGTCTTTATAAATTTTATAGAAAATATTCAACATCTAACAAAATAAATAAAACATATTTTAATCAGAGGTGCCTAACGATCAGCTTCAGAAAATCTACAGGGGCAAGGGGCAGGGAGGCGTCCATTGGTCTGCTTCCATTTGCGACTAAATTGGAAGAGAACTCTTTCGCAGTAGTGCCCAGGACCCAGTGGCCGCCCTTTCAGCGACATGAAAAAATACAGCTAAGTCCATTTGAGAAGATCCAAAAAAAGGAGAACTCCTTCAGGAAGAGTTCATATTGTCAGTGTCGGATTGTTCCATGTACCTGTTTCAGTCTATTTTATTGTTTTAGTGCTCGTGATAAAAGATTCTCATAATGTTTATGAGTCCACACAGTGAGGGGCGTGTTTTTTTTTCCCCTCCTTCACTTGCTCTTCTGAAGAATCGTACGCCAAGATCTCCTAAGAAGAGGGTCTCTCCAAACATCACTTCCAAGCATGCTAATAATGCAAGCGATTCGGCTCACCCTACAGTTCTCTCGGATGCGGGCATCTATCCAGTGTAATTCAGCTTGAAAAGTAGAGTGACCTCCTCCATTGCTAGATGATGGATGGAGAAGGGGGTCCTTCTGACCTTGAGGCTCTTCAGATCGTCCAACCTCCCCACGGCAGGGAACAAAAAGCTCTTGGTGTCCTACCAAAGAGACCAAACAAATCTGAAAAATCATAACCAAAGGCAAGTTTGAAGGAACTGGCTTCTTGAGGGACGATACACATGTCCGACGGTCTGATAGCTATTCAGGGGGCTCCCGAAGAGTCCTCAGCTTCTTCTCATCTAGCCCCTTCCAATACTTGAAGTTGTTGTCTAGGTGCTGCAGCAGATTTGGTAGATCTGCAAAAGCTAAAAAAGACAACAGTGAAGTCATTGTCACTTTTGGTCATGGGTCCAAAGATTGAGAATGTTGGGGGCTTATTTTCTTAATTGTGGGGGGGGGGCTATGGACAATCTACAGCTTCAGAGATGCAAGCTGTCCCTCCTTTTTGGTACCCCCCCCAGGGCTCTTCTTGATCATAAGGGCTGAAAACAAATGGGTGCCTATATTTTGTGATTTTGAGCTAGGAAGTAGCGATAGCAACAGCAATAAGATTTAGACTAATATACAGTCCCATATACAGATCCTGAAGTTGAAACTCAAGTACTTTTGGCCACCTAATGAGAAGGAAGGACTCCCTGGAGAAGAGCCTGATGCTGGGAAAGATGGAGGGCAAGAGAAGAAGGGGACGACGGAGAATGGGGTGGCTGGAGGGAGTCACTGAAGCTTAAATGGACTCCAGAAGATGGTAGAGGACAGGAAGGCCTGGAGGAACGTTGTCCATGGGGTCGCGATGGGTCGGATACAACTTCACAACTAACAACAACAGTCCCATAGCGCTTTACAGCACTCTCTGGCTGGTTTATTTATATTTATTATAAATAATAATAAATATTTATTATGTGCATATTGCCCCCAACAATCTGAAACCTCATTTTACCGCACTGGGAAGCATGGAAGGCTGAGCCAACTTTAAGCCCTGCTAGGATCGAATTCCAGGCTGTGGGCAGAGTTTTACCTGCACGACTGCCCTTTAATCATTATACCACAAGGGCTCATGAAACTTGCCATCTAGTAGAAACCATAGTCACCCTTTCTTAAAACAACAAACATCATTCCATACATTCACCTCAAACTCAGTCCTATCCAAATGTGTATCCTCCCCCTTCTCCAAAAATATTAAGTCTTAGCTCCTGGTCATTACAATACTGAAAACAGAGTGAAGATCATTTAGATCTGATATCCCTGTTTTTATGTTTCCTACCTGAAAACAGCAGAAAGCAACCAGCCAATTTTTAATAGTATGTCACCAAGAGAGATAGATAAGATAAGATAATCTTTATTGTCATTTTTACTATGGGCACATTGGCACACCTTAAAAATGAAATTTTTATTGCTGGCTCTCAAAAGGGTACACATACATAGCACACATTTAAATATGCTACATACAACATAGGTATAAACCTACATCCTTACATATAAATATTAATCACTGTCCATCTTGAATGCATAGCAGGCAAAGGAAGCTTTAGAGTGCACAAAGGTAATACTGAATGGAACAAAGCTGTGACTGAATTCAGAAGGAATTCAGAATAAGTCACACACACACAAAGACACACACACCAAAAAAAAACAACTTATCCTGGTTGCCCACTCTTGTCCTTGAGCAACTCAATAAGGACCATAAATTTCCCTCCCCCTCATAATCCTTCCTCAATCTAATCAGTATTCAAGAATACTCAGGGGCTGCCCCAAAGAAGAGGGAGTCAAGCTATTCTCCAAGGCGCCTGAAGGCAGGACAAGAAGCGATGGATGGAAACTAATCAAGGAGAGAAGCAACCTGGAACTAAGGAGGGATTTCCTGACAGTTAGAACAATTAACCAGTGGAACAACCTGCCTCCAGAAGCGGTGAATGCTCCAACACTGGGGGTTTTTAAGAAAAGACTGGACAGCCATTTGTCCAAAATGGTATAGGGTTTCCTGCCTGAGCAGGGGGTTGGACTAGATGACATCTAAGGTCCCTTCCAACTTCATTATTATTATTATTATTATTATTATTATTATTATTATTATTATTATTATTATTATTATCATCATCATCATCATCAAAAGATGGATAGTCCCTACTGGTAGGTCATGAAAAGATGTTTTTTCTCTTTCTTCTGCGTCAGAGAGAAGAAATGGCTTACCATCCCAAGCGTCAAACATGTCCGTGATGAAATAATCAATGAATGACATTTGAGATTTAGGGATACTGCAAGTATTCCTGTCAAAAACTGGCATCACAACAGGTAAACCTTGCCTCTTCTCGTCATCGGTCTACAAAAAAAACAAAACCAATGCACACAATTATTTGGTTTATTACTACTAACAGTATCTCCTCTAGTCCCATTAGTGTTGTGTAGCTGAAACCGACGGGGAAGGAGAAAACATCCACAGTTTTGTATTTGAGAAATACGACAATATGGCAAGAAACTGAAGTGTCGTTGTTCGATTGAGGAGCAGGGACTCCAGGGCCACCAAAGAGGTTCAGAGGCCAATGGGAAAAGGTTCACCTTCACCTCCATTTTGTTTTTCATCTCCCAGGAAAAATGAAGACTGACATCCAGTGGGAATTTCTTCAGCTTTCTATCTTAACTCACCTGCGCAAAATATTCCTCCGAGATGCGACCTGCCCACTCAATGCATTGTTCCAACGGACGGCAAGGGTTGGAAACATCAGCACACTTAATTAGCATCCTTTTGATCAGAATTCGATTCTCAGGAGACGTCAGGACGTTTTTGATGGGATCCCCATCGCCATTTGAACTCTTAGGAAAACAAAATTTACAAATATTATTGTCAACTATGCTTCACTGTCATCTCTCTCTCTCTCTCTCTCTCTCTCTCTCTCTCTCTCTCTCTCTCTCTCTCTCTCTCTCTCTCTCTCTCTCTCTCTCTCTCTCTCTCTCTCTCTCTCTCTCTCTCTCTAAGTGTGTGTCTGTGTCTCCCCCCCTCTCTCTCCACAGATTCAGAATAGCTTTTGTCCGACTTCACCTGGAAATCAAGGTTCAGTTTTTGGCACTGCAAGATGAAGACCAGGAACTGGCAAAATGGCGGCCTTGGATACTAAAGTGATGGTAACAGTTCTAAAATCATAGGAGCATGAAGCTGGAAGGACTACTATAAAAGCCAACCTTCTGCTCACTGTCAAAATTCAAATTATAGCATCCTTGATTGAACTCTTATCTTTTGCCTGAACACGTCCAGTAAAGGGAACTCAGCCATCAGTGGTTCTATGGTTGAATGGGAATCTTGTCATTGAACTTTATTATTCTACTCTGGAACTACAGAGAACAAACCTTGATGCTTTTCTATACTTCAAAAGCGTCCCCTAACTCTTCTTTCTCAAAGTTAATCAACATATGCCGTACCCCCAACATTTTGTAGGGATTAGATTTCAGTTCCTTAATTATCCTTGTAGCTTTTCCCTGAACCTGGTTCAATCTATTCTCATCTTTCTTAAAGTGTGATGTCTAAAGTCATATTGAGATGGAATTTATTCAAAGCAGAATCAAACAGAATACTTCTCTAACCTGGAATATGATTTTGTTTTTATAGCCTTCTTTGTGTTTACTGTATCCGGTATAGTGGGCTGGAAAAGTACTTAGATTAATTTTTGATTTGCTTAAACCAGGGGTTCTCAACCTTGGCAACTTTAAGACTTGTGGCTGGCTGAGGAATTCTGGGAGTTAAAGTCCACAAGTCTTAAAATTGCCAAGGTTGAGAACCCCTGTCTTAAACAATTCAGATCGGTGCACATTGTTATTTACTCCCATTTATCGGTGCACATTGTTATTTACTCCCATTTACTTTCCATTTCTGTAGAGAATCTCTGGAGAAATGTGTGAATTTTAAAGGAGGCTCATGAATGAGGAAGGTTGCTACACACATACTACAAAGGGGGGGTCACAGAATCTGGACTATCTCAGTTCCCATCCTAGGTTCAGCCTCTTCATGCGGTCATTTATATATATATATTTCAAACAGTGTCTTCAAGAGCTTTCCAACATTCATCCAAAAACTGCTGGGATAGCTAAAGGAATTGGAGCTTCAGTTCCTGTTTTAAAATACTTGGGCCTGATCCAGATTTTTGCTGAATAAATGGAAACAGTTCATGGAACTTTCAAAGAACCTCTTTGTGAAGAGTGCAGAAATGCTTCTGCAATGGCTGCTAAAAGCGCTACCAACGCAGAGGAAGCCTTCAATCCACCAAGCAAAAGTAAACAGCACAGTTAAAAAAAAAAAGCGAAAAGGCTAAGAGGACCCTGAATTTTCACCACGTCTTTTTCTCCCAGAACTTCAGAAAAGTCAACGATTTCTTTCAAAGCATCACAGCATCCATTGGAAAATGGCAAGTTAATTCTTTGGGAAAGGGTGGATCCCTGGTCTTAAAAACCCCAAATTTAGAAATTTCAGGAATCCCAAATTTTGAAAAGATTTCCTCCTCAGCTGTTTGCAGGAATGAAGTGGCAAACAGACCAAAACCCACATCTCCACATAGAAGTAGTAAAAGACATAACTATTTCAAATTGGAATAAAATGAGAAAAGGCTTGCTTTGCCCTACTCTGAAAGAATATGCCCCCGCTTTTTAAAAAACAACAACAACAAAAGACAAATGTTTCTTCTGAGATTGAACAGACTCACAATTAAGACCGTTTGCAAATTGCCACTTGTAGTATTCTTTGCTGTACAGCCCTATTGATGCTTTACTCACTGAGATAGCTTAGGTACATCATTCAGGTCAGGCTTACCACCACTGAGATACCAAGTTTATTATCTTCCCAGTGAAAAGCAAAAAATATTTTGTTTCAGGCATTGAAAGAAACAGATCTGTTCATGATGAACGTGCTATTCAGAAACCTCTTCTGAAGGACTCTGCCAGCCAATTTTACAGTTTTATTATTGTGTGCTTACTTTTTATTGTTTTATTAGGCATTTAAATTTGTGTGACCTTGTGTTTTTAGTGTTCTAAGTTACCTTGAAAAAATTGCATGCACATCTACCTAACTTAATGAAAATAAGCAAAGCGTGGCTTAATATGTTGTGGAACGTGTTCCTCAGAGAACTAGGAGAAATACTGACAGCTTGTTTCAAGAGTACCGACTCTACTCACTTGTTTACTAGATTTAGAAACTGGATGAGAGATTGCAGTTATCCCAAGGAGAGCCAATAAATGTTCTGATTGAAGAAGAATTTGAACTTGGATTTTTCTACTGAGAAAGAGAGATTATCTCCCTTTCGCAAAAGGAGAAAAACTTTGCACAGTTCATTCCTGGCTTCTTAATCTGTCTTTGTTCAACCTGAAGTAAGTAGAGGAATTCATTTCTAAATGTATAAGAGCCAGCTGCACATTTGCTTTCAGATCTACTTCTTGCTAGGACTGCTTACCGCATTGTCTTCAACGGCAGCCAAGGGCTTGTTTATACTGTTGACAAATTTGTTGACGTGCTCAAAATGTTTGGTCATTTCCGTGGCCAAGACCATGTCAATAATGGCTTGTCGCAGCGTTCTGTATTCATTTCTAAAGAAAGAAGAAGACGGGAAAAAATAGGAGCAGGGTTTTAATATTTAATGGTAGGGTTTCAGGCAACATTGCAAAGAAAAATCAATCTGACATTTAAGCCAGGGCTGGATCTGCTCTCAGTTTCTACAATGTGTGGCCCCTAAAACGTATCCAAAAGGCGTTCCTGAAGTGTAATGCCGAATGCAGTGTTTCTCAACCTTGACAACTTTTAAGATGAGTGGACTTCCACTCCCAGAATTCCCCAGCCAGCTGAGGAAAGACTTGGAATTATGGGAGCTGCAGTCCAAAAGTCTAGAAGCCAGTTGGGGAAAGTTTGAACCACGTCATTAATTGGACTCCATAGTTTTGCATACAGACTGACTTCCGGACAGATTACTTCTCCTTGTTCCTTCCTATAGATTCCATCCCGCTGATCTAGCTCTGCGCTGTGTTGCCTCCTGTCTCACTCCCTCTCTGAGGAATGTGCTCCCTTGCTCCTGGGAAACTGCTCCTTCAGTGTAGTCACCACACCTCTCCCCCTTCATGGGCACAATCCTTTCACAGATCTCCAATGAAAACATTTCCCGGCCTTAATTCTTGGAAAGAAGACAATTCAACAGAATATCAAGATTGGAACGACCTTGGAGATCTTCTAGTCCAACCCCCTGCTCAGGCAGGAAACCCTATACCATTTCACACAAATGATTGTCCAATCTTTTCTTAAAAACTTCCAGTGTTGGAGCATTCACAACTTCTGGAGACAAGTCGTTCCACTGGTTAATTGTTCTCACTATCAGGAAATTCCTCCTTAATGCTAGGTTGGTTCTCTTCTTGATTAGTTTCCATCTACTGCTTCTTGTCCTGCCTTCAGGTGCTTTAGAGAATAAGTTGACCCTCCTCTTCTTTGTGGCAACCCCCTTAGATATTGGAACACTGCTATCATGTCACCCCTGGTTTAATTTTCATTAAACTAGATCAGTGATGGCGAACCTTTTAAAGACTGAGTGCCCAAACTGCAACCCAAAACCCATTTATGCATCGTCGAGTGCTGGATGGGCGTGGCCCGTTGGGTGGGTGTGGCCCATTGGGTGGGCGTGGCTGCAGTGGTAACGGCAGACTGGGTGGGACCTAGCTGAAGGCCTAGGACTAGGGTGATGGTGTGCGTGCCCACAGAGAGGGCTCTGAGTGCCACCAATGGTACCCGTGCCATAGGTTCACCACCACGGAACTAGATTGTCCGATATCCCTCTTTTTAAAAAAAGATCCATCTTTTGTATAAAATGTATATAAAATATACATTTATATGTATATAAAATAACCCACATTCATTACATCTTTCCCCTCAAAATACTCATCCCTCCCTCCACTGTACTCCTGCATATTATATCATCATGCAGTCAAAGCAAATCCTTTTGAAAACTACACCGGCAGTCCAGTTTTAAAGAATCGCGGTATTTTGGAAACCTACCTCTCCATGTTTTTAAAAATGTTGCATTTATCATCCCGGGTGGTGATTTGGAAGGCCAGGGCTGCATGGTGGCTTTCCAACACAGCCGTGTCGTTGTACAAAATAGCCAGTTCGCTTCCTGCATTGCACAGGAAAGAATTGGTTCGCCCAGGGTGATCCACGTCGTGGACAGTGGCAGCTATCAACGCAGCAACTTCGTCGATGGGATCCAAGGTTTCCTGAGAAGAATAAGAGGGAGAGGCTGGGAGAGGCTCAGGAAGAGAGAGACTCAGCCCAATGTTGCAAAGATGGATGCTGTAACAGTTGTAGTTCGAGAATCTCCCCTCGGGAAATGTCAAGGCGCCTGGGGTGGTGTCATCAGAATCACACCAAAAGCGGTTAGATGGTTGGCTTCCTTAGATATTGAACTACAGGTAGTCCTTAATGGCCACAACTGAGCTCCAAGTGTCTATTTATTTATTTATTTTATTTGGGTTTGTATGCCGGTCCTCTCCAAGGGACTCGGAGCGGCTAACAACATATATATAACAGTGAAGTACCATAAAAAACCCAAACAAATATATCTAAAAAAAAATCAATAAAAAAAACACACACATTCAATTCAACAATCAACCACAGTCATCCCCAGGCCTGTTGCTAAATGAGATAGTTGTTAAGTGAGTTTTGTCCTGTTTTACGAACAGTTGTTAAGTTAATAACACAGTTGTTAAGTAAACCTGGCTTCCCATTGACTTAATAATAATAATAATAATAATAATAATAATAGTAATAATAACAACAACAACAAAGTTGGAACGGACCCTGGAGGTCTTCTAGTCCAACCCCCTGCTCAGGCAGGAAACCCTATACCATTTCAGACAAAGGGCTGTCCAGTCTCTTCTTCAAAACGTCCAGTGTTGGAGGGGGACCTACATGACCCCAGGACACCGTCATAAATAGGAGTCAGTTGCCAAGCACTTGGATTTTGGTCACATGACAATGCGGACGCGGCAATGGACATAAGTGTGAAAAATGATCACACCAGTGGTGTTGTCATTTCAAACAGACACTAACTGAAAGACTGTAAGTCAAGGGCTACCTGTATAACATGGAACCTATTGCAATTCTATGGCATCATAAATAAGGCGATTTTATCGTGGCTTTACCCTAATTTCTTCTCCTCTACTGCATTGTCCACACATTTTACATATATGGATAGGCTGGTAATGTTTTATATATATATATATGTACACATAATGTCTTTTATTAGTGTTATATAACAGTGATCACATGACCTCTGTAGATGTCATACACTAAACAAAACAAACAAACAAATAAATAAATTCCTCACATGGATCTCATATAAAACCCTGAGGTTCATGGACAAGATGCCAGAATGCCAAAAGAAGTGTAAACAATCTTAAAGACGGCGGTGGGGAACAACTTAGTAATAGGGAGGAAAATGTTCTAAAATAGCTCAGTGAGAAATCAGCAGCAGCCACAGAATGCTATCTGGCAGATGGAAAATTGGAGGGTTGGGAAAAGGAGCAGAGAACGAGATGGAGCACCCTGGAAGAAGACATGGTGCGTTGAACTTTGAGATTCCATCCATCGCTGCTTCCCACTTGCGGATGGTTCGTCCCTGATGCAAGGAACAAACTCAGTGGAAGCTTCCTTTTTAAAAAAAATAAAAATAAATTGTGTTTCTTAGGCCACCCGAGCAGTTTCCTTGGAACACGATGCTTATACAAACCTCAGATCTTGCTTGAATATATACACAGAGCTGATTAATGATCTCTTGGAACAGTGATAGCCCAAGCGCTCTACGCATACTTTCTTTGGGGTTCTCTGGGCTTAGGAAGAGTTGATATTACAGATCCAAGATGATCTGAAGCTTACTACCGGTAGCAGAGAATCCGCCTTCTGCCTGCAGTTAAAATCCCAAATATCTGCAGATAGAAGCAACTGTTTGCAAATGATGGGAAACAGCTTTGCAAGGGACTTTGGGTTTTCTTATTCAGGTAGGCAACCCAAGGCCAGAGGAGGCAATAATCAGCTAAGGTCGTTTCCAAGTTTCTTTTCCTAAGCTACCAGAATTACAGAATAACAGTTGGAAGAGACCTTGGAAGTCTTTTAATCCAATCCCCTGTTCAGGCTGGAAACCCTATACCAGGGATAGGCAACCTCGTGGACTTCAACTCCCAGAATTCCTGAGCCAGCCATGCTGAGGAGAAAGGGAGAAGTTTCCATGCTGAGCCATGCTGGCTCAGGAATTCTGGGAGTTGAAGTCCACGAGTCATAAAAGAGCCAAGGTTGCCTACCCTTGCCCTATACCATTTCAGACAAATGGCTGTCCAATCTCTTCTTAAAAACTTCCAGTGTTGGAGCACCCACAGCTTCTGGAGGCAGGTTGTTCCACTGGTTAATTGTTCTAACTGTCAGGACATTTCTCCTTAGTTCTAGGTTGCTTCTCTCCTTGATGAGTTTCCATCTGTTGCATCTTGTCCTGCCTTCTTTTCCTGCCTGCTCTGGAGAAAGGCTGACCTCCCTCTTCTTTGTGGCAGCCCCTTAAGACTTATTTTTGCTCTTTCCCAGACTTACCTTTACTCTTTCTTTAGAAAGGAAGTAGGCCGTGGCGTGCAGCACATCCGCCGAGTGGGTTGAATTGTGGTAAGAGTTGGATACGTGATAATTGGCTTCTATGACTTGCAACCAAGACCTCAGAGTAGACTCAGAGCAACCGAGAAACTCACAGATCCGAAAGCGGGCAAAGAGTTTGAGGCCAAGATAAACTAAAGGCCTGGAACGAGGGGAAAAAATGGTACTTCAATTTCCCCTATTCTTACTGCACCAAAAGCAAAATAAACAGCAAGAGAAACACAAGACTTTGCCCAGGAGATCATTTTCTCCCAGAGTGCTGCTACTCCTGTGTCTTTCTTTGCTTCTCCTACAAACCTTTTATGAGTTGCAGCCTCCAATTCAAAAATATTAAAATCCCAATCTTCTTCATTTTCCATTGCTTGAGCTATGCTGGGCGGGATGTCATTCAGGGAGATGGGGGAGATCAAACTGCCCGGTACTTGATGGGTTTCTAAAAAAAAACAAAGACATAGGGACGAAAGTATTACAGGCACACCTGGAACTCGAATGAGAAAACAGAGCCAGGAAAGAATAAGAATAAGAATGGAATGGAATGGAATGGAATGGAATGGAATGGAGGAAGGAAGGAAGGAAGGAAGGAAGGAAGGAAGGAAGGAAGGAAGGAAGGAAGGAAGGAAGGAAGGAAGGAAGGAAGGAAGGAAGGAAGGAAGGAACCTTTGGACATAATAGGATTAACCCGTCACCATCAGAATACCAGAAAGGCACACTCAGACTCCAAATTCATGCCACAGGAAGCAACTCCAAACAAAAGGCTCCAGAGGATATAAAAACCCACTCCCTACATGTGCTCGCTCTCTTTTCTTCCAGAGCCATCTTCCTGTCTGGCTCTCCTCTTCAATAAACTGCAACCTTCTTTCTAAAGCAGTCGCTTGCTGTGTCCTGAGCCTTCAAAAGCAGGCTCGAGACGTTGCATTGGTCCCAGGCATTCCAAAAGCTGTCTGGGACCAGACAGAGCAGCGCCGGCCTTGGGCAAGGCACGAAAACGCTCCGTTCCTATTGGTTAACACTATCCGGGTTTCTGGCCATATAAAAAGGCCTGCGTGCCTTTTCCTTTTGCTTGGTTGTTGTAGAAGGAGAATAAAGTGTTTGTTCAGCATCGCCATGTGTCTTCACCATTCGCATGTGAACGAAGTACACCACAGTCGCCATGTTGTTTATCCCTGGCTTGGACTGAACCATGATAAAGACTTTTCTTCCACTGAAAAACTGGAGACCAATTTCTAGACCAAACGGCTTTGCTTTAGCCTCAAAAACTAATCTCAATATTCTGTTTTTCCTCCTCTTTCTGTTTTGTCTATTAGGTCTGCAAGCTGGCCTGCTGTCTTCAAAATATTGATGAAACTTTAAGCCTCTTAGCAAACAATACCTTTCCAAACTATATGCCTCTTTAAGATGGCCTATTTAGCTTGACTAACAAGGGTCTGGTGATACAGCAGTAATTACACAGCCCTGCACATTGCTTATTTGTTTGTCTCTCTTCAAGATAATTTTTTTGGCTGTGCTATACCCAAAATGAAATTGCGGAAGATCACACCTTTCAGGTATGGTGAAGAGCGGTACTTACGCTTTGCAGATAATATGTATTCGTTCCCCGATAATCTTCGTAGTCCATCCTATTGAATAAAGTTGAAAAAGAACGTAGAATGAAATAAAGACCTTTCTTAAATGTACTCTTTGGGGATATGTAATGGCACAAGGGGAATATAAACCAGAAAGTGCTGTTTGAACCCTCTATCCATCTCCATCTAGTCTAGAAACAAGAAGCAGATTCTCAATTGGTTGGAGCAAAGCAAATTCTATTATCGCTGATCCTAAAAGAAGTATGCTAATTATCAGGTTTTTTTTCCTTTTAAAGACCCTGGAATTCCTTTGGATTTGGGGCGACTGGATGGAGCTGAGCATTTACTGACCAGATGCCCTTCCTAATGCCTATGCGGTGTTCTTAGCAATTAGTCATTGCGCCCAGAGAGAGAATATCTGCTGCTACCTGGGATCCAACTCATAGCCTCTGGATGGTGAGGTGGGAGCTCCACCTCTAGGCCACCACACCACTCCTATGCTAATTATCACTTAATTGGTCTTCAAAATGGCATGTGGAAGGCCCAGTAAAGTAGGTGGCTATAAGATCTAGGGCAACGTTCACCATCTGGTACCCATCAAATGTAGAGAAATTCAACTTCCACTGTCCTTATCCATGAGGAACTTGGATGAGGAATTCTGGAGCTTTCTAGGGAGCAGAATTCCATTTATTGAGTTCCTTGGCTAAACAAACCTGCACGGTCCAATTTTATTTATTTAAAAGAAGAGAGGCAAAATCAGGAGTGGTTCCGAGCAAGAGATTGCCTTTTTAATACTCCAGATTGGAAACCAATAAGATTTTTCCTTTGTTTCGACTGCTTACTGTATTTTATGCCTATCTATTTATTAAATTGCCATGTCGCTCGTCTCCCCTACGATGTGACTCTGATAAAAGCCACCGGTGTCTTGGTCAAGAAGCCATCCATAAATTTAAAAGCAAATTGAACTATATGCATCTTCAAACTAAGAGTTTTGTAAAAGCTTTTTTTTAAAAAAAAAACAATAAGCAGATCCTTCTGCTGAACAGGCAAGCCACTCATCAATTTAAAATAGGCTGGGCTTTATCAGCAAGATGTTTCTAAACTGGTTTTAGTGCAGCAATTTATCCAGCTGAAGGCTGAGCTAATTTTCCATCTAGAACCAGTTTGGCTGATCAATGGAAGCCGCAAGAAACTCTTGTCAATATATTTGCAGACCTGCAGCTTGCACAGAAGCGATAGGTCAGGGATTTGCTATTGTTGCAAGATAGCTGCGGTAAGCAGATTCGGATTGCCCTCAGCCGTTCCATCAAATATTTTGATTTTAATTACCGTCATCAAGCCACCGACAAGGTCACTTGTGTGGGGGTCTTCATCTTTCGTGCCAAGCTGCGGAGAATACAACTCAGTAGTCCTCAAGATCTCCAGGACTCTATCCAACGCTTCAGCCACTGGCATGGGACTGCTTTCTTGAGCAGCGTTGATAATATTTATTACCTAACAGGGAAAAGAAAAGAAATAACCCTATATTTACCTAAAGGGAATACATTTTCCCTGAAATCATTTATCTTTCAAAAGAATGGGTCATCTAAATTTGCTGAGTATCATTCATTCATTCATTCATTCATTCATTCATTCATTCATTCATTCATATCCAGCTTTTACTATTTTTACAAATAACTCAAGACAGTAAAGATATCCAGTTGGTCTGAGAGCAACACCAGGCAAAGACATGGGAGTTTTGCAGCAGGAGAAAGCAAAGTTTCCAACAGACTGAAGTGACCTCACATGGGGAGTGCCTTACCTTGGTTATCGGTGCCTCGATTGTCATGGAATGTATGCGGGCCATGGACGAGTGCCTCCTCTGAGAACTTCCTATGCGAGGAAAAAAATGAAGGGGCCCATGAATTGGTGGCATCAGTTTCCCCAAACTGTTGCTGTTCTTACTGAATATTAGAGTTTTCTGCTCACTAAAATATTTTTACATTGCAATGTAAAGCCAGCAAGCATCCTATCCAGGGGCGAAGAATCAGGATCAGGTGATAGCTTCCAGTTAAATTGATTTATTGCTCATGCCTAGACCGAAGAAATTAGGCAACTAATGGTCAGCATCGGATGTTTTGCTTTGACAACAGTTGGAGATGCAACCATTTTCTTCTTATGTTTTACTTTTGGAGTTAGAGTAAGATGATGCTGGGGAGAGGAATGTGCATGAGAGTTTAGCTAGACATAACAATACTGGACCTAGTGTGTGAACCAAGGTTATTGAAATAAGAGATGATAAGAATTGGCGGGCTGGAGAGCTGGAGGGAAAGCCTGCATTTCAAACTACCGGTAATTGGAGAGTGTGATTTATGACTGTTAATTGGAGGAGGGAATTGTGCTTTGATACTATGTGCTCAGGGGAAGGGGATCCAGTTTTTGGCTTCGACTGTGTTAGTGCCGATGCTATGCTTCTCAAATAAAGATTCCTTAAGGTAAACAATGCCTCGAAGTTCTTTGAAGAGTTTCATCTGTCGGAACCATGACAACTAAATTGGTACTAGATAAGGATCAATGGAATTCAAGATTTAGACTGCTTGTGGAAACGTAATGATTCCAGGCTGATTCCTCCTTTGACTCCACCCCCAGGCTCTACCTGATCTTGTGCACATCCAACTTTCACCAGCTGAGTCTGACTGCATTATAAAAACAGCAGCTGGGGGAACAGCATGCAGACACCCAAAGTTTACATCTTTGTCACTGAATTTTTTTTTTTCTCCAAATGAAGGCAAGTGTGTGCCATGGATTTCGAAGGAAGCAGGAGACCCAAGGGTACTGATTATTGAGAAGGTAATTAAAAAAGGTAATTTTACAAAAAAAAAAGTTAATCATATACCGTCACTGCCTCGAGAGGTAGTGGATCGGACATCGAGAGAGCCTTTTCTCCTGTCTTTGTGTCTGCAGGTCTGGATATCTGTAAAAACAAGGAAGTTAGACCATCGCTACTGTGAGAAAGAACAGCTCTCTTCGGAAGAGGCTGCAATTCGTGGTTGATCACTCCTGAAGCTGGTCCGTCGGCCCCAAATTGCTAATCTTTTAACTTTGGTGACTGGAAGCGGTTCCACTTGGTTCTGTCCCAATGGTAAGATTAATTCAGCCTTGAACTAAGAACATGAAATAAGTCTGCTGCAGGAAGTCCTCAACCTATGACCACTGTTGTTAAGCAAAGTGGTGGTTAAACGAATCGCACCTGAATTTACAGTCTTTTTTTTTGACATTGCTGTTAAACAGACCACTGCAGTTGCTAAATGGATCACGTGGTCATTATGAGAATCAAGCTTCCCCCACTGACTTTCTTGTCAGGAATCAGCTGGGAAGATTGCAAATAGTGATCCTATGGTTCTAGAACAGGAGCAGGCAACCTTGGCTCTTTGATGACTGGTGGACTTCAACTCCCAGAATTCCTGAGCCAGCATGGCTCAGCTTGGAAACCTCTCCCTTTCCCCTCAGCATGGCTGGCTCAGGAATTCTGGGAGTTGAAGTCCACGAGTCATAAAAGAGCCAAGGCTGCCTACCCGTGGACTAGGCCTACCAGTTTCTGATAATCTACTCCTGTCAGGCTTAATAGACTAGGCCAGAGGTAGGCAACCTGGTCTCTTTTATGACTCATGGACTTCAATTCCCAGAATTCCCGAGCCAGCCTGGCTCAGCTTGGAAACCTCTCCCTTTCCCCTCAGCATGGCTGGCTCAGGAATTCTGGGAGTTGAAGTCCACGAGTCATAAAAGAGCCAAGGTTGCCTACCTCTGGCCTAGGCCTAGGCCGCTTTCTGACTGGTGGACTTCAACTCCCAGAATTCCTGAGCCAGCCTGGCTCAGCTTGGAAACCTCTCGCTTTCCCCTCAGCATGGCTGGCTCAGGAATTCTGGGAGTTGAAGTCCACGAGTCATAAAAGAGCCAAGGCTGCCTACCCGTGGACTAGGCCTACCAGTTTCTGATAATCTACTCCTGTCAGGCTTAATAGACTAGGCCAGAGGTAGGCAACCTGGTCTCTTTTATGACTCATGGACTTCAATTCCCAGAATTCCCGAGCCAGCCTGGCTCAGCTTGGAAACCTCTCCCTTTCCCCTCAGCATGGCTGGCTCAGGAATTCTGGGAGTTGAAGTCCACGAGTCATAAAAGAGCCAAGGTTGCCTACCCCTGGTCTAGAACAATGCAACCGTTGTATACCTGTTGTTTACCGAGCACCCAAATTTTGACCGCACGACTGTAGGGATGTGGTGATAGTTGTAAGTCTGAGGGCTGGCTGAAAGTCACTTTGTTCAGTGCCATTGTGCCTTCAAATAGTCACTGAATGAAAGGTCGTAAATCAAGGACCATCTACATTTTTATCCTGGAACAAACTAGCAGGAACAAAACTTGTACGTTTTTCTTTTCCAAAAAGTAAAGAAGTTCCTGACAGTGAGGACAATGAACCAGTGGAAGGAAAGTGTGTGCTCCATCACTGGAGGTTTTTAAAGAAGAGGCTGGACAGTCACTTGTCTGAGATGGTATAGGTTCTCCTGCTTGAGTGGGGGGCTGGACTAGAAGACCTCCAAGGTCCCTTCCAGCTGTATTCTCTTCCAAATACAAATCCATCCAGAGGCTCTTTCTCCTCATGCAGCTTTTCCTATAATCACAAAAAATGTCCCACCCCATCCAACTCCTGAACGGACCAGTGATTTGCTTTGTTTGTTGTTTTTTTCTCTTCAGATTCAAAGAGAACAAACCTTACCAAGTCCAACTTTATTCCCCAAAATGGACCAGATTAATGAAATTAGATTTTGCCTGACCTGCTAAGTCCTACCTTACAAATACTAAACACAATATCTACAGCCTGTCATAGCAGCAGCCAAACAAACATGCCCTTCACAAGTTCTATTTCTAGCCAGGGTACAATTCAACTTCTGCCCTTTGATATATTAAATCCAAGTTATTGAAATTTTATCCATGATTATTACAGGGGGAGTAAGCTAAATTGGAGTCCTACCTAATGTACACATTAAAGAGTCAAGGTTTCTTCGATTCCCATCAGTTTTCAAACACAGCTGCCATTATTTGTACTTATTTAATCTCCATCCCAGGATAGAATTTTATTGCTGGGCAAATAATATTGCTTTTCTTGAGCAGTTATCATCTTGCTTCAGTCTCCTTGCTACAATTCCTACAGCCTGTGCATCGAAAGCTTGAGTTCTCAAACCACGGCTGTGCTAACATAATTTGCCGGGCCCAAACAAATACATTACTTTGCACATTAATGCAAAGGTAAGCTTAGTTCAGCCAACAAGCTAAAATTCCTGCAGCCACAGAATCCTGCATAATTGGGAGTAATTTGTATTAAGGTTTTCACTGTTAATATCTCTAATTTGGCTCTTCCAAAATATGCTTAGAAAACACCCATTTTTTTAAGAGAGAAAAAAACCCACATTGAGTCAATTAAGAGAGAATAACAAAGCAATTATGGAAACGCAACCAATTTTGTGGAGTTGCAACATCATACCTGTCTGGGACTCGGCTTGTACCCGTTCGCAGATTTTTTCCGCCTATGAACGAATCGGAGCAAAAAAATAGAATTAATCCAAGTTGTAAGAATCACCCCGGAATTACAATTTTTTTTTAATTCTAAGGCACCAACAGTTGTTGAGGAGTTGAGTAGCTTTGAAACTGAGTTAATTAAATAAATAAATCCATTATGTTTTATTATTATTCCTTTTTAAGACTTAATCTTCAATTTGATTCACAGTCTGGGACTGGTAAAAACTTAACAGTTCAAGTCCTAATTAAGGACCTAAGAGGTATATACCCGTGTTTCCCCTAAAGCAAGACAGGGTCACACTTTCTTTTTATCCCCAAAAGCCCCACTATGTCTTACTTTCGGGGTACGGCTTATATTGATTGGAAAACAATTGTCAGTTTTATTTTAAGTATTTTAAGTATATTAAGTATTTTAAGTATTTTACGTATTTAAGTATTTTAAGCAGGAGGCAGAAGTGGGCAGGAGTAATATGTCTTACTTTCGTGGTACGGCTTATATTAGCCAACCCCCTGAAAACCCCGATACGTCTTACAATCGGGGTTGTCTTACTATCGGGGAAACACGGTAGGCAGTTCCGAGTAGGGTGGGGTTTGTTTTTTTTTACAAAGTCAGGATATTCTGGTTTAATAAGTTCCAAATTTCCATGTATCTAGGGAGCCCTTTTGGTATTGGGCTTCTACTACAGGGGTGTCAAACGCGCAACATCACATGACGTATCGTAACTTTTTTCCGTTGCCGGCAATGGGGTGGGCGTGGTTTCACCATGACCCATCTGGCTCGCGGGATGGCAGTTTAACACCCCTGTTCTATTACTATGATTTCTTCCTCCGTAGTTACTCAACTTCAATTTGCAAATCACAATTTTTTGTTATTTTTTGTTGTTGTTTCTCTTCAATTCGTGCATCACCTGGCATTGCAATAATAATGAATCAGACTTTTTTCTATTATTATTATCATCATCATCATCATCCCTTACCTTATTGTTGTCATTGCACGGTCTACTAAGTGACACATAGTGTCTAATTTTTCTGCAAGAATGAAACAAAAGAATGGAATGAGAACAATTTTGGTCTCCAACTTGTCAATGACTTCAGTGGTCATTTGCTGACAGCTAAACCTTGACGGCACAACAACAAGACTTACCCTCCCTGTCCAATGACAGGTATGATCTTCACATTTTGTTGTATGCTCTCGCCATTTTTCTTTTTGGTATAGTAAGTTCCTTGCCATTCCTGTCGACAGAGAAAGAGGAATGTTCTATCTTAAAAGACGACCCATCCTCAAAGCATTTCTCTGACTCGTTGGCTTGCACTGATCTTGGGTGGTTATTTAAAGGAAAGCACTGCTTTGTGAGGGTTAGCAAACTAACTCTACCCTTTCCTGGCATCAGGCACAATGTTGTACCATCTGCTATAACCTCTTACTGCACGTCTGTTTGACTTTTTCTGTTGCTTGGCTCAGATGTTTCCCCTCTTGTCTGTTACCCATTTGGCATCTAACTGGAACCTTCTGTCGTATACATTACAGCTAATTACCCCTGAAGGCCACCGGCATTGAATTAGAATTCTCATGAGATTTTGAGCGAGGAGGTTGAAATTTTGGGAGCTATTAACACCTGCATGCTGGATGCTTTTCAATGCTTCTTTAGTTCTGGAAAAAAAAATGGAATGTATTTGCTTGATCCCAATAAAGCTCCCCCCAATAATTTGTAGGGTTGAAATGAGGGGTTCTTGGTGCTCTCCGAGCTTGGTTGTTTTCTTGCAGATATTTCATTACCCAAACTATCTATCTATAGACTAGCACTGAGGATGTTAACTACTTGGGTAATGAAACATCCGCAAGAAAATAACCACGCTCAGAAAGCACCAAGGGCTTCCTCCATGGCTCTTCCCTTCCCTTCCCACTTCCATACCATCACTTGTAGTAATGGACTGCAACTTCAAGTAGGGGGTGGCCCAAAAAGACCCATAGCTATGCTTCCCAACAGAGTCCCAAACTACAGCCAGTAACATTGATCTATTGTAGACTAAACCCCAAACAAGCAACTTAAAAACAAAGAGGAACTATAAATAAATTCTCGGTGAAAGGCTTCTGTCTTACAAAGATATATTTTATCACCTCCAGTCTTTCCTCTTCCAAATTAGAAGAGGCTAGAAATAGGACACTGGCAGTTCTAGACCCACCTTTGGTCCAAACCCAGCTGGGTGACCTTGGGCCAGTCACTTTCTCTCAGCCCTAGGAAAGAGACAATGGCAAACCACTCTGAATAACCATGCCTACCTTTTCAAACTTGATGCAAGAATTTATAGTGTCAAGGAAATCTGCTTTTTTTTCATTTGTAGGCACTTCTGTTAGTTCCTTTCCTACTAATTCACCTTTCTGATAGCCCATTGCCGCTTCAAAGGCAGGATTTACATACTGTGAAACAGTAAGAAAGAAGAAACAAAGGTAAGTGAGAATTTAAGAATTTAATTTAATTCAGCCTGAGCACTGATCCAGTATTCAGCCTGGATGCAACATTTTCTAAACCGTCTGGAACTTTTTTCACTAAAACAGATCCTGACACGGATCTAAGGGCAGAGGCTGTTATATTACAGGGAACTCTTTTAGATTAAAGGCTAAATCCTCACCCCTTCTTCAGTGGGACCGCGTAACAAAACCTTTAAAAATCTATTGGCTTCATTTACACAACTCTCTCTCTCTCTCTCTCTCTCTCTCTCTCTCTCTCTCTCTCTCTCTCTCTCTCTCTCTCTCTCTCTCTCTCTCTCTCTCTCTCTCTCTCTCTCTCTCTCTCTCTCTCTCTCTCTGTGTGTGTGTGTGTAACTTGTTTGTTTGAATCAAATGTTGCATGAATCCAGCCTGTTTGGTTGGGTTACGGTTCAAGATATTGTAGAATCCCTGAAAATGAATGAGTTGATCAATCAGAGAATCAAACCAGAGTCCAATAGAGCTTGTTCCCCAGTATATGATTTTTTTTCAGCGGAGTCCATGGGTCAGATTATCCACAGAACATCATAAATGCCAGAATGGGGGACTTCAATTGCCAGAATTCCTCAGCCTGTATGCTAGCTGCGGAATTCTGGGAACTGAAGTCCTTCCGTCTTAAAACCACCAAGGTTGAGAAAGAATGCAATAAGGTGCTGATGGGAGAACTGAAGAATTAATTCAAGATGGGTTATGGGGTAGTGGACTCCACCAGTGGTTACATAAAGACATTGAGGATTGAAACTTAGCCTGCCTTCTCTTTCTAGCAGTCTTTAAAAAAAAAAAATCAAGCTTTTCTCTTCTAAAAACTGTGCCGCATGACTTCAGGTCTGCTAGACCAAACTGGCCAAAACTGGTTTCAATTGTAAACCAACTGGTCTTGCTACCTTCCAATTCCACACAATCTCAGTGGCCCCCTGGATGTGGCAGAATTATAATCACTAGTTATCTCAGACATCACAGCCAGGAATGCACACTGGGAGATACAGTTTAGTCTCATCAAGAAAGTAAAACGAAAACATTTTGCAACCATGTCCGTTGTTGGAAGCATTAGCCAACATTTGTTTGGGGGGAATGCTTCGAACTGAATTGCACTCTGATTCTGCTAAAAATGTCCCATTTCTTCCACCCAAAAAGAGATGCATAAAAGACCCAAGGATCTTATTTTTCGGACCTGCTAAACTTCCTTCTCCCCTTGAAATGCGTACACCTGGCTTTCCAGACAAGCAAGATAAATATCGCTAAGGTTTTTAATGACTTTGGGCTAAATACAAACTGTCATAAACTCCTGGAGCTTTGTGAAGATACAGTCTACAAAAAATAAACGCTTATCTAAAACAAAAGGTTTTGTCCTTAAAATGGATTTTTCCTCTCCATAGAAAGGTCAGAAAAATATGCACAGCCTTAAGGATAAGTTCTAAGGTAATTCAATGCCCACAGGTTTAAATGTTTTAGGTCTGTGCATTCCGGTCTGTGCACATGGAGCGGCCAAAAAGAATAAAATCATACAAAACCACAGGACACTATCTGACACTCATAAAAAAAAAAAACAAACAGAGCATACCTGTATTACGTGGTCTTCGCTTGTAATCTCAGTGGCTTCTTGACTTTTATCTAATGCCGTAAATATCGAATTGCAAGCCCTGAAATGCAAACAAGTGGAAAAAGAAGCAGAGGCAATTAGAATTAAATCACACGGTTTTTCAAGATCCAGAAAGAAAAGAATGGCCTAGAACTGAAGAAATCATAAGCAAAAAGAGAATAAAACAATGGGAAGGTGCCATGAAATCTTGCCGGCTGAAGAAGGCTGGACAGTCAACCATGGGAGATGTTTTAATTCGGTTTCCTGAGCAGGGGGATCAAATTTGAAAGCTAAACAGCTGTTTTCAATTCTACCATAGGATTCGGTCTTTCCAAGTGGAACCTTCCAGTCATTCCATTACTTCCAACCCCTTTTTAATCCCTCACTAAATGGCTAATGCAACTCCATATCCAATGGGCACAATCCTTCCTCCAAGAATGTTTGCCTTCCAGGTTTCCTTCTGCTCCTGAAGAATGTTTGAATTCGATGGATGTTTGGAAGCCTTGAGGAGGATGTGGAAACTTCCTTCCTTTATTTATTTCAGTAATTTGCATGCCACCTGTTGGTGAGAGCCTAGCCTGGAATATATTTACTAAACAAATTTATATGGCCGCCCAACTCACACATTAATGTCATAGGCATGCCTGAAACCCATTACGGGACCGTCTTCTGCCACATACTTCTCTACGACTGGTGAGAGCGCACAGGGTCGGCCTCCTCTGGGTCCCGTCAGCGAAACAATGGCATCTGGCAGGCCCTAGGGGGATGGACTTCTCTGTTGTGGCGCCCGCCCTCTGGAACCAACTGCCTCCTGAAGTCCGTGTTTCTCCTACTCTCCTAGCCTTCCAAAAGAACCTTAAAACCTATCTCTGCCAGCAGGCCTGGGGATGATTGTGGACTGTGGTGTGAATGTTGAATGTGTGTGGGGTTTCTCATTTTTTAAATATTTGTGTTGGATTCAGATTATGATCTGTTGTTTTATATAGATGTTGATCCTGTTGTGTGGGAGGACTTTGACCCTGTGGCACCCGATGAAGTGGACAAGGCCATTGGAGCTGTGAGTTCCGCCACCTGTTTATTGGACCCGTGCCCCTCCTGGCTGGTTTCAGACAGCAGGGAGGTGACGCGGGGCTGGGTTCAGGAGATTGTCAACGCTTCTTTGAGGGAGGGGTCCTTTCCGGCTCCCTGCAAGGAGGCAATTGTGCGCCCCCTCCTCAAGAAGCCTTCCCTGGACCCAGCTGTATTAAACAACTACCGTCCTGTCTCCAATCTTCCCTTTATAGGGAAGGTTGTTGAGAAGGTGGTGTCACTCCAGCTCCAACGGTCCTTGGATGAGGCTGATTATCTGGGCCCTCAACAGTCAGGATTCAGGCTCGGCTACTCCACGGAAACTGCTTTGGTCGCGCTGACGGATGATCTCTGGCGGGCCCGGGATAAGGGATTTTCCACTATCCTGGTGCTACTTGACCTCTCAGCGGCTTTTGATACCATTGACCATGGTATCCTTCTGCATCGACTGGAGGGGTTGGGGGTTGGAGGCACTGTTTTGCAGTGGTTCACCTCCTACCTCACTGGTCGGTCGCAGTCGGTGTTGGCGGGGGGTCAGAGGTCGACCCCTAGGTTCCTCCCTTGTGGGGTCCCTCAGGGATCGGTCCTCTCCCCTCTGCTGTTTAATATCTACATGAAACCGCTGGGTGAGATCATCCGACAACACGGGGTGAGATATCATCAGTATGCTGATGATACCCAGCTTTACATCTCCACCCCGTGTCATTTCAGTGAAGCAGCGGAAGTGATGTGCCGATGTCTGGAGGCTGTTAGGGTTTGGATGGGTGCCAACAGGCTCAAGCTCAACCCCGACAAGACGGAGTGGCTATGGGTTCTGCCTCCCAAGGATAATTCAATCTATCCGTCCATCAGCCTGGGGGGGAGCTTTTGACCCCCTCGGAGAAGGTCCGCAACTTGGGCGTCCTCCTCGATCCACAGCTAAATTTGGAACATCATTTTTCGGCTGTGGCGAGGAGGACATTTGCCCAGGTTCGCCTGGTGCACCAGTTGCGGCCCTATTTGGACCGGGAGTCTCTTCTCACAGTCACTCATGCCCTTATCACCTCGAGGCTCGACTACTGCAATGCTCTCTACATGGGGCTACCTTTGAAAAATGTTCGGAGACTTCAGGTAATGCAGAATGCAGCCGCGCGAGCAGTGTTGGGCTTGCCCAGAAATGCCCACATTTCGGCATCACTCCGCGAGCTGCATTGGCTGCCAATTGGTCTCCGAACCCAATTCAAAGTGTTGGTTATGACCTATAAAGCCCTAAATGGCATCGGACCAGGTTACTTACGGGACCGTCTGCTGCCCCATGAATCCCAGCGGCCAGTTAGGGCCCACAGAGTCGGCCTTCTCCAGGTCCCGTCAGCCAGACAGTGTCGCCTAGCAGGGCCTAGGGGAAGAGCCTTCTCTGTTGCGGCCCCGGCCCTCTGGAACCAACTTCCCACGGAGATCCGTGTCGCCCCCACCCTCTCCGCCTTTCGTAAATTACTCAAAACACACCTCTGCCGGCAGGTCTGGGGTAGTTAACATCTTGCCCCAAGCCAGTGTATGTCTGTGTGTATGCTGAATGATTGGGTTTTTTTTAAAAAAAAAATTAAGAGGTTTTATATTTATATGTATTTTTATGTTGATTTCTACTGTGTTGTGAGCCGCCCTGAGTTCTCTGGAATAGGGCGGCATAGAAATCGAATAAATAAATAAATAAGCCGCTCCGAGTCTTTGGAGAGGAGCGGCATATAAATCCAACAAATAAATAAATAAATAAATAAAATTAGGTTATGTAGCTCTGGCTTATACAATAATTACGGATTATACACCACACGTAAATCATACTTTGTATATAGCATTATATATGTGGTGGCACAGTGGTTATAATGCAGTACTGCCGGCTACTTCTGCTGACTGCCGGCTGCCTGCAGTTTGGCTGTTCGATTTTCACCAGTTCAAGGCTGATTCAGCCTTCCATCCTTCCATACCGAGGTCGGTAAAATGAGGACCCAGATTGTTGGGGGCAAATATACTGACTCTGTAAACAGCTCAGAGAGGGCTGTAAAAGCACTGTGAAGCCGTATGTAAGTCTAACTGCTATTGCTATTAAGAGCTGTGGTGGGGAGTGGCCAGAATGCAGCATTGCAGTTCGACTCTGCCCACTGCCAGGAGTTCGATCCTGACCAGCTCAAGGTTGACTCAGCTTCCCATCTTT
Source organism: Bothrops alternatus (assembly GCA_034064705.1). Classification (NCBI taxonomy): domain Eukaryota; kingdom Metazoa; phylum Chordata; class Lepidosauria; order Squamata; family Viperidae; genus Bothrops; species Bothrops alternatus. Next base: position 398,481 of record JARGCV010000109.1, read on the forward strand.
CCGAGGTCAGTAAAATGAGGACCCAGGTTGTTGGGGGCAACAGGCTGACTCTGCAAACCACTTGGAGGGGGCTGTAAAGCACTACGAAGCTGTATATAAGTCTAGTGCTATTGCTATTATACCTATATAATGATATGATTTTTTCCACCCCAACCCATAATCAGGGACAGACCATGGAGAAGAAATGGTCTGCTTTCTCTGGCCATCCCAGGCCAGTCCCTCAATACACCACTGTAGACTTTAAAAAGGTAAATGTTTCCCTGTCCAGTTGTGTCTGACTTCAAGGCTCAGTGCTTCTCTCTGTTTTTTAGCGAAAAGACTCAGAGTTGTCCGAAGATATTTTCCGTGGTCATGTGGCCAACATGACTTTATCCAAAGGCTCATGGAACGCTGTTACCTTCCCACCAAAGTGGTACCTATTTATCTACTCACATTTGCGTGTTTTCAAACTGCTAGGTTGGCAAGGAACGGGAGCTCACCCCGTCGCACAGTGCTCGGGTCTCAAACCCAGGCTCCAAGATCAGCATCTTTAACCGCTGAGCCATTGCACCCTTACTGTAGACTTTAGCCGGGATCAAATCCCAACCACTTCCTGTGTGGGTGAGGACAGGCTTTTCCTGCACCAAGAATGATGAACGATTAGATAGGCAGCATTACCTTAGTTTAAATTGTGCCTGGACTTCTCCAAATTCCAACTGTATGAGTTCATTGTAACAAGCCATGATGTTCGAGTTTTCAACGTATCTCTGGTTGTGAGGAAAAATAGATGTCAAGATCAAAAGAGCCGCTGTATTCCACTCATATATTAATAAAACCTTGACTTGACAAAAAAATGAGCTTTTCTTATTATTAAAGAAGCATTTATGAGTTATGAGCAACTCTTCCTCGTTGCTGTATGGAATGTTCCAGAAGATAGACATCCTTTTAATAAGCAGAAGTGGGGATTTTTATGATTATTTTGGCCTTCTTAAGTAAACAAACCCATTTCATCCTCCTAAAATAGATCAGTACTAGGAATCCTTGACACAGGACTGATCCTTAACCATCATTCAAAGTTACAATGACCCTCCCCAGGGATATCTATAGATGTTCTCAATCCTCCAGGTTCACAATTATCCCAAAGGTGCTTTTTCAACAGCATCTTTCTTGGATTCTTTCTTTGAAAACATTTTCTTTCTCATCCAAGAAGCTTCTGAAGAACGGAAGAAGCTTTTGGATGAGAAGTGAAATTTCTCAAAAGAAAAATCCAGCCCCAGAGGTGCCTTTTGGGGCTGGCTGGCTGGCTGATAAATTTCTCTCTTCTTGAAGGAGACAAACATTTTAGTCAACAGCCTTACCGATAAGTCTCTGCCCCTGACCTGCTTATGATGGGATCAGAAAAAGCCACACGTGAAGTCAATCCAACAATAGTTGACTCCGATCGACAAAATGGCAGAGCCAACAATCTCATCGTACCCTTACACCTTTTATACTGACACCATTTATGCCAAACTTTCTATGATACATGCCTTTTCGTGAGATCTGAGGACCTGCCTTCAAAGGTAATGAAAAGATTTAACCAGGGCCTCTTCAAAAATCACCATTTCATCTGTTTGGATGCAGAAAATTAGACCATCACAGACCCCTTCTAAATAATCTCTTGGGTTATATTTGGTGGTGCTAAGAGTTCATCCTTTCTTACTAGCAGGTGCCTTGACTGGCCACCGAAATCCTGATTTTTTTCAGCCAAAGAATCAGGCCAGTGTGAACTCACCATAAAAGTCATATGATTCTGTGCCAGCGCCCTTGCAATTAGAGGGCAATGGGTTTGACGTGAGTAGCTAATCTAGATCATTCATTCTGATTAACCAATCCCATTGCTTACATAATAACATATATTTCCTAAACACACGATTTGTGCACCCTGTTGTCAAATGCCGGGGAAAATCAGGAGATCCAGACAGTACAAATGGATATAAAGATTTATTGCCAGCTTAAACTCTCTACGAGAATCTGAACTACTAATGGCCAAGGGAAATTAGCGGGAGATAAAAGTAGAAGGAATTCAAGGTGGGCTGGATTTAGATCACTTGTGGGTGTGAAGGGACTCATAACTGATGATGTATTTGACCCCTCCCTCAGGCTCAGCCTACATCTGTCTCCCATTCTCTTCCCCCTTACTCTTTCAGCCTCTCCTCTATCGTCAATAGCTTTCGTGTGATCTATGATCTATGAAAATCTATCTGCGTGGTCAGTCACAGCTGGCAGTTAACTTGATGACATGTCATCAACCAATTAGGATGGTTATCCTCCCCCACCCCATTTTCCTCCCGTTAGATTTCTCCTAGAGTAGACAAATATAAATCTAAGCAATCTGCCCCCAAATGGTTAGGGCTGTTCCTCTTGTAACCTAAACATGCTGTCAGTAATCTTTGAGCTTATGTTCAAAAAGTGGAGAAATATTTTCCCCCCAGGCTTTGGCAAAAGCAATCTGAGATGGCCAGCGTGCACATGTATTCAGGCGTTCAGTCAATACAGTATACGTGTGTGTGTGTGTGTCTATACAATATAGATAGGAAAAGATGACTATAAATAAATTGACATACCCTTGTGAAGCCTGCAGAAAGAAAAGGCAATAAGGACGACTCTTCGCGATCTGCATGTCTGGTGGAAGGAAAAGGAAGAACAGAAAGATGTTCGAAGATTTTATTTACCCGATTAATCCCAGAAATATGATTATCCACAGACAAGAGGCTGTATCTCAGATCGTAATAAATAAACAGAAGTCCTTCAAACTTGAAAATTCAGTGGCTTTTGAAAGGCTGCAGAACTACAGAAGAGAACAGAGAATTCTTTTCGTTTCAACAGGAATAACTTAAGTTCTTTTTCTCCTCCTGTTCACTTCTTCTGGTTTGCTCTCCTTTGCACGCTGTTGTTATGGTTAGCACTGGTTTGCAAAATCAAATACTCCAATGCCATCCTTCTCTAAATGGTCTCTTTCACTGCACCGGCCTTTTAAATTCATAACTTCTCTAGCCTCTCCTGCTTAAATCACAGCTATGAGACAGCAACAGTTCCATGGTTTTTTAAAAAAAAAAATAAAAAATAAAGATCACACCCAAACAATATTAAAACAAAGGTCAGGAGCACGAGCGGAGAAGACAGGAGAAAATGTTAAACACTTTCCCAGCCACTAGTTTTTACTCCCTAAATTCAGATATTTTTTTTCTCCCAGCCAAGATTTGAACTTGGAAATGTACTTGGCCGCTGAAGAACTTTTAACTTGGCAGCAAACGCTCCCTGTTTCACAAGAACTGCAGATTTTTCATCAAGGCCCCGCTTTTGCTGGACTGATTTAGAGGGCGCATATTCAAATATAAATACAGATGCTAAGTCACCACAATCAACATGAGCAATGCCACAGATCCCTATTTATGAAAACAAGATCACCGTGAATTATCCCCAGCTGGAGCAAACGGGATGGGTTTGATGGAAAATTGTACCATTGGCTGGCAAGGACACGGCCCTCGGCTTTGAGAACGGAGGGAGGAAGGTTAGGATAAGAGAGGCAATTGCGGAGTTAATGGGAAACAGAATGCAAGAACAATTTAGAGGGGATAGTTTTATTTACTCATCTGCCAAATATGAATAGGATAGGATAGGATATGATATGATATGATAGGATAGGATAGGATAGGATAGGATAGGATAGGATAGGATAGGATAGGATAGGATAGGATAGGATAGGATAGGATAGGATAGGATAGGATAGGATAGGATAGGATAGGATAAAATAGAATAGAATAGAATAGAATATAGAATGGAATAGAAAAATAGAATAGAATAGAACAGAACAGAACAGAACAGAACAGAACAGAACAGAACAGAACAGAACAGAACAGAATAGAATAGAATAGAATAGAATAGAATAGAATAGAATAGACCTTGGAGGTCTTCTAGTCCAGCCCCCCGCTTAAGCAGGAGAACCTACACCATCTCAGACAAGTGATTGTCTTGTCTCTTCTTAAAGATCTCCCATGATGGGGCACCCACAATCTCTGGTGGCAAGCTGTTCCACTGTTTGATTGTCCTCACTGTCAGGAAGCTTCTCCTTAAATCCAGGTTGCTTCTCTCCTTGATCAGTTTCCAACCATTGTTTCTTATTTTAAGAGACTAGAGGTATATCTCCTTCATGGATCGTTGCCTTGTTGTGACAAAGAGGCTTGTGCAGCTCAAAGAAACTATGAGCTAAGCCATGCAGGGCCACCCAAGACAGACAGGTCATAGTCTGACAAAACATGGTTCATTGGAGAAGGACAGGCAACCCATTCCAGTATCCTTGCCAAGAAAACCCCATGGACAGTACTGAAAGATATAATGCCAGAAGATGAGCCCTGAGGTTGGAAGGTGTCCAAGATCAATAAAGGTGTCCAAAGTGTTACTGGGGAAGATTGGAGGACAGTGTGCCATGGACCATGGGCTGCAAATAGACAAAAGTTAGCGACTAAACAACAATGAGATACATGGTCCATAAATATGATGTAATCTCCAGCTAGAGTGAAGGAAGGGTCCTTGTAGGAAAGGAAGGCATGGAGACTGGAGTATCCCTTCTTTGCCTGAGAATTCCTGAATTCTTTACCTGGCTGTTCTCAAGAGAATGTAATCAGTCCGGTGAGATTCTTGTAAATAGGCAGGCAGCAATAAAGAAGCAACTCTGATCAGCTCAAGGTGTCATTCTGCTTCTTTGTGCCTGACAATAATCCCCAGCACCTTATAGTAGGAGTGGGAAAACCCCTGTCCTCTTCCCCCAACTCTCATATTTTAGCAGGCACCCAATTCAGAAGACACGGATCTTCTTTTATCACGTTTGGCTCCACCCACAGCTGCACATCCATTCTTGAATGATCTTCAGTCACTCTATTTTTGTCTTCTCTGCCTGCCAGCCCCATTCCTAAAATTCAAAAGGCCAGGCTGCACAGCTACATAGTCAGCTGAATGTCAGTAAAAATCAGAGAGAACGGGTCTTGATTTCCACTTACAGGCTTCCAAGCCTGCCTTTTTGCATTTGTATATATTTTGATAGGAGGCTGCAACAATTTTTCTCACTTACCTCCGCACGACCCCAATAATAACAGTGTTTTCGGATGGTTTTGTTGTTCTAATGGACCTTTAAAAAAAAGTGAAGGTAAAGAAATTGAGGTGGGTTCCACAACGTGCTTGAAATCAACACAAGAATATTTCACTGAGGTTCATACATGTCTAAATCAGAAGAAAAAAACCCAACTCCTAACCATTAAGAAAGGCCAAGAAAATGTTTAGAACTAGTATGATGTAGTCATGAAAGTGCTGAACTAGGAGTGGGAAGACCCAAGTTCTAGTCCATCCTTAAACCCAAAGATTTTCTGGGTGACTGACCCAGTTGCACTCTCAGCCCAACCTAACTTAAGGTTGAGCTGCTGGGAAAACTGGAGAAAGGAGAACATAGACCAGGGGTCTTCAAACTTGGCCCTTTTATGACTTGTGGACTTCAACTTCCAGAATTCCTCAGCCAGCGTGCCTGACTGAGGAATTTTGGGAGTTGAAGTCCACAAGTCATAAAAGGGCCAAGTTTGAAGACCCCTGACATAGACTCATAGGTCTGGAGGGGACTTCCAGTCCAATGCCATGCTCAAGGCTGGAGACCTTATACCATCCCGGTCAAATAATTGTCCAGTCTATTTCTGAAAACTTCCAATGATGGAACACCCACAACTCTGGGAGGGAAGTTGTTCCACTGATTAATTGTTCTTACTGGAGCATTAGGTGTGCCACTGATCTCCTGAATGAAAGTCAGATTATAAAGTGAATGCATCGAATACTTCCAACGTTATTTGGAATGTAAACACATCTGAAACGCTGAGGGAAAGTGAAGGATTGAACCTGTCACAAAACGATCTCCACACCAAGAGTGGCCAGATGTCAAACATCAAACACCCCCAGGGCATCATGACCTTGTCAACAAGGCTGATTAGTAAATCCCATATTACAAAAGGCGATTGCAAAAAAGAACTCACCTGCATAGCGTTTCTGCATCAAAGTACCTCGAATGCCTGTGATCAATAACGATGATTTCATGGTGTTTATCCAAAAAACACTCAAGGGCAGATTCAGGTGTCCTGGCAATGCTGCAGCGAAAGCCTGCCTTTTCACAGGCCCAGCAGAAGCCATTGCTCTGGTTGTCTTCTTTGGCAAACACTAAGAGTACCTAATTAAAGGCAAACAAAACAGAAAGAAAGAGAGAGATGGAGAAAGACTCTTATCAAAAATCTCAAATCTTTTGCACATAACTTTGGCCCCAGGATTCATGGACCCTAAGTCCTTATTAAGATGTTTATAAACCTCTCATATCACGGCATATCCTTAAAATCCATCAAATAGACACAGCAATAAAATGAAATCAAAGTAAAGAACACTTTTTTAAAAAAAATTAAAAGAACAACAATCACAACATATAAATGAGGGAGCCAGTTTGGAGTAATGGTTTAGGGGCTGGACTAGAAAAAGAAAGACCATGCATTCTAGACTTGCCTTAGTTACAAAGCTCCCTAGAAAACTTTGGGCAAGTCCTTTTGTCTAAATCCAGCTTTCACTTGTTGTTGAGGGGGGAGGGAATAAGTGGAGAGAGGACTATGTATGCCATCTTGAATTCTTGTACATGAAAGTTGGATATCCATCCATCCAACCAACCATCCATCCATCAATCCAACCAACCAACCAACCATCCAACCATCCATCCATCCATCCATCCATCCATCCATCCATCCATCCATCATCCAGCCAGCCAGCCAGCCAGCCAGCCAGTCATCCATCCATCCAATAATAGAGAGGTACTTTGAAAAAAAGAAGTTGCAACAATTTATAGGCTATGCTGATGAGTCCAGAATGGAAGAATAAAAGGCCAGATCTTCACACCACAAACAAGATGGAGGAGGCCAAAAGCTTTGACAGAGAAGGTCCTCTCCTATATGCCCCTTCAATTCTCCAAAACCATAGAGGACACCGAAGTCCCTCATCTCTAGTATCCAGTCCTGATGCCACAATTATGTCAATATGATGCCCTATACCACAAGGCGATGCCACTGAATGTCACATGGCACAATTTTGTAGGGAATGCAATTCATTTCACTTGCGTCCTGAAGCATGCACTGTCGCTTCCCTCTCTGTATGCCTCAGTGATAACCGCATTTCCCAGGAGAAGAGCAGATGGATCTCCAGCTTCTCAAAAGAAAAGGATCGGATAGCCGGAGTAAGGTCTTCATCAGATATCTTTTTTTAAATAAATATCTTATTAATTTTCTAGTTTTACAATCATAAGTACTTAATAAACAACATGTCCTGGGTCCATTAGTAATTCAGTGTACATTATTAACTTCTTCAATCTAGGCTCAATATTACACCATCCAATGCTTCCTCTCTTCTTCCAGTAGTACACATTTTCCCACATTAGGCAAATACAAGTCTTATTGTTGTTAATACATATACAATTGAATATCAACATCTTTGTTACATTTTCCTAATAATATCAATTGTGTTGGTTTAAAATATCTTTTCTAACCAAAATATATCTTAATTGCATTTGCACTTAATATCCATTTGTTCAATTAATATCCTGTTTTCCCCCGCTTTTTTTGTTTTTAATTTTAATTTCCCATCAGTGTTCAAAATGTCTCTATCGCTTATAATTTCTCATAATAAGTTATATTTGAGTAACCAAAAGCTTCCCTTCCTCAAACCCTCTAGCATTTTCATATTTCCCTTCTCATACCAAAATATAATATTCTAGTTATAAATCCTATCTTTCTAGTTATAATGATACTTCTGTTTCTAACAATTATCTATTCTCAGCCATGTTCAAACATCTGATTAATAGAATAATATCCTATCTAATGGGTCAAAACCTCTATTTTCTCCAGTCTTACTCTAGCTTTCTTCCTTTATCAACTAACTTTCCAAGTCAACACGTTTGAATCGTCAAGTAATTCTTCCGATCAGATACCTTGAAGAACATCTATCATTTCAGACTGACAGTACAGGTAATCCTTGACTTTGTTGTTGTTAGTTGCGAAGTCATGTCCGACCAATCGCGACCCCATGGACGATGTTCCTCCAGGCCTTCCTGTCCTCTACCATCTTCTGAAGTCCATTTAAGCTCACGCCTACTGCTTCAGGGACTCCATCCAGCCACCTCATTCTCTGTCATCCCCTTCTTCTCTTGCCCTCCATCTTTCCCAGCATTAGGCTCTTCTCCAGTGAGTCCTTCCTTCTCATTAGGTGGCCAAAGTACTTGAGTTTTAACTTCAGGATCTGGCCTTCTAAAGAGCAGTCGGGGTTGATCTCTTCTAGGACTGACCGGTTGGATCACCTTGCAGTCCAGGGGACTCGCAGGAGTCTTCTCCAGCACCAGAGTTCAAAGGCCTCCATTCTTTGGCGCTCAGCCTTTCTTGTGGCCCAACTGTCACAGCCATACATTGCAACTGGGAAAACCACGGCCTTGACTGTACGCACTTTTGTTGGCAGGGTGATGTCTCTGCTTTTTAGTATGCTGTCTAGATTTGCCATAGCTTTCCTCCCCAGGAGCAAACAATTGAGCCCAACATTTCTGTTGTTAAGTGAGACATTTCCCAAGCGAGATTTCTCCCATTTTATGACCTTTCTGGCCACAGATGTTAAGGGAATCACTGCGGTTGATAAACTAGTAGCCCGGTTGTTAAGTGAATCTGGCTTCCCCATTGATTTTGCTTGTCGGAAGGTCGCAAAGGGGGATCCATGTGATCCTGGGACACAGGAACGGTCATAAGTATGAACCAGTTGCCAAGTGTCTGAATTTTGACCCCATGATCATGGGGATGCTGCAACTGTGAAAAACGGTCATAAGTGCTGTCATAACTTTGAATGGTCACTAAATGTTGAAGACATCCTGCACCTGGCTTGACAAGCAAATTTTTTATCCCAGCAGAAGGCAGCTTTTGATATTCTGCTGGCATGGCTACTGTCAGTATAGCAATCAAATCCACCTAGTCTATGGCTATACTCATACCTTTCTACCATTTCAGTAGTGGGATTCAGCCAGTTTGCACCAGTTTGGCAGAACCGGTAGCTAATTTTTTGTTGCCCAGGCCCAGAACGGACTTCCAGAAGTGGCATCCACGCAGAAAACCGGTTGTTCACCTATTTGAATCCTACCACTGGACCATTTCAATATTCAGCTCAATCGAATATTCTCCAAGCAATGCTTAGCTTTAGTTCCTACTTCTAAGCAATTCCAGGCATTCCAACTGTGCTTATATTTGGATTAGAGCTGCTGGAATGTCAATAAATCTCAACATTTACACCTACCTGTAGGCAAACACACACACACAGAGAGAGAGAGAGAGAGAGAGAGAGAGAGAGAGAGAGAGAGAGAGAGAGAGAGAGAGAGAGAGAGAGAGAGAGAGAGAGAGAGAGAGAGAGAGAGAGAGACAGACAGACAGACAGACAGACAGACAGACAGACAGACAGACAGACAGACAGACAGACAGACAGACAGACAGACAGACACTCTGCATGTATTCTGATTGGGTTTACCCTTTGAATTAAACCTGCCAGAATGACAATCAATTTCACAATTTATACGTATGTATGGCTGATACATATGTGCAATTGCACAAAAGCCCCCCCCCCGAATTAACTCGGGATTTCTCTTTATTAGCTCAATGCTCAGTGAAATGGGCTGTGAATATCTGCTCTAAAAGGCACATTTTACATGGCTTCGTTCCATTCCTTTTTACCATAGGATGATAGGGAAACATTTCAGCTGGAAACGCTATGGAAGTAGCCAGCAATAAATGCACAGACATTTCTTCATTTAGGTAACCAATTCCTGGACAAGCCAAGAGATGCATCTTTAACAGAGCCTTACCTGAAGTTGTTCTCGGTGAAGCCTCATGGGGCCAAATTGCACATCGGTTCCCGCTGCCTAGGAAGAAGAACAGGACAAATTTAAATGATATTGTGGGAGAAGAGCAGGCTGAACTGGAGGGTGTGGTTAAATGTGTCATCAGTTTGGAATCTTTGCATTCCCGCACGAGACCCGAGGCCTGTGAATTCCCATCAACCCTTATCCAGAGCCTATTTAATTCTGACCATTAGTTGACCAGATTCTTCTGTACAGGTAACCATGATAAACTCTTTTCTGCTTTGAACTCAACAAAAGCTTCCGGTTATTTGGGCCAAACAGATGTGCTGCATCTGGGCAAGGAAACACAGACTTCGCTTCCTGGCTTCATCCTAACTCAGAAACACCAACTGTCCATTTCAACACCGCTTGGAATTTGCAGTCAGTTACGACAGCTCTAAAATTTAGAGTAAATGAATCAGTTCATTCCAAAGCTTTTCAGATGACCATTTCTTAAGCGGACTAAAATAACAATAATAATTAATCATGAAACTTGCTAAACCTGTTACCTGTTTGGGTAGGAAAGAAAGAGGTCCTTTCCAACCAGCCGGACACACACAAAAAAAGAAAGAATAAAAAAATAGCAAGACGTTTCATGGTTTCTTTCTATGCTCTTAGCTTTTTCTTTGCTATCTTTTTTTCCCCTTTCCTTACTTTATATTAGCCCTTGTTAGTTTTTAGTTTCCTTTTTAAATTTTTTGAATCCAAAGTATATATATATAAAAAAACAACCTGACGCAAGCAGAATGGGGAAACAATGCATTTTATTTACAGTTGGACAGGCAATATTGTTGTTGTTTTTTCCCCTACACTGCTGTTTTGGGTGCACGGAAATATGTAACAACAATTTAACAAGGAAACAGTGGGGTGATGTTATGCTTAACAGCTTACAAGGGGCTTACACAATTTAACTCTGGAGTGCTACAGAGAAACAGAAATGAGTATTATTATTTTTTTTGCCTGGCTTCTGAATCTGAAAAGGAAGGGATGGAAGGAGAGCACAGAAATAAATGGAGGGATTTCTGTCTGATTTTGGCTGACTCCAAACATTTTGTTGTCCGAAAGAAAATGTAGGATGATAGTTCTACGTTTTTCATGCAGAAGTTAAGTGGCTGATCAATACTAACCCCAAGGCGTTGTCCTCTATTACAGTTGAATGTAAGATGCTCAAAGGAGAGATATCCCCAAAAATGTCAATCATGACTGCTTGTTTGAAGGTTCGCCCATCCCTTGACTTACAACCGGTTGTTTAGTAACTATTCAAAGTGACAACCAGCTCCCAAAGGGAACTTATGACCTAGATTATGACATGAGCCCTCTACAATCACATGAGACAAAACCATGCCCATAGCAAACCACTGATTAGCTTAATGATTAGGCTGCATCAAGATCACGTGAAGTGTTGATATCACTTTACAATGCCTTGATAAGGCCACACTTGGAATACTGCATCCAGTTACCACAATGTAAAAAAAAATGTTGAGACTCTAGAAAAAGTTCAAAGAAGAACAACAAAGATGATTAAGGGGCTGGAGGCTAAAACATATAAGGAACGGTTGCTGGAATTG